>CM037095.1:73635337-74235338 GCA_020916435.1 Oxytropis ochrocephala | reverse complement strand
GAGATATATCTACAGTCACAAAATACTATAGAGGCTGTCAATCACCAACCTTCTAAACTAAGTGAAAATTTAAAAAAGACAAAAAAATGAAGAGAAAAAGGTTAACAATATGGTTTATGCAACTTTGTGTTCACTGTTCAGTGACAGTGTAATGATGAAGTTTTACACAGAGATAAAAACACTGATGATGATATCATAACAATCAATTGCACAACAAAGCAGTTTCCTAAGAATACTTTACCTGGATACTAATATCTGCCCCATGGAAAGTCTCATAAAACTTTTCTAAATTCTCATCCTTCTGTCTAATATTCAATGAAAATGGTATCTGCCATAAAAATTGCAAACTTACAATGAACACAAGAAAATATGACATACAAACCAAACACTAAACACTCAAATATAATACCAAAGCCTTGCTCTATGTTACCAAAGCGTTTAGAAAATTAATTATAAGGAAAACCTGAGTTAAGAAAAGAACGGAAATATAGCTAACATAAACAAACTTGATATGATAATTTTAAACTGTGAGACAGTGACCCCACTATGTACAAGTAAAACTTACCTACAGGAAGAAAACATGAAGAATATATCAGTCATTTCTGAATAATGAAATAATTCCAAAAGGTATCCAGATCATACTTTGCATGCTAAATTACATACTAGTAATACTTTATTGCTTAAACCATCTCCTTCAATTTTAAATTTTGTCACTTTGACCAAGATGAATTTAGAAGAGAAAAGATGTAGTTGGTGGATAAAATGTTATATATGACACAATAAGCTACTTAATAATATGTGACATAACAAATAATATATTTGGTGCTCCATATTTATAGGCATGCAATAAAATGATATAATCTCAAGAAATAACAGAACAGAATTATAGTTAAGCAATCACATCATCTAAAAAAAACCTTGAATAAACACTATCACATTCATTCACTATTGATATACTACCTCTGTTGTACCTGTACCAATCTTTCCAGAAGGCTTAACCTCAACGGTCCTTTTCCTGTTTAGAAGGCAATCATAAGAATCAGGTGCACTTGTCCTAATGTGTGAGGCAAACAATTTTCAAACATCATGTAAAAAAATTCAGTTTTTATCTAAAACACCAGTAATCCCCTTAGAAGCCAAATTTGGCAATACAGCACCCTGAATGAAGGTATGAAAAGTACTCACTCCGACCCACAATATATGAGAAAAAACACAACATTACGCAAACCAATGATTGACATTGAAATTAGCTGTTATCATTTAATAAGACTAAAAGTTTATCTACTTTCCAAGATTGCCCTTTACATTAAATGATGATTTACACTCCTAATTAATGAAGTTGTTTTTAACTACACTACTTAAATAGGGGTAATTTTGGGACTGGTCATTTAATGCATCTTAACAATTGTGTTTATTTCTTATATTGTGGACCACCAAAACTCGCTAATTTTCTCTTATATTGTGGACCGGAGAGAGTATTTTAATGATGTACAGACTACAGTGTACAATCATGAAGGTTTACCCACTGCAGATATATTGACATGCACTGCAAGCAGATGACAAGAAGGTAAGTATAACAGCTTAAGTGCAAGTTTGGATAACTTTTACAAAAAAAACACTTAAGAAAAAAATAACTATTAAAAGAATCTTGCAAAAATTATGAGTTTTTAAACTAATTGCTTCTTGCATTAGTCAAAATTAGATGCAGTTCAAAAACTCTCATTTAACTTCTCCACAAACATTTCTCTTATATAAACACCTTTCCTTTGATCAATAATATTCAGTTGTTTTGTTTTTCATATATCATAATAACTTATTTCAATTAAAATGCTCCTATAATCCAGAATCCAACCAAAACTTAGCTTAAATCCAATAGAAATTGAGATAATCTTCACAAAACACATCGTCTACAAAAAAAAATTTGTAGTTATATAAAATTCAAGGTTCTAAAAAACAGTCCGTTGCACCAAAAACGGCCGCGAAAAAACTGTCTCGATAGTTACCATTAGCGCGAAAAAACGGGCGGGACAAATAACTTTAGTAAAATTTATGCATTATTGTGATTAATTCACACTGCGACGACCGCAACTTGTAACGCAACAACCGCAACAGTCAAAATCGCGAAAGTATTAACGCAACCGCGACCGTGACCGCTATTTAGAACCTTGATAAAACCAATCTTCCGGAACTGTAACTAATTTTCTTTCCTTAGTAAAGTAGATTATTAGCAATTAATTTTCCCAATTATTTTGAGAAGTTATTTATTCACTTACACAATTGGGATAGGCTTAATAACACCATAGAATGACTCAACAACACCAGCTGATCCTCCACGAACCTTCCAAATTCAATTCATTTGAGCAAAAGAAAAGTTAAAATTGAATATAAAATTTACATAATTACAAAAGGGGATAATTTTGAGCATATAGTAGTTGAAGAGAATGAATGATGGAGAATGGAACCTGCAAGTTGACGGATCCTTTGATCGTAATGTTAATCCCATAGTGTGAAATTGAAGAGGACTTTGTTTTCACCAAGATTTTGCCTTCCAATGATTCCTGAAAATTGAAATCACCATTAAATTGTATTACGATTCCATGTATGTATGAGAGAGAGAGAGAGAGAGAGAGAGAGAGAGAGAGATGTACGGAAGGGCGATAGATACGATTTGGACGAGAGAGTTTGAGCTCAACACCGGACATTGCAACCGCCGCCGATAACTAAAAATTTCATTTCATATCTAAAAATTTCTCAAAAAAAGAAGTTCCTCTAATTTATTTCATATCTAAAAATTTCTCAAAAAATTGTTTAGTAGTAGTACTACGATCTGTTCGGCAAAAAGTAGCGAATAAATTATTATAGAATAATGGATACACCAATTTATACTAGATGAGTTGATAGTGAATAGATGATAAACTAGTGGATTGAATTTAAAGCGTTTGGTAAAATTAGTTGTTGAAGTCATTTTAAAATATAAAATTACGCAAATAGATATTTTTAATTGATGTTTAAAAATGAGAGAGAAATTCAATTAGTTAGGATAAATGAGGAATTTAGTTAAAATAATGAGGGTAAAATTGAGAGAAAAAAATGAAATGTTTTAAGCTATAAGTTCAAACGCTACATTTCAAAAAACGTCACATCACTGTCAACGCGCGCATACACTTCAACTTGAGATCGTGATCTGTGCCGAAGCCTTATCAACGGTTGGCATCGTCTCGCCAGATCTAACGACTGTGGCAACGCTAGGCGGTTCCTGGCAGCCAATCTCTAGCGCGCACCTGAAGCCTATAAATAGGGGTCAACTCATGACATCAGGTACATTTTTCACTCATTCAAAAAACTTGCTTTGACTTTCCCTTGCTTAATTGGGCATTTGAACTTTGCAGGTAGCACCCCGATTCGATCTCGAGCCAGCTTTGAATCACGACTTTAGCAAGAGCGCTCTACCAACTATCCGGGCCAGACATCAAATAAGGCACAGAACATAGCCTATTAGTTAAAAACTTTACAATTAAGCGAGTTTGACTTTGAGAACTTAGCGACGTCTACAATCTGCACCACAAAGATAACTTGAAAGAGCTAGTTAGTACCGCCAAATCAACAAGATGCATAACTTTTTCTTATAGGCAAAGTAAAACTCCGTGACGCATCGCTTCCCACCAACATTATCGCTTTCACTCAACGCTTGTGAGCTTTCATTCTTAGAGAAACAAGATGCATAACTTGAAAATGCATTGTAGCAGCCATGATAATTGGTGAACATCACATTTACTTTCCATATAGAAGAGGATGCATAGAAAGTTATCCAAATTAAAGCAGAACAATTATTCAAATTCAAAATACCATAAGGAAAGTTGTTCACACTTAACCAATATATTCATAAATCACTACATAACATGACATGTGAAAGAAGCATCATATTTTCTTTGCAATGAACAAGCCCCAAATCTGTTCATCAGCTGCACCTCTCATCTGCTTGGCCTTCCATCTTTCAACAATTTCATTATAATCATCCTAAAAGTAAATATTCCACTAATGAATACTTTAATTTGAAATTAAAAGAAACAAGTATCTAAAAATATAATTAAGTAATCATATAGCCATGTTTAATATAAGAAGCTAACCTCAGAGAAATCACCAATGAAATCAACCTTCTTGTTCTCAAGGGAATTTAACTCCCTTTGTAGAGTTCTCATGAACTGAAACACACACAAATTGTTAGAAGAACACCATAAGGACAATAAATCAAACGGCAACAATTCATATTTCATAGTATTTGACAAACCAAATTAGTTTGATCTTCAGCTATAACATCATCAAATCCAGCATTCTCAAGCATCTGTGAATGATTTAGAATATGATTAGCATGTCATTAAAAAAGGAATAACTTGAAGTAGAAATTCTAAGACATGTTACCTTACCTGATAATATGTTTTCATATCATGAATATAATATCCTCTCTTTTTTATATATTCAGCATATTCTGATGATAAACTTCCAACACTTTTGCAGTAATCAGTAATTAGAAGTGTACCTCCAGGCTTCAACCATTTATAAAATAATCTGAATAATGTTGGTTTGTCCTGTATAAATTCATAGAAGATTCAAGAATTAAATGTCACAAATAAAAAAAAATAAAAAAAAATATTTAAATATAAAATTATTTGAGCTGCGACATTAGGCGATTGAGGCTGCATCAGCCGCATTTGACTGTAATTCTCTGCAATATTATAGTGATTGATAAACCAAAAATGGTTCCTTACTTTGATGTGTAACAAAGTGTCACGAGTGTAGATTACATCAAATGGCTTCTCAGGATATGTTTTCTTAGTGCAGTCTGCGCATTCGAATTCTACCGTGTATTTGAGACCAATGGCGCGTTCGATAGCGAGAGAAATCATGTTTATAGAGAGGTCAATGCCGACAACTTCAACATCAAAATTTTCAGCCATGTAAAAATCACCTCCTCCAACACCACAACCAACATCAAGCACTTTTTGACCAGCCTTTAACCCTAATTTTCCCACAAATTCACTAGTTGTTTCTGCTTGAAAGCAAAAAGCACTTGTAAGTTAAAAAATGTCTGAAATCTGCTATCTAATATGCATCATTGATTCAAAAAAATTGGAATGATACATAGAAGATTAGTGTGGCCCATTGTGCAAGGATGACACACACAAATCGATATATGATCCATATTATGTCAAAAGACATACTTAAAATAAAGGTGTTGTCTAGAGTGGACATGATCTACCAGTAGACCACCAGTAACTATTCGATATTTCCAATGGTTATTACTGATGGTTTACGGTTGGATCACATTCACGTCCACCCTCGATAAGTCAGACACTATTTTATTTAATTCTTTTAGTCTAGAGGTCTTTGACACCGCTTTGGTGTCCAGGGCAAAAGGGCTCTAACTAATCCAAAGTTCGGTTGGAAGGTACTTAAAACCTAATTTCAAGTTTGTTCCATCGCTACAGATCGAACTCAGATACTAACTAAGTCTGTCTCTTTAAGATGGAGTGTCTTAACCACTCTAACCACTCGAACCCAAGCTTCGAGTTAGTCAATGGCACTCTTTTATGAATGTAAGTCAATATAACATAATGTTCCAAAAGGCAAAGAAATTGTCATAAAACCTTGTATTTATAGCCTTAATATATGACTACAAACTAAATCAGTCAGTGCATGATGATTGCATTAGCAATTTTCAAAGAACATGGAGACAATGACTTCTAGGTTTGAACCCAAGTGTGTGTATGCGTGTGATAGTGTGTAATCTATCTATATATGGGTATGTTTGGATCAACTTTATTTGGGCTTATCTCTTCGGCATAAAATACTTGTGAGATTTGTTTGGGAGAGCTTATGGAACAGACATGACATGTTCATAAGTTTGTTTTATTAATTTTCATAAGCTCCAACCGATAGTTTATGAAATCGCTTATGGCTTATAAAAAAATAGTCTAACATTATTTTATCCTTTATAATAAAAACAACTTATGCAAAAGCACTTATATGATAAGTACTTATGTCATAAGCATATAAGTGCTTATGCATAAACGTTTAATTAATTTGCTTTTATCCAAGCGGGCGATAAAGAACCACATGAACATTCTTACCAAGTCCTCCTGTGCTAACAAAGCCTTGACCATAAACAGTCTCATAGAGTGAAATATCCTTATGATTATACTCAACACTATATATCTAAGAATCTTTGGAACCCTCTATCATCTTCTGATCTAACTTTTTGCCATATCCAACAAATCTGCATGATTTGTATGTCAAATGAGTAAGCTGAAAAAGAAAAGGATAATAATTAATAGAAATAGAAATTTGAAAATCCTTTCTTATGAACCTGATTTTGATTCTTCTTTTTTCTAACATAAGCTCCAATGCATTTGCATCCAACAAGAGAAAGCTCAAAGGAATTCCCATCATCATCACTCATATGACACTCTTTAAATACCTACATAGATTCCAATGATCAAAGGTTCTTTAGTTTAATTTGATGGTTCTATCTCCACAAATTACAAGTCACAACATTCAATAATTAAGAGCTTAAAGTTGATTTAATCAAGCAATTTTTTTTTTTGACTCAGAAGAAACCTTAGTGTAAAATCTGGGTTCCCTGTAGTGAGTTGGGTTGTATTTTCTCTTTGAATCTCCAGATTGGTGAAAACAAGATTCTCTGAAGAATATATATCCATCAACTTTTAACCATTTCACCATCCTTTCAGCTAAATTCTCAACCTGAAATTAGTCAATGGAATATTTCTCACAATTATTATTAATGAAACAAAATCTCTAACAATATTAGACACATAAGCAAGGGGCAAAAATGGAAAAAAATATTGCAAGTTTAGCTGGATATTAGCTCTATCCTGACGACACACACTTGAGTCTTGGCTCGATGGTAAGAGCTTAACCTCAGATTCTCGAGTCTTTGAGTTCAAAATTTCTCGAGACAGTTGTAAAACGGTTATTAGTGCCACTTTGATTAATAAAAGTTTCCCTTTCCAAATTAAAAAAAAGCTCTATCCTTGCGATGATTTTAAGCTTGTGGTAATTCTCGATCGTGCTTATTTTATGAGTGGTTTGTAGATCACCAGTGATTGTATTTCTTAGCACTTTACGTGTGGAGCTTGTGGTAATTCTTACACTCGGCGCAAATGTCATGCTACCCGATGTGGAGCCTCGATGCGTCTTAGCAATGGGCGCTAGCGATGGCGGATCTTGCAAAAAAAATTGGAGGAGAAAAAATAGTAACAAATATATAAAACAAAATTAATTGTGTGTTCATAATAGTTTGTTTGGTTTAGTGGTCAAAATTACCTATGTCAATTTTAATGTCTAGAGTTCCAATATTCTTGTCGCAGCTTTTTATATTAATTTTTGAGAAAAATATACAAATGATCGCAAAAAAAGAGGTGGTAACCATGATGACAAGAATTGAACTCAGGGACCCTAAATACACCAATAATGCTCTTAACCGCTGACTATTGATACTATACGTTCTTTAGTGTTCATTCGGTTCTATATATTCTAACTTTGAGTATAAAATATATTTGTGTATATCTTAACTTAATGGGGCGCAGAGAAGTGCAGTGGCTCACGCCTCCTATAAAGATCCGCCACTGGGCGCCAGTACTGTGTTGCTAGATGTTGTACTTGTGTGCACCTTGGCCAGAAGCACCAATCCATTTCTCGTTGTTGTGCTTAAGTGCGCCTTAGTCACAAGCGCCGATTCATTGATGGATTCTTCAATTTTCAATTTCATCAGTAGGTGTTCTTCTTTTGTTTCCTTCTTTTATGAAAGTGAATTTTTCCGACCGTATATGAGTTGAGTACTCTTTGTACTAAGCTATTTATATATTATGCTTGCCTTTCAAAACAAGATTCAAACCCTTTTTTTTATGAACCTCAACTACTTGGATAGAGAAACATCATTGTCATTGATTGAAAAAACAACATGTTACCTTAAACAATATTACACATGACAACAACAAAAAAAACATTAAAATTCTAAACAAAAAAAAACTGACCTCTTCATCTGAAAGATACATGAGCAACCAATTTGAGAATATTAAATCAACTGATCCTTCAGAAATATGCAAGTTTGGAGATGTGACATCAGCACACATGAACTTTACATTCTTGTGGTGTCCATTAATCTTTTCATTCTGCAAAAAAGATTAAATGAGATTTAGTTAATTAAATGACAATAAATAGAAATAGAACCATTTTTATTAATTTTTGTCAATTTAAAAAAGGCCTTTTGTTTTCGTACCCCCCTCATTCCCTCCCACACCCCCATAATCCAAAAATTCCAATAATACCCCTGCCTTTTTTAAAAAAAAAAAAAAAATTCAAATTTTTGGAATTACCTCAAAATAAGGTAATTCGGTTCAAAAATAATTGATAATTTAGAATTACCTTTAAAACAGGTATTTCCTGTTCATAAAACATAAAAATTTGAATTACCTCTAAAAAGGTAATTCCGAAATTTATAATTTTTTATTAATTTTTTAAACTTTGTATATTGAATTAATATTTAAACGCGTTATATTTTGGAACTATGATACTGAGCGGTTTACGATTTAAATAACAATACGTCAAAATATATAAATGAGCAACATAAAAAAATAATATAATGTACAAATACAACTACTATGGGTCCAAAATGTTTAACAATGTTTAACTATGGGTCCGAAATTTGTAATTTTTTTTTTTAAAAAAAGTTTGTATTTTGGTCTTAAGATTTAAACGCGTTTTATTGGAAATATGATACGAACGATTTACGATTTAATAACAATACGTCAAAATATATAAAATGACCAACATAAAATAGGAGTACAAATACAACTATGGGTCCAAAATGTCTAAAAATGACTGAAAATAAGCACGTGAAGTAGGTGAATGGGCGACATCTAGGGCATCCTGGCCAATCCAGGACCTTGAGAAGGCGTATATATACGATTTGTTTTAATTTTTATTACTAAAAGGCTACTAAAAATAGTCAAAACTACTCTAAAAAAATATAAAAACACCACTAAAAATCTAACAAAACCAAAATAAGGCTATACAAATTTTTTAAGATTTTTTGGAGACTATGAAAAAATTAAACAAAATCGTAAAAATAATAAACGATGGAATTTGGGATTTTGAGGTTTTGTCCCGTAAGAAGTCCCTTCTAAGGAGTCTTGATTCTTGATTTATTTAAACACTAATGGTGTGGTTTCATTACGATCCGAGTATGTTGTCCAAAACCGATTTTTAGCCTAAATTATTCGTTCGAAAAAAAAAAAAATTAAATTTTGAATTACCTCGAAAATAGGTAATTCCGGTCCTGATTTTGAACAGGAATTACCTCATTTGAGTAATTCAAAATCTTTCTAATTACAGGTAAATCCAAATTCCATTATTTTTGAGGTAATTCCAAATTTTAGAGGTAATTCAAAATTTGTAATTTTTTTTTTTTTTTAACAAAACCATGTAATTTTTGTAAATTTTCAGGGGTATTTTTGTCCATTTGGGACATTATGGGGTGTGGGAGGAAATGAGGGGGTACCGAAAATAAAACCCTTTAAAAAATATCAACCATCATTGAAATTACCTTCTTTATTGCACTTTCAATGAAGTCCACAGCAAGTAACTGTCCAGCTTTCTGAGCCAACTCAGCTGTAAATCTTCCAATTCCTGCTCCAAGCTCTAAAACTGATTTTCCTTCATATGTTGGTAATAGAGAGAGTACCTATTTAATTAATTAAAAATAGATTATAAGTCTCACTGAATTAATAAAAATAAAGAAAACAAAATATGTGTTTTTCATTATATTATTATTATCATCATCTTGTAGATACTATATCATAATGAATAATGAAATTGTTAATATTAGGGTTTATAGAGCCAATGTGATACTCAACTTTCAGAAAAGTAATGCTCCACTAGACCAATCCCTTTAAGTTGTCCGGTGAGTAATATTAGTATAATATTTAAATATTAAAAATGACAAGTCATTAAATGATTGAATATTTAAACCCAAGAGAAGTAATGGATACTAGAGTGTTCAGTCTATTTTTAACTATTGCAATTAGTATCTTTAGTTTTATCAATTTCAAATCGGATGTCTAACATCTGACATGAGAATTCTGAAAACTTTGGGGTAAGGTATCAGATAATTTTAGGGAACATGTGGCTACCCGATACCCACGAAATAGTTACTGGAATGATAATTTTGAACCCGTTGTGTCCAAGCACCAAAAAAGAAATTAAAGCAAAAGAAGAAATTAATTGTTGGATATAATCCTCGTTCAAGGAAAAAATCTGTCTATGTCTCCTTTTTATCTGGTTTTTGTACTTTAGTCATTTAAAATGTCTCATATATAATATAATTTGTCTTTAGGATAGATTGTTTTAGGGAGTCTTCAAATTAGAGATCTCTTGTATTGCTTTGAATTTATTTTCTATTATTGGTTAACTTATATTTTCTCTTCTATTTGATCTCTTGTTAGGCATTTAATAAAAAGATAGAGCTAAAAGAGAAAGGAAAGGAAGAGACACTAAGTAAAAATGAGATAATTGTTTAATAATTTGGTTTTAGAGAAAATAAATAGAAAGGATAAAAGAAAGGAAAGAAGTACATTTGTTAAATGACATAAATACCTCCTAATCCCCTATATAAAAATGGAATATGAATTAAATGAAAAAAGAAAAATACAAAAAGTAAAAGAAAAAAAAAGAGTAATAAAATATTACAATAGAAAATTTCCAGAAAATAATATGATAAACTAATTATAAGAAAAACAAAACAAAACAAAGAATATTACACTTAACAAGGGATTACATTGTAAATTTCTTATACCATGTTGTCTTTACACTCCCTTTCTTTCTAATTTGGGAAGAAAGAATAAATGTAGACTCCACCAATAATTTTCCTTCCTTCCCACATTTTCATGTTAAAAAAAATTAAAAAGAACTATTCATGATCTTATTACTCTGATTTCATTCTCCACTCTTCTTCCTTTCCCACAAAGTTTCATAGGATTCAAAAATATCTAAAGTATATAATAATAGAAATAATCGTCAAAATGTATAAAAATTTAAAAACTAATTAGTAGATGAATATTTCATAATATTCATCTACTATGAAATATTATTGTTAGAAACACAGGTGTACGGGGTTTGAACCCCTTCTGCTCCACTGGCGGATCTACATGTATTTAAGGGGGTTCAAGTGAACCCCCTCAAATAATAAAATTAGCACTCATACTTTGGGAAAAATATTTTTGCATCTCCTGAAAAATATGCTTTGTATCCAAGTTCTTAGTTTTGCACTGAAGTTCTTAATTTTGCACCACTCTAATACACCACACTCACACAATGCGTCTGTTTGACAATACTAGACAAGACAAAACTGGACAATTGGAGTTGTCCAGTCCAGTCTCTTATCGCTTAGCGAATCAAGCGCGCCCAATTTTGCCTGATAAAGTCTTCTTTTGAAGCTGACACTAGTTTTGCTTCTATTATTCTGTGATGGAATCGTAAAAATAGCTTTCTTTGCTATGAATATTGTGAAGAATAAATAGGTTGTGTGACCGGATGTGGGATACATGGATGAACGACTATTTGGTATAGCATACATTGAGAGTGATGTATTCAATAAAATTGAATCTGAGCTTATTATTCAACGATTTATGAATATGAAATCACACAGAGGACAATTATGAAATGTATAATTCATTTATTTATTTAAATATATTATAGTTGTTTTTAATTATATTTTTAGTAAATTGTGTATTTAAAAAAATGCCACCCCTGACCCCGAGGTCCTGGATCCGCCACTGTGCTGCTCTAATAAGGAATACAAAAATTACTAACCGCTTTATATAAATAAATAAATAAATAAAAGTAAGAAAGACACTCACTTCGGGTCTTTCTTCCTTGTCGAGATGGAAGCCGTTGGAATCGAGCATCATTGACTCCACCGACAATTCTGCAGTGTGTTCTGTCCAGTAGTTCTTCTGAACTTTACGCTCATCTTTTACAACAACACCTTCTCAATGCATGCATCATCATCATCATCATATTTCTTATATTATTCATACATACATACTTTAATCTATATAAAAAGAACCATTGAGGATTTACCTTCTGTCATCGCTAGAGAAGCCATTATGGTGCAGAATTAATGTAGAGAGAGAGAGAGAGAGAGCTTGAGGAGGACAATGCACGTTTTATTTATATTGTAAAAGATTCTAAAAAATAAAAACAAAATTGCCAATCTCTATCGGAATCCAAAATGGAATCTCAAATTGTGGTTGAGGCTTGAGGAGGACAATGCACGCCAATCTCTATCGGAATCCAAAATGGAATCTCAAATTTGAGAAAGCAGGGACAATGCACGTTTTGCAGCATCACATGAATATATCACTCTCATATATGTAAGCCAATAGTGTTAATAATGGAACCTAGTGCATAAATAATTGAGAGGAAACGTCAAATGATAATTGCCTTTTTGAAAAACAAGGGGGAAACAGTTTGTACCCAACAAAAATAAACAAAGAACAAATCAATAGTACAATGGCTTGTGTCTTATTTTTCAAACTTCAAGGAGTACCAATCATTCTTCCATTTTTCGATAGGTAAAATGGTTAGAAATTAGTGTGTTAGTTGTTAGAGAGAAAGGGGAGCGGGGTTTGAACTCCGTACGCCTACGTTTTTTCACCAACGATGTCTCTTTCACTCAACCATATGAGCTACCATTCTGGGACAATCACTCTTCCATTTTACTCTAAGGTGATGTTTACCGTACACCACCACTATAGGTGGTGTAAATTAATGACACAAACTTCAAGATGTTATATTAATTGTTAGATTGAGATCTCACACGATCTTACAATGTACCAACTACACCAAATCAGTTCTCCTTTCTTCTCCATCCCTCCATCTTCCCCTTTTTACAATGAACTTTTTATGCCACCGCCGCCATGCATAATCGCGAGTTAATGTTTCGACGCGTGCGATGGAGGAAGACTCTGGCACGGTGGTCCAGAGCAAAGTCGTCAAATTGCGATTTTTTAGGGTTTTCTTCGGGGTGAGGAGAGGGTTTTCTTCGGGGTGAGGAGAGGATTCTAAATTCGTGTTTATATTATTGGTCGGAGTTTTGTGGTGATTGGAAAACAAGAGAGAATGTGGCGGTTTAGGTTTCTATGTTTAGTCTGTTTTGGGTTCATTTTCGTCAAAATGATGATGAATCTTTTACAAGAATACGACCAACACGATGGTGGCCTTGGATGGTGGAGGGTGGACAGGAGTTGTGCCCAAGAAAGCTTAAAAATTTGCAATTTTTAGAGAGAGAATGTGCGAAATGAGAGAGAGATAGAGAGAGAGCGCTCGAGGGAAGAGGGTGTGTTGTGCTACGACACTCCCAATGATTACGCCAGCACAACAAGCATCTGCTGCGTAAGCATTCTCGTCGAAAATTGTATTGCAATTTAATAGGGGAACTAAAATTGTGAATTTGATAAAATTAAGGGACCAAATTACGAAAAATAAAATAGGAGAATCAAAATTACGAATTTGATAAAGTAGAGAGACTAAAATTACAATTAAGCCTTATTATTATTATCATCACACCATTTCAAAGTGATCCTATGAATATTTCTAAACTGTATAATAATAGTTCTCTTTTTGCAAGATATTTTCCCTGAATATTCCAAACGCATTGTATTGGGTTTTTGAATATCGCCAATAAGAAGTTGGATACATTTCTAGGCTAGGGTTTTTAAGACTATATAATGTGAAGACTTTTTTTTTAGATAAGCAAAGATTTCATTGAAGGGAGCACAAGGGGTGCTCAACCCTTACAATTGAGAAATAAAAGGGAAGGGGGAGGGCCTCCTCAAAACCTCCTTGAGCCAAAACCATTGGGAAAAAGACTCGGGCAGGAAAAAAGAGTACCACGTTCAAGCAAGCACAACAGTGAGATATAGACATACTCCCCCTAATAATCCCAAACAATAATTGTACATTACATCATGGAAAATACACCTAACAGACTATTATACCAGTCCACCCAACCTGCCCCACAATTCTTCCCTTGCCTTGCCTTGAACCAACACCATGTCGTGTCCTTGATGCCCAAAAGGAGTGAGGGAATTGACAACACTTCCCCCTTGAATACAATTTTGTTCCTTGCCATCCATATGTTCCATATGACCGCAACCCAAATGAGGTGCTTCACTCGTTTTTGTCTCTTACCTTTAACCATCCTTCCAAATTCCGTGAAGTGCATAATCACATCATCCTCTTCACAATAATTCTCCCCCGGCCAAGAAAAAACCAATTGCCATAATGTTTTGATAATATGACAGTTCAAGAAAAGATGAGATACAGTTTCATCTTCAACAAAGCAAAAAACGCAGCACTTATCATGTTGTGAATGGAGTATTCCTCTTCTAAACAAAGCCTCCCGCGTGGCAATCCTATTATGTAGAACACGCCAAGCAAAGGTACTTGTTTTCGATGGCACATCATTCCTCCAAAGTTTTATGCAAGCATTGACCAAATTGTCCGGAAAGTGTTCGCCATCACCGCAAAAATAAACCAATCATAGCAACGTTTCACGGTGAATCCCTTAACCGGATCCAATAACCAGCCCCATGTATCATTTACTGTCACGGATTAGAGTGACAGACTGCAGTAGTACCGTCAGGTACTCCATCTGTTGCAGCTCATCTTGTTGTAAATCTGAGGCCCAGCTGAACTCCCATCTCAACCCATTTAACGACCACGATCCCATCTCCTCAACCACCACATTTTGCTCACGGCATCTGTCATAAAGTGAAGGAAATAATGCAGCAAACGAATCCCTTCCCAACCAATTATCTGTCCAAAATCTTACTAAGTTCCCTCTTCCCAGCTTCAATTTAACTATATCATCAAACCATCCTTCCTCCAAGTTGCTTCCATCCCCCAACATGCAAAGATCTCTCCACCAAATCGATAATTTCCCCCAATTTCTAGTGAATTCCGCTGCTCTTGGCCACCTCCCATTTAAACCATATCTTTCCACCAACAACTTTCGCCATAATTGACTACCTTCCTCCACCAACAATCTCCATTTCCACTTAGTTAGCAAAGCTAAATTAATGGCTTCTAAGTTTTTGATACCAAGTCCCCCCTTATCCTTCGGAGAGCATATAGTGTTCCAATTCATCCTCTTAGTTTCCTCGTCCCCTCCCCATAAGAACCTTTTTTGCAACTTTGTAATCTCTTCAATAATCTTCTTAGGCGCTTTATAGAAAGAAAAGAGATATGATGGGAGAGAAGCTAAAACCGAGTTTATAAGTGTAACCCTTCCCCCTATGGACAATTGTCTACTCTTCCAACTATTAAGCCTTGCTTTAATCACATCAATAACCGATTGTCATGTTGCCACTCTTCTTGGATTAGCACCTACCTGAATCCCAAGAAATTTGAAAGATTCCTTGCCCACCTTACAAGCAAGGAATTGAGAGATACCCTCCAAAGTCCTTTCTTCTACATGGATACCAACCACATTACTTTTGGAAAAAATTGACCTTCACACCCGATGCAAGTTCAAAAGATCTAAGTATTGCTTTCAAGCACCAAATACTATTATCACCTCCATCACAAAATAATATCGTATCATCCGCAAATTGTAATAAATCCACCGAGAGTGTATCACTTACCTTGAACCCTTTTAAGTTTCCTGATTCCACTCCTTTCCTAACAAGTCCCGCCAACCCTTCCGCCGCTATAAAAACAAAAAGGTGCAAGTGGATCACCTTGTTTGAAACCCTTTTGAGCCACAAACTCCTCTGTTGGACTACCGTTAACTAAAACCGATATTGAATTAGAAGAATAGCACGCTCTCATCCATTGTCTCGACTTTTCACCAAACCCCAACCTCCCCAACATATGATCAAGATAAGACCAACTCACCAAGTCGTAGGCCTTTTCAAAGTCCGCCACCCCCATCTAATATATTATGTCCTACTAAGAAAGCATTCTGACATTCCGATATAACACCTTTCAATACCTTCTTTAATCTACCCGCAAGAACCTTTGCAAGCATCTTGTACAAGCATCCGATTAGTGATATTGGCCTATATTCTCCCAGCCCTTGTGGATTTTTTGTTTTGGGAATGAGAGCAAGAAAGGAAGCACTTACTACCGCTTTAGGAAGCCTATCATACTTATGAAATTCCTCAAAAAACTTCAAGATCTCCGGAGCCAATATATCCCAACATGACTTTAAAAAATTATAATTGAACCCATACGGTCCGGGCTTTTATTACCGTCACACTCCCACACCACCTCCTTTATCTCCTCCTCGGTGAAAGGCAACAAAAGTAACTCATTATCCATCCCGGTAATGTGATTGAATTGAATGCCATCAAGAGTAGGCCGATGATACTACCCTCTTTAAATTTTCCTCAAAATGATTCTTCACTGCCAACTTGACCCCATCCACATCATCCACCCATACCCCATCTACCAAAAGCTTGACCAGGTTGAGTCCGTCTTCTATTACTTCTCATGCATGTGTGAAAATATCTACTATTGGAATCCTCCCGCCAAACAAAAATAATATCTATATAAAAATTAAAACAAAAGAAGTTGGATACATGCATTCCAATATTTATTGATAAGTTACATATACACTATGATATGATAACCAAGCAAGTGAGCAACATTTACTGTCACCGTAAGAAAATAGTCCCACATCGATAAACTTAACAAGGAGAATGGAGAGGGCCACTTATAAATAGAGCCCTTTAGAATCTATTCCAATTAAAACCGTTATCCGAACCAATTAAATTACGGTGACAGTTCGGGATCACGGGTACTATTCGGTTTTATTTTTTGAAATCCATTATTCGAACCAAACATATACGAGTTGTTACGGGTTGGTTTGGATTTAACCCGAACACGAAAAATGCCCAAACCAAACACCTCGAGTTGGTTCGGATTTACCCAAACCGCTGAACACCCCTACTTCTTCCTCTGTTTTCAAAAATCTAACTTCCAATAACTGTTCAAGAAAATTTGGAGTAAATGTAAATCTAACGGTTGTTTCTTATATAGACGCTCATAGTCATGCACAATAATTAAACTTTATTGAAGTTTTTTGTTTATGTTTAAATACCAGATGAAAGAAATCCCTTTAATCTTCAAGTTTTTATTATTACATATTATAGGTCGGGTCACTAATGAGGCCTGTGCGTATGCAAGAAATAAGTTAACGAAGGTTAGTGTGATTGGTAAGGATTCAATTCAGATTTCATAAGGATACGAGTTCGAATTCCACATGAATGTGAGGACAACATGATTCAATTCAGATTTCGTAAGGACATGAGTTCGAATTCCACTATCAATGTGAGTTGTGGCGGATCTTAATGGGAGCCAGAGGTGTGCACGATCTGCACTTCTATTAAGTTAATATATCTGGCATATATATTTTATACTCAAAAGTTTGAATATATAGAACCAATGACACTAACAAACAAAGGTATTAGTAGTTGAGCGATTAAGAGTGTTACTGACATATTTAGGCATGGCTTTGGGGTCCTGTTAGCATTTGACTTTTTGCTGTATTGATTCTTTTGCAACCTTCTGTGTATTTCTAGGGTCTTGAATTATGTTAACACTGTGTAAGAAACAGGTGAGAGAGGCTTCCTAGTCAGCACTGTATGGAGTCTTCTTAATTCGATGAATTAAATGTAACTCTAGAGTTATGCTTTCCTGCATAAGTTGCCACTGACAATTAGCACTTAAATGCTCTCCAACACCGATCAAGACGTGTCTGGTATCCGACATGTATTGTATGTCTGGTATCCGACATGTATCATTTCTGATCGGTAACGCCTCTCTTTGTGTTCAGTTGCAACCATCATTACGTAAAGTTGCTTCTTTGGTGATGTTAAGAAATCATTCATGTTCATGCGCGTGTGAGTGTCAAAATGTTATTACTTAGTTTACTTTATGCTCACATTAGTGTCTACTAAAACTGCTGAGGAAAAACATTTGTTAGCAAAGTTGATTCCATTTGATTATAAGATTGTCTAAAACGGTCTTGGCTCAGGATACTAAGGATTTTCTTAGTTTTTTATACAAAATTAGTATCAGTCAGTAGATCTGTATTTTTTTAATTAAATATGATCCAAAGGCTGTCAATTAAAGAGGGTACCAATGTAATTTTACACATCTCAACCATCAATTAATAAAAAAACATTTTTATTTATTAATTTTTTATATTTATATATAATATAAATATATATGTGGTGGTTGCAGGTGGTAGCCGACGACAAAGCTCTGGCGACCGGCGCGGTGGCTGACAATGGAGCTCCGGTGGTTACCGATTCCACTAGTGTTTTGCCACAGACTCATATTTGTGGTTACCGAATTTTTATATATTATGGAAATGACTCATATACCTCTATAATATTTGTTACTCAAGGATGATGCCTTGGTAGGTTGCACAATCTCTTTTGCTTTTATTTTCATCTGCAAACTATGTCAGCTAAAATAATTTTTTTAGATGGAGAGAAAGGGTATTTGGGAAAAATAAATTTGGAAATTTCAAAAGGAGTGCAAAAGAGAAAAAAGATGGCGTAAGAAGTAACTTTTGTATTTTTTTTGTCAAAAAAGTAACTTTTCTTTAGATTTGTTAAGCCTATATCAAGCACCTAAGCTTAGCCCACACTTACTCACGTGTTTTTTTGGGCCTGTCTTTTCTCAACTCCCTCCTACTCACCACACACCCCCATAACCTCCTAAATTCCAAAACTACCCCTACCTTCAAAACACTTCATCTCCCAATCTCTCTCCCTAACCCCTTCACACCTCCCTATTCTCTCACAACCGAACCCTCTCTCACTCTCACCCACCATCGCATCTCTCTCTCTCTCTCTCTCACTCTCTCTCTCACTCTCATTTCTTATAGTTGCTTTTCTTTTTTTTTCCTATAAAATCGTTCAATTTGGTGCCTAAGCGCCGAACCATTTTGAGAACGATGAAGTTTTATAAGGTTTGACTCTTGTCAATGAACTCGTTCAGTCGTTGCCCATCGAACCACTATTAATTGTTACTGCCTGAGAACCGTACCTAACAAACTTCAAACCATGGGGTGTGATTTTTAACAAGTTCGGTGGTCTAGGTCCGAATAGGTTCGGTAGCTGCGAACCGTACTTGACAGACTTTAAACCACGAGGTGTATGTCACATGACATCAACCCAACAAGGAACCACCAAACTGGTTCGGTTACGAGACGCTGAACCCGTGAAAATTAGAAGAAAAAAAATTCGGATGCACTTGAAACCTTTCTTTTCATTAAGGGTATTTTGGACTTTCACTGTGTTTGGAGGTGTGTAGTGAGTAGGATGGGGGTTGGGAAAAGCATGGGCTTTATTTTTTTTTCTTTTGAAGCCATATCAATTTGCTCTTTGTTTTAGGGTTTTGCTTTTCCCACTCCCCCTCCTACTCTTTCACACCCTTAACAAATTTTATTCCAAAAATAACCTCGCGTGAAACGCTATGTTCACGGGTTTAATGACGGTTCGAACGACCTTGTTCGAACACGTTCAAACAATAGCATGCGAACACAATAAAATTGGTGAATGTGGTGTGAGGGTCCACTATTTGTTGTCTCGGTTAACAACATACGAACGAAATAAAATAGGGTGTTCGAACAAGGTTATGCGAACAGGTTCGAGTGACCCCATTCGAACAGGTGAAATTACGCACAAGAGGGTGTGAAGTCAATTTTTTACTCACACGGACGATGTCGTTCGAACGGGTTTGAAGCCCCGCGTTCGAACACGTGAAAATTCTTGAAAAAAAAGACGTTTTGGTGACCTTTTGGTCATTTCACACCCTTATAGGGTGTGTTTTGAGTAGGAGGGGGCGTGGGAAAAGCAACATCCTTCTTTTATGGAACTATAAGTATATATGGCTAAAGAAGAAAGGGGCTTTTGACAAAAAAAGGAAGAAAGTGGCTTGTTAAGTAAACCACCGTTAATTTATTTTAGCACCCCCTCACCTAAAAAGGTGAATAATATTGACATCCGTATATGCTACTGACCCATATACAACAATCCAGTGGTTAGTACATACTAATCACAATTTAGTGCTTGTGTGGTCACCGAATTTTTTTATTGATGGGAAAATTACTATTATACCCATTTAATAACAATTACTAAGAAATTCCTTAGTTCAGACTCTACTTTATATACTTGCTACATTTAAAATGGGACTAACACAAATTAGCAACATTTTTCATAATCTAGTAACATTAGTCAAGTATTGCTAATGCTCAATGATTTTGTGGTAAGTAGAGTCAATGTTAATATAGTAATGGTCACATAAATGTGTTATAGTACTCTATCAATTAATTATTATCATCACACCACTTCAAGGTGATTGATCATAGGAATATTTCTAGACTGTATAATAATAGTGCTCTTTTTGCAAGCTAGATATTTTCCCTGAATATTCGAAACACATTTATTGGGTTTTTGAATATTGCCAATAAGTAGTGGTCACAAGATTCAAAAGGAGTATCATTGAGTTGGATACATTTCTAGGCTAGGCTTTTTAAGACTATATAATGTGAAGACTCTTCTAATCAATATTTTACTCTTCACTCCAAAAAAAAATGTACACTTATTATTTTAAAAAATATAAATATTAATTATTATTTTTAATTACATTTTATTTTCATCCGATTTAATTAATAAGAGGGATAATAAATCGAATAGGTAAATATATTAAGAAACTTCAAAATAACTTAATATTAATGAAAATATTGATTATATTTCTTAATTTTTGTGTCATTTTTATTCGCCACCTTAATGAAAGAAAATTAAAAGATTCAATTCAATTATTCGTTTCATGGTTTAACTCATTGCAAATGACCATATCTTATTGCTATAAGATTTGTGGTGACCATGTTGTTTCCTACGTACCTATCAACATGCTTTGTTTCATTCATTCAGCTTCTTCCATAATCTACACCTTCTTTTGTTTGTCTCTTGATTTCACAAATTAACTAATTAACGCATGCTTAATTTCATTATCCTTCAAAGAAAAATCAATTGAAAAATGTCCACAATTGACAATTGAAACCACTTTTAGGTGCATTATCATTGTACTTGTGTAAAATAATGTTACCATGCATATGGTCATGATCATGATTATTTGGTCTGTGTGGATGGATGTTTTTGATGTGGAAGTATATAGATTGTCTTTTAATTTGATGTATAGATATTTTTTTGATGGATTTTGATTAGATATATATATGAGAGTTACTATTTGACAAAATAATGAAATTCCCAACCTGATAAGGTTGGAAAAAGCAACAATTTTTTGTTTAACTCTTTCAAAATTCCAAGCACCAAAATACAAGATTGCCCTAATTATAGTTTGATCTTTGTATTGGAGACCCATACCACATAATGGATGTGGCCTTCACATCTAGTCCAGTTGGGGGTAACATCAACTTAACTGGAATTATAAATAAAGTTTTTTTTAATATTTAGTGTTCTAGACTAGGTCGGAGCTTAAGAGGTCCGTTGCAGAGGCCCAAATTGGAAGAGGTTTGTGACCTCGCTTAGGGCATGATGTCACATAGATCATTACTATGCTTGAATCATGATTGTTATTGTTCTTTTAAACCAAATTCACATGAATCACGGCTGTGGTCGTACGCCTGACGATATGCCACGAATAGTTATCATTAGGGATGTGCAAAAAATGTAGTTATTCCGTCCAAATTTAGTAACTAAACCACACCACGATATAAAACCCCCGAACCATTTTAAATGGTTTTCAACACGAAAAACCGGTTTTGAATCGAATCCGAACCAGACTTGAATCGGATTGTTGGGAAAATTGAATTTTATAAAACTGGTTTATGAAAATCGAACCATAAATTTGGTCCAATTTGGTTTAGTTTATGAATGATACACACCCCTAGTTATCATAGGCTTTGATGTAATCAATGGAAAAGTGCAATCCTCCTAGGGATTACCGTCGCAGTTAACATGAGGCAAGTTATGAGCTAACTAACTTCGCCACCAAATTCACACCGACCTCTTATAAAAGGCCACCACCCAGATGCATTTTCTTCACATCAATTCTTCTTGACTATTCCTGTTATTCTCTCACACACATCGTTCATTCATGAAAAAAGTGGTTTTCTCAATTCGTGTTGTTTAATAGTTTGGATCAAAATTGCTTTCGAGTATAAAATTACAAATATGAATCCTGACAAAGACCTATTTGCATACCGCTTGCCGACCTAAAAAGTAACATCGATAAACATAGTAAAGAACAATTATGGAATATATAAATACGCAATGGTAGAATCAATTCTATGTCACCTTAGAAGCTATAATTTTCAGCTTCTAGTGGAATCAATTCTAAACTAATAAAATTGATTTTGGGTGAAAGAGCCAAACATCAATATAGCCTTGATAGCTAGTCGAGAATAAGAAGAATATTTTTGTTACACAATAATATTTTGGGTACTCTAGAAACCCTAATGGGCCAAACCAAAAAAACGAATAGAATGAGTGTGGTAAAAGGAGGAAATTTTGGAAGGAAAATTTGTTGTGTTTTCTTTGTTTGTAGGTTCTTAGGTGTTAGGCCAGAAGATTGTTGAGCTAGGAGCAATTCATGAGCTTTCATGAATAGTATCTAGGAGTTTTCATGAATAGTTTTACACTTGATGCAATGTTTTGACTTTTTGAAACTTTTATCCAATATGAATGAAATATTACACCGTTTTAAAAAAGGTGTCATGTACATTTTAACTAGAAAGAGTGTCATATACCATAAGCTCAAGTCTCTTTTAACCAATATAGGTTGGTCCGAACACTAATCGAGTTTGGATCTCGCCTCATGGTTTCAAGTTCGAATATCAGGTGTGGTAAAAAATTTGTTGGAAAAAGAGAACCAGACAGACTGATAAAGTCGAATACTTGTAGTCAGCTCTCAGTATAGTCAATAGATATTGTACGCCAATGACACAGTAAATAAAAATACCATAAGCTCAGGCCAAACAGCATTTAAAATTGTAAATGCAAAAAACAAGTAAGAGCTTCTGAATAAGTAGCTAGATTAATCTGATTTTTAAGCTGAAATTATGGAACAAATTAAATAAATTACATTAAAGCTTGTCAAAGTTAAACAAAAGTGGCTTCTTTTCTTTTAATGTAATAATAATAAAAAGCAACATTTTAGAGAAAATAATTTGGAAACAGAGGCTGCTTAATTGTGTGAAAAGTAATGAAAGGCTGCAGAATTTCTGGGTATCAGATCGATTTCCACTAATACGATCTCTCGATATTCACTCTTTTGATATACTCATAAAGAGACCATATAAATAAAATGCAATTAAGATAAAGTTTGTTTATGTATACTTTTTTAATTAAGACCCGCACTATTAAGAGTCCTACATCGAATATGATATAACTTGAAAAAAGTTTATAATTGAGAGCAGGGCCGGCCTTGGGCCTGTGCAGGCTGTGCAACTGCACAGAGCCTAGGCCCAATTATAATTTTTTAGGGCCCCAAATGAAGAAACAAGTTATATATTAGTGTTTCCGAATAGGGTTTTTTCTTTTGGACCCCCACCCATTCCTCTAACACCCCCACCCAAAACGCAATCCCCAAAATGCCCTTTGTCATCTATTTTTTTTTTTAAAAAGGCGCATCGTATATATAATTAACCAATCGTATATACTTCTTCAGGGCATATATACGATGAGTTAAAACTACTCATCGTATATATGTCCCAATTGACATATATACGATGCGCCTTAAATTTTGTTTTTTTTTAAATTTGTAAAAAAAAATTTAACGCTCATGATTTAACGTTCAAAGTTGATCAACGGTGTAGATTGCACGCCAAAATCAACGGTTGATAATCTTTTACCTCATCTATAAATACTCACTCCCACCATCACTATTTTCACACCAAAAATTCAAATACTCACTCCTCCTTCTCTCACACATCACAAGTGAAGATGATGCAGGCTTCGCTAATGTTATACTACGAGCCTTCTTCCTCACTCTTGTTCATTCTAATATGGGGTTTGTTGATCATCAGGGTATCATCTTGAAAGATGATGGTATAAGTTTCGATGGGAGAGATGTTGTTTCGTGTAGGTTAAAACACGATATATCATTTTCTGCTCTTAAGCAGAAACTACTGCGGATGGTTCAACCAGAGAACGACGAACATGAGATAATTCGTATCGTTTATCGGAAACCCAAGCGACTAGTGGAGGTATTTACTTTGGTCTACCATGGATGTCAACAATGAGGATGACGTCCGAGACATGATGTCCATTCATATTACAATTAAATGGAGGAGTTACATTCATCCATGCATCGTCGAAACCGGAAGGACCGTCACGAGATCCTTCGCCGATTAACTCCACCACTTCGGTAGTTTCTATTGTATTTTCATTTTATCTGTCTATTTTTATTCAAGTTGTTTATGTTTTATCGCTTGTAACTTTGTTTTATCGAATCAATGAAATCAAAAATTTATGGAAACTCGTAAAATAAATAAAACATCCAAAAAAGTTAATAATATAATAAAGTGCCAAAATAATATCAAATACATCAAAAACAAATAAAAATCCCTAACGGCGTCCCCTCGTCCTCGCCCCGCCGTCCTAAGCTCCCCACCACGTCATCCGGTCTTTGCCATCCCCACCACCTATGGATTGTCCGATCACGCCGACCGCCATGCGCGATGTCGCCAAATCCACGAATCCTCTCTCTACAAGCCCTCACAAGCTCCCTAATCCGGTCATGATCGTCGTAGCGTATCTCGGGAGGGTGTCCAGGTGAGCTCTAGGTGATGGTGGAGCCAGGTAATAGTCACGGGGATAGAAGCCCTGACGTACCACTGTAAAGTACCTACGTCTGATACGATCCGGCCACGAAGCAACCCGAGTAGTGCGCATGATGTCCTCCACGAGATGCCATGAAGTGGACGATCGCAAACACGCGTCGATCAAGATGACTCGGACGACCAACGAGAGGTCACGCGGGATGATCTGCGTGTACCCAAACCGCCGCAGCACCTATCGGGCATGTAAGGAACTCGAAGTCACCACCGATGAAGCCTCTGTAGAGGAGATCTCGCTCAAAGCGGTCTACCACCTGTCCTCCTCAAATGGTCGCCAAAGCAGACATCCTCCGGGCCTCGGCTCATCAAGCATCCTCCTGTAGAGTGGCCGAGCTTGGTGGTCGACTTCTTCTTCCTGTAGCGCGCCCGAAGAAGTGGCTCCGCACCGGGATATGACCGGGCAACCTATCCACCATCCGGAAATACCACATAATCCAAGCACGAAATGCAAAAATAAAGAACATATTTAATTCACAAAAATTTACCAAAAGTCAAGGTCACGATTTAACAAAAATACAAGAAGTTAAAATGTATACCGAAATAGGTGGCATACCCTCCACACCTGCTGCGTAGTCCTCAAAGACGCAGTGTTCAAGGACTCATACATGGCGGCTAGTGCACTGCACCCCATGCATAGCCTCCAAGAACCTCTCGGACTCGGATCATCCAGTAGATCAACCACTTAGCCTCACCACTGTCTCCGGTCTTCGTAGTGAAGATACTTTGAGGTCGGAAGGCGAAGCGATAAGCCCCGACAAAGAATCGTGATGTCACCCCTCCTCCTCAGTACGCTCATAAACACGCTCTCCACCATTTGAAGTCAGAATATGGACCCCACGGTGTTGTTAGCAGCCCCAACCCGTGACTCATATCTCGCACTCTCTTGAATCTCAAGGGGTTTGATCTAATGGAGCATGATAGGAGTTATATTCAAGAAGTCTAGGGTTTAACTCCCCACTGATCCTCTTGGAGTGATGTAAATATAATTACTTTCATAAACTCTCAAAGAGCCCAAAAATTTTTCCCGCTTTGAACTGGGGCGTCATCCTCACACTAAAATTTTTGTAAAAAAAAAAACTCGCACTCTCATGTTAATGTTATGATCATTGTTGATATTAACTTGCACTTTGTTGATATGTGTATTATTGTTTTACTTGAGTTTTCGATTTCAATAGATTTGTTGACTTGAGTGAGGTTTTTGAACTAATATAAAGCGAATGGGAAATAGAGAATACAAAAATGTGTCGAGAGAGAAATGAACAAGTAAAGGATGAAAAGAAAGATGAACTAATTGTTGGGGATGACCGCACACATCAAAAGATTAACCCACTTGAGTAGGAGAATCAACAATTGGTAAACTGATGATGACGCCGCGACCTCAGAGCAACATATCGGCTTAGGTAAGAGACTCACACTATAGTCCTCCTAACAAAATTATGTTTTTTTTTTTTTTGACACAAACAAAATTATGTTGATTGGCACTAAAATCTCCTACTAGTCACTACCATGCTTATGCTCAAAAACATAGGTAACTTAAACATTGAAGTGCTTATTGATATCACACTAAACCATTGAAGTAGCTACCTAGTATAAAAACCAAATTAAGAATAATCAAGTTACATGTTAACGTTGCTTTCACACCCATTGATAGACTTTTTCTTAAGTGTGTAAATTTTTCTTCTTAGCTTTCCACTCAATGCAGAGAATGACTAAGGCAAATTGTTACTTGCGCATTGTTTGGAATTCTTGACACGGTTGTGGACTTTGGCTAATTAATTTCTTCCAAATAATTATTGATCATACGTCAGGAATCAACTTTTTCATGCACCTGCTTTTGTTACTTTCATTTAGGGGTGGCAATTTCTACCATGCAGTGGGATCCTCATGAGATTGCTTCAATGAGCCCGTGGACAGAGGATTTTTCCCAGTGGGGATGATGATGGAGGAGAAAAATCCCCGAATCAAAGTGGGGATGGGGATGGGGATCATACCTGCACTTGATGACTTCATGCCTAATAAATTACATAAATATTCTTATTATAGATATATATATTATTTTTTATAAGTAATTAAATTTTTAGTCTTTTTATACGTGTTTTCAATTTAAAATATTAACAAAATAATAAATTGTTAAAACTTTTATACTTTCCAAATATTAGAATATAAAACTAAGACTAACATTTATATTTTTATATTAAAATGTTAAACTTTTGAATTTTAGTCTTACTTTTTATATATTTTTCTAATTTTATTATATTTTAATTTATATTTTTGTTAGTTATTGGGGTCGCGAGAACAGTGGGATCCGTGGGGATGGGGATGGTGGAGAAAATGTCCCAGGCGGGGAATGGGGATGGGGACGGGGACAATTTGAGAGGCGGGGACGGGGAGCGGTGGAGTACCCGCCCCATTGCCATCCCTACTTTCATTCTGAATCTACTACCTCCGTCCTATTTTATATGCAGTTTAAGATTGTTGCACACATATTACGAAAAATGATTAGTAGTTTAGATTTTATAAAAAGTAATGTCTAAATTACCATTTAACTATTTATCTCTCTACATAGATAAACGTGAATCATTTATTAAATGTAAAAAGTTGTAATGATTAATAAGGACAATAGTGGAAAAACATGTTAGATGCTTTCTTGAAAATGTAAAATAACAAATAATTTGAGACAAATTTATTTTGCTAAAACTACATATAAAATGGGACGGAGGTAGTATATAGTGTGCTACTCCCTTTGTTACACTATATATAAGTAAAAATTGGTCAACAAAAATTAATGTATTTGATTTAATTTTGGACTAAATCATCAACTTTTGTTAACTCATTACTTTTACTTATATTATGTAACGGAACGAGTATCAAATATCTTGGAGCAGACAGACATACGTATATCCAAGAGTTGGGAGGCACAATTATAATGCCTCTCTTAAATTGATTATCATTTGAATTTTTAATACTCATGAAGTGACTGAATCTTGGGGGCAATGGGTGTCTTCAATCCATTTTTTGAATTGTGTTTGGTCCATAATATCTTATTTTCATATTATTTCGATCTTTTATTTTTTAAATAATAAAGGACCAAAGTAAGTTTTGAAAATAAGATAAAAGGACCAAAATGAATTATTATGAAAACAAGTTAACCAAAACATATTTTGTAAATGAAGTAGGATGTTGATTAAAAGGCTACTTTATGTAGCATTTGAGAGATAAAAGACGAAAAAAAATTTGAAGTGAAAAATAATAAATTTAAAGGCTTGTAATTTCTTTTATCATATTTAAAGGAATTGCATGTCTGTCTCTTTTCCCATGACAGAAATTTATACAAAGACAAAAAAAATAGAAAACAAACATCTTAAATATGGTTTATTTGAAGAAAAAAAATTAAATCCATTTTTTAAAAGTCTTAAATAAATAATCAACATCAATTTACCCAGACGTAAGGAACACAACCAACGAAAGTTGGTCCAAGTGGTAATTGGACTTGGATCCCACCACAAGGTCTCGAGTTTGAATCTTGGGTGCGACAAAAACTCTGCTGGGAATGGAGAACCACAAGGGTCGGCAAAGTCGGTACTCGTAGCCAGCCAGGTTTCCCGAAGTAAATTAGTTATCGGCAAAGCCGGTGGAAACTAATATAAAAAAAAAGCCGGTAGAAACTACACACCAAAAATATGGTAACAAAAAAAGACGTACGTAAGGAACACAAACACGAGAAATGTGAAAAAATTGAAAATAAAAATATTCATTAATTTAAAATGTTATAAATATACATAATTTTTAAGTAAATATATATTTTCAATTATTATTTTTAGATAAATATCTCATATATAAACATGCACTTGATGACAATTATTGGTTAAGATAGAACAGCAATGGAGAGGTATCTTGACCTCATCACTAGTGCAATATATTCAGCACACAATTGGGACAAAGACAATAATGCACTGACAAATGCACAAAAAAAGGGTGACATGTTATGGTTCCATTTCCACTATTTGCTTGAACCCATGCTATTTGTAGTTGAATCATCAAACCCTCCATGAAGAACCTTCCATTTCTCCTATATGCATGCTTTTAGGTAGGGACTATATATATACACATATATACCATTCAATTCAAACATGTCATACTATGCAACCAACTCAGCACTATATGTATTCTATCTCTCTATGATAGTAACTTTGAAAAGACAAGTATTTAAACCCTTCTATTAAGGTTAGACAATGGTCGGTTTTGGTTGGATTCGAGCCTAAAGATCTAAATCCAACCAAAACTGAGAGGTTTTTAGTTGGATTTAGCCATCGTGTGGGTGACTATATAGGCTAGTCGAAGTTTATGTGGCGGGTTCAGACGATTTTGAATCAAATAAAAAGAAGGGTTAGCTAGAAGCTTCCTGTGGGTCTTGAATTGTCCAAATATGGACAATTTAGGATTTTAAATTCAAATTTAGGGTGTTCTATTAATTAAGTCTAGTAGGTTTGTATTTCTCAAATGAGTATACTTAAATTAAATAATGATATAACTTAATTTAGGGCAGTGTGACTTATAAAATAATTGCAAGTGAACCCGACACATACAAACACATACATACGAGTGCAGTCGATCTGAATATATTCTAAATGTGGTTGAAGACGATCTTTAGGATTGTCCTCAAATGATTGAGAGATTCTTAAGTGAAGCATAGAAACCATTGTATGATAGATATACTAGATTCACAAGCCTAGAAGTGGCTTTGGAGTTAGACAATTTTGAAAGCAAGCAATATTGATTAGCATCATCTTTAGTTATTTCACATACATTAGGAACAAGTTTTAAATAAATGAAAAAGTTGCACCAGCCTTAGGAACTCTATGTTAGCTTCCATGTTCATTATTTCAGTCTAACCTGTATTGAGAACATTATTACTATTGAAATAGGCATGACTAATGTTTAATGACCCCAATTCGCTGCGAAAGAGGAAGCATGGTAAAAGTAACTAAGTACAATGACTATTAATATTAGCCACGGTTTTAGTCATGACTAAACACACACTTTTTTTTTGAAGTATATCAAACGTGATAGTGATATACTCATTTTAAATTTGAGGGTAAAATTAAAAAAAAAATGTTAGTTTTCTTTTTATAAATGTGAAGGAGTATTGACCAACACCGTTGGCCCAGTTACATATTCTACCTTGGGACACGGGGAATCGAGCTGGTGCTCTCTAGTTCGATTCCCGCAGTAGACAAACTCATGTTGGCCGATGCGAAATTGATCTTAAACATGAGCGGATATTAGATTTTCAATGAAAGTATTGGGGCACTCCGTGGTTAGCTAGCAAAGGTCCAAACCAAAAAATGTGATGGAGTATTGTTCCCCCAAAATATCTCTTTAGTTTTATTTTTAGATTCACTTTACTACAACTGACTTAATCCCTATCAAAACCAATGAGATTAGGTTACAACAAATCTGCCCTTATTCTCATTAGAAAAGAACACCTACCCTCTAGACATTACCTTATAAAAGTATCATACCAACTAGAATTAGTATAAAAATATTGGCTGTAAAACATTAACCAAATATTAGGGTAGACTAAGGTTGTTTGCTAGAACAACACACTATCTTAGGCTTCACTATATTAGTTTACATAAAGGGTTCATTTTTCAAAATTTAGTAATGCAAATGAGTAACTAGAAACGATAAAATGAAAGGGAAAGATGTGTGACAAAAAGGCAATGTGAGTAAAAAAGAATATAGATAAAGAAAGGAGCAAAGAAGAAAAGAGTTTGATAAAAGGAGAAGAAACTTTGGATTAGAAATGTTGTCCCCTAATATTCCAAAGCTGTCTATATCAAATCAAACACCTATCTATAGTAACGGAGGGGTCCCTTCATGCCACTACTTTGATTTAATTTCTTAATTGTAAGGTTCATCCTCATTTTATTAAAGAATCAATTTTATGATATTCAAACTAAGCTTTCGAATCTACTTGAGAGATTATAGGAGTGTCTTCTAACTTAATCAAAGTTTTAGATTCGAATCTAGTATTGAGAATGCAGTAGTGTTGAATTTCTTGAGGGAGAATTTTGTCGTCTATTGTGATCCTACTCAATTCGATGGATTAGTCTCTGCAGTTGTGCGCAGATAATACCCAATTTATAAAATAAATAAAAAATCCACTTGAGAGTTGAGACTTGAAAAGATTTAAGTGATTAGAAAGTCTCTGAATTCTAAGTATGCCAAGTTGACATGGCACTTAAAAGCATTTAGGAAAAAACTAATATTAAGTTTAAATGACGGAAAAAAATTTGAAAAAAAGTTGTTCTCTCTTATTTATTAAAAAAATAAGCAAATATCACTTATTTATTAAAAAATGTGAACATTAAAATCAATCATTCACTTTCTTCGACGACCGTATTTTTTAGAAGTGCTAGCAACACTCTTTTTGACACTCTTCCATCACACTTTATTTTATTTTTTTTGACAGAACCACATTTACTTTATGATTGGATAAAATTCAGGTGAGTCTCATCACTTTGAAAATGGGACCCACTAATTCAGCGGGGCACACATGAATTTCACCTAATCATGAAACGAGTGATAGTGAGAGAGTGTCAAAAAGAGTATTACTAGCATTTTTCTAATTTCATTGTCATCCCTACTCTCTTATCTCAAGATATAATGTATCAAATGAATCCTACTTTTTGTATAAAAAAAATGAATCCTACTTCAAGATTTGTTTTTTCTGATAATTAGAATTTCATTGATCATGCCCTAGCCACAACATCACTAAGTGGTAACAACTTTTCACTTATGGGTTGTAGCTTCATAATTGAGTGTTAAACACTTGTTTGTTTATTTGTCACCAATATTCAAAGAAGGTGGACTACGTGATGTCCTTGAATTATGTTTTTTTTTTCAAAATATTGATTTGTAAATCACTCACATTTACCATGAAAGATCTCATGCTTAAAAAGACTTCTTCAAGCAGGCGTTTTTAAGTAGAGCTGTCAAATTGGGTTGTTAGGTTAAGCTTGACCTGGCCCATTGGGGATGAGCCATTGCGGTTGTCTATTAGGTTGTGCTTTTTTAGTCTAACCTAGCCCAAAACACCGGTCAACGGGCCAGCCTAACCCAACCCAACTTTTAATAAAAGAAAACCTAAAAAAACTTTAAAAAAGCACTAATAAGTGGGCTCACCCGACCCAGTTGGGCCAAAACAACCATGTTCTTATATATATATATATATATATATATATATATATATATAATGAGCCTAACCCTGGATCATCAAGCCAATCCGTTGGACTGGGAGAAAATTGAAAACTCTACTTTTAGGGTCTCTTCAACAAACAAAACTGAATTTTGGCAATTCTAATTAATATTTATAAATTAAACTCTAAATATTCAACATATTCTTCCCTTGTGCTCCAAGTACTCAAACCTTCGATCACCTGATTATCAATCATCGGCTACATCACTAACCTCTCTGTTGTCCTCATCAACATCAAGCCGCTGATCGTCAGGCCATCAAAAGCCTACAGTCGGTTGGCATGTTGTCGATCTTGTGGGTTTTTCCCATGTTATTGGCCTTGGCCATGCTATTTTTAACCTAAGTTTCCATTTCTTTTGTTAAAAATTGTTGAATGACGTGGAATAAAAGGACATTACAATTATAATATAAAATTTAGCAAGATAATCATTTTGTAAATTAACTACAATCATGATTTTACATTTTTACTAAAAAAGGACAATGCATTCAAAAAGAAAAAGAAAACAAATACAAAAGATACAAAGAAAGAAAGAAAAAAGTAAAACAAATTCTAGGGTTTCCTCCTATTCAATTCTTATAACACTTTTTTCCTACTAATTCCATTCATTTGAACCTTCTTTTATGATGCTCTACAATCCTCAACCAAGCATTACAATTGCATGGATCAAATGCAACCACAAGTGAATCTTCTCTATTCATCCATCATTTCATTTCATTCATTCATAGCCCCATTAAGATGTAGTACACAAGAGTAATGGGCAAAGCAATCAACATTCCAAAAATGACACTGCATTGTCACCAAAAGAAGTTTCATTGGTTAGCATTAAAAGAGAAGAGAAAGGGTTAAAAAGGTAAAAAATGTAGGGTGGAAAAAGAAAATTCTTATTTGAATAGATTACTCACCCTGTGCTGAGAATATCAGGATGTACATTATATTCCTTAGCAAAGACAAATGGGACAATTCCTTGGGGTAGAGCTGCCTGTATTTTTTTTAGTAATAAGATACCAAATTGGACAAGCAAACAAACATGTCAACTTTGGTTTCAAATGTTTGTTGTACTATTTATTTAATACAATCAAAGACACTAGACATGAATTAATTCTCAATATTAATAGTATTATTATTAAGATCTTCTTTTTTTATAGGTAAAGTGGTTAGTAATTAGTGTATTAGTTGTTACAAGGAGCCGAGAGCGGGGTTCGAACCCCATAAGCCAATGTTTTTCTAATTTTTTTATTTGTTTTTTTCTGAGTTGCAATAGATACCAATATTAATTAATGAATAAAAAGTGTTCTTCCGAGTGAGATTATTGCATGATGTTGTACATTAAAAATCAACCAATTCGAGTTCGAGTAAAAATCCAAACTGATATTCCAGAAAAACCTAAAAAAAAACATAGTGTATATTTGGTAACACGTTTTTAGCTTCAAATTCGCGTCTTTACTTAGTTTCGACACGATTTTGTAGAAGCTCTAAATCCAAACTTTTGCACTGATGTGAAAAAAAACCATTGAAATTTTACAACATTTGCCGCGAAACTAAAATGCTAATATTGAACTAGTCATTTGAAGTATTTTAGTTTCATTTTTTACTTTGAATTTTACTTTGAACCAAATTAAAAATTCTCATTTTTTAAATGAATAAATATATCTTAAATTTATTCTTATGTACCACTTTGTGGCTTTACTCTACTAATTTATTTATTTAGTAAAAAAAATGAAACAATGTTTGTTTATAATTAAAATAGCAATAAAGTAGTTTATCTTGGCAGAGGTAGACACAAACACATAAAAATACAAATGATATTATTATATATAAGTGAAAGTGAATAAATAAAGTAGAGGAATTTTTTGAAGGTTATGCAAAGAATATAGTGTGACTGAAAAGGTAACAGAAGAAGAAGAGAGAGAGTAAACCTGAACAATAGCAACATGTAAGAGAACACCTTTAAGTCCAACAGCAATAGAAGCAGCTGCCATAACAGCTGGACCTGTAAGGAATCTAACAGCCATAGCAAAAGTTGCTATTGAATTTCCACATGCTATTATCCTTGGTTGTAATGCCATGAATAAACCTGTCATATTTTTTTTTTACAACATCAAAAAGCAAAACAAGCATGCTTATATATATATATATATATATATCATCACTATCCTCAACATATAACTATACACTATTGTGTGTCAGTCACACATCATCATCACTACTACCACTATATCCACACTTCATCACAAACTTGGCATAAAGTTATCATAAACTTGAAAACAGTGAAAAATGTTTCATAAAGTAACCAACACATTATCATAACATTTTACTGTACGTTTCTTACTTTTTCTATGGTGAGAGATACTATATATTAAGTGTATCACTCGTGTATCAGAAGTGGTTGAGATTGTATCAATCAGCATGAAATCTCAAAAGATTTATAATATTTAGTACTATATCTTACTATGGTTTATTTGACTGATTCGCCAATGAGAGACTTTTTGATCTCTCACCTCACAGTAGAAACCACCTTTTTCTTGGAATTAGATTAAATACACTCTAACAATTATACAGTCAACCAGTCAGTTAGTTAAGAGTCGTTCGATTAGATCAGACGGTTCGGATTTTAATAATAAAAATTTTAAATTTTTGTTTGATAAAAAAACCGACTTGAAAATCTAGAACGTCTAATCTTGATCGAACGACCCCAAACTCATTGACTACATGACTGCATGTAGTACTAATCACACACAAATCGAAAAGCATTTACTATTTAATAATAATAGCAATAATAATCAAAATAAACAAGGAATCATCACAAAAGATTTTCTACTCAATCTTTTGCTTTTTCAGACATAGAAAATGTCAGAAGCACAAGTGAAATATATCATGACTATTTTTATTTTTTTTTATATCAACTTTTTCTAAAGTTAAATTTTTTTGCAAAAAAATAACTAGAAGAAGAGTAAACTGAACTGACCAAGACTAAACATGGCCATGCCAAGACCAGCATCTGACAATATTGAAATAGACTTAGCAATTATAGCAGGCATCTCAATGTTCCATCTGCAAGGAACAACAACAAAAACAGACAACCATAATCAATCAAAATCGAATGGTTAAGATACGATATAAAATGTTATTAGTGGTTAAGATGTGGTTGCATACTTGAATGAAACTAGTGACCAAGTGAGACCAATTAAACTAGAGTAAGTGTTTGGGTTTCTGATAAGTTTCCTCCAAACCATAATCAATATAAGTCTTGTCATTACACTTGCTGGTGGCATAGTTTTTGGTTTTCCATCTCCACCTTCTTGTTGATTCATTTCTCTCTCCATTCCTCTATTTCCAAAACTAAATTCATCTTTCTCCATATACTCTTCTTGATTATCTCTATGTCCCTCCACTAATCATCAAAAAATCAACAACATAAGATCAAACTAAAAAAACGTATATTCGTAGAGACTAAACTGATCAAATGGATTGTGTTTATGTGCAATCAGACAACTCATACAGTCACACAGTCAACAACTCGGAGCCATTCGATTAAGATCGGACGGTCCAGATTTCAATTCAGAATCTAATATTAAACAAAAATCAAAAATTGTTCTTAAAATCTGAAGTGTCCAATCTTGATACTGACTGCATGCAACTTCAACTAAATAACAACACAAAATAAAATAAAACATCATAAACTAGTCATGAAAAAACGTATATTTGCAGAAACTAAACTGAACAAACGGATTGTGTTTATGTACAATCAGAAAACTTATGCAGTCACGCAACAACTTGGAGTCATTCAATTAAGATCAAACCGTCCAGATTTCAACTCAGAATTTAATATTAAACAAAATCAAAAAATGTTCTTAATCTGAAGTGTCTAATCTTGATCGGACGACCTCCAGGTTACTGACTGCATGCAACTTCAACTGAACGTAATCCAGATCAAACATATATTTACAGAGACCAAACATATATATTTAACTGGAAAAAAAAAAAGTATTACCTTTTCCTGGAGATACATTAACCTTAACTTCTTTGTGATCATGAGCACCAAAAACATCAGAAACTGGTGAATTACTTGAACTCCAAACAAACATATGAAGGTCTCTATTACCATCTTCTGCTTTCTGTTGACTTTGACTTTGACCATTAACCTTCTTAGAATTAACATTAGCATTAGAAGCAGCAATAGTTTTATTCCCACTAGTTGGTGAAAACATTCCAGGATTTGGTGCAGGATAATGTCCAGTACTTCCATGATGAAACTTAGTCTTATTATTATTATTATTATTAGAACCATCTTCTTCATAATTAGAAGGTCTAGGAGTTGGTCCTCTAGAAGGACCAAAAACATCAGAAGGACCAAAATTTGAATTCCTTCCACCATTTCCACCAGCCATCATAGAATAAAAATCAGTGTGATTAAAACTAGAACCTCTAGGAGTAGGGTTTCTAGAAGATTGCAAAGAGTAAATCTCAGCATTAGTAAGATTAGAAGGTCTAGGAGTAGTTGAAGAAAGACCTAATGATCTTCTAGAATAAATATCTGATCTAGAAGCATTAGATTTTCTAACAGTAACATGAAGTTTACCATCATCTTTGATTTCAGCTTCAGTTTCTAATGGATGTTGTCTACCATCTAATGACATGACATCAGAATCAACATGAATTGAAACAATAGAACCAGCTGTGTCAGGAAATTGTTCAGAAATCAACATCCTAGCACCTCTAAATTCAAACATGAATAACATCATAGTATACCAGATAATACATTGAAGTACAACAATTTGAACCATTAAACTCCCTGAAAACTCACCATACATACCTTTAAGGAGAGGTATACCCATAACTAAAGTGTTTGGTAAAGTAGAGAGAGAAAATAGTGTTATAGTCCATTCTAAACTACCCCTTTTGCTTATATTGCTCCAAATAGCTAGACCAACTAAAACTATGATTTTTTGAAGTGTATCAGCTGCTAAGAATCTAAGACTCATTTTATAAGGATTGTTAGAAGCTATGAAATGGAATGAAAGTAATGGAACTGCAAATAGTGCAACAAAACGGTTAATACCAGAACATTGATCAGGTGAAAATATTTTCCACCATTTTACTGAACCATAAGCTAAGATCATAGCTACATAAAGTGGTACCATTGCAGTCATAACATGGTAGAAATCTATTAAAGTGATCATTTTTTTTTTTGTTTGATGGGTTGTGTCTAAAACTCTTAAAGATTGAAACTTTGAGAAGAAGAAGCAAAAGGGTATGAGAGAAAAGTGATGAAAGAGGTTGAAGTTCAGTTATAGAAGAGTTAGTGGTTGTGATGATGAAAAGATATATAGGGATATGGAGAGAGCATGTGTTTTTGGGTTTTGGTGTTTGTGTGTGTATATGCAGAATAATAATACAGCAAAATATTTTTATTTTTATTTTAGAATTTTTTCAGTTTTGAGAGAAGTAAAACAAGCAAATTTGAACTTGCAGTCTCCAAAGCACATAGCACATAGCACAGAGAGGATAGGAGTGATATGGTGGATTCTAGTACCATATATCAACTCATTTCTTTATTGGTGTACCAGTCAAATTAACTATATATTAATACAAAGTTAATGAATGGTTGAGATAGATTTCATGTTGATTAATACAATCTAATCACTCGTAATTTTTTATATTGTATTATATTATACAATTAATTAGACCGGTATACCGTAACCTGTGAGTGATTTTTTTGTGTAAACTGAATACCTTCTGTGCGCAATTGAAAGACTAATATTTTGAGCCGAGTAGAATCACAATGAGCAGCAAAACTCTCCTCAAGAATTTTAACACTACTGTATTCTTAGAGTTGTATTCGAATTTAAAACCTTAGTTAAGGTGAAAGAGTCTCGAACTAGCTCATTATTCAAGTGCTCTTTGATTAATGGTGAGTGATATTTGTTTTTGTAGCTTTTAATTTTTTATTTTTTTGCAGTTTGTTGTTTTGCTTTTTGTTTTGAAGTGTGTTTGGATTTGAGGTTTTGAGAAAGGGATGGGGTATTTTGATGAGTTAGGAAAATTGGGTGTGTGGCACTTTATCTTTTTTTCTCTCTCCACCTTCTATGGGACCTATATTTGTCACAAAAAGCATAGGAAAAGTAATTTGGGTTGAGGTGGGTATGTCCCCTTAAGTACTTATTTTGGAGAGTGCTTTTGAGTTTTGTAAAAGAGTATCTTTTTCTCTCTGGATCCACGGTTTCTTTATGAAGGAAAAAAAGCAATTAAATTAGTTGTATATTGTTGTTAATTAATTAGCTGATTTTGCAAATTGAAAGGAACCAGATTTTCAAGTAAACAAGTAAATTAATTGATATTGCATATTGAAAGGAACTTGATTTTTTTCTTCTTAAACTATTGTGGCAATGAGGTTTGATTTGTGACCTCTTTCATTCTATTCAAATCTCACACCACTAGTCTAAATCTTATATGGAGATTGTTTTAGATTTTAGAATGGGCATAATCATTTCTATGAGCAAAAGCAAGTTAAGAAAATTTGAAATTCATTGTAGATGTTTTTGAATGGAAAAATATTAATTTTGGGTGAATTGAAATTTTTTAATGAAATGAATAATACGAAAAGACGTCACAACAGAGGAAGGGATCATAACTATGTTAGAGTCTCAAATCCTAACAATCATGTGCAGTATACCATAAGAGGACATTGTATTGAGTGAGGATTCTCCAACTGTTTTTCCAAGCTAACTTTGTGTCTATATCTCTCCTAAATCTCATTTCAAATTCTCATTTTTCTCTCTCCCACCAATTCACTATTTATTTTAGCTTATTTTTGCTTGAAGTTATTGTGACTTTTGTAGAAGAAATTCAGGGAATCTATTTCCCTAAAGTATGTTTGTCCCTTATAGTTAGGTTATAATTTTTAGAGCATTGGTGTTTAGCATACATATGGAGGGATGTTGTAGGGGTATGTGTATCCCATAATATGTGTTGTAATTGCAATTTTTTTAGCCCTTTTCAGGCCTCCCACTAATAACAAAATTAAGTTAGCTATATATGTTTATTAACAATTTTTTTTAATAAATATTGTGTTTAGAAGGTTAACAAATAAATTGCTTGGATTGTCAACAAAGATTGATCCAGATAGTACTGATGCAACTCATATCCAACAACGCACTCTGAGTTCGAATTCCGATGTCAATATGATGACTTCATTACTAGGTTATATGTTGTTTAAGCAATTTCTAAATCTTGACCTTTGTGAGTCTTGAGAGCTCGTCTCACTTAAACTTTGCTTCATTTAAAAAAAAGAGTATGTTTGGTTTATCAATCAAAAATTGTTATTAAAATTTAGTAAAAGATAATTTTTTACCCTTAAAAAAAATTTAAAAAAAATTTATGGAGTTGAGTTTTCATGTTATTAGTGTGTAGTTTTTAAAAATAATTTACATTTTTCTACCTTTTAAACTAAAAACTGATATAATTCTAGATTTTTGGTTATCATGTTATTGGCGTGTAGTATCTGTTGTTGTCAGTGACTAATCTATGCTAAGAATCTGATTAGCCATGCGTACTCAACTTTGTCGGTTCGTGTGGTTTTCCTCTCTCAATAGAATTTTTGTCACACCCAAGACTCGAACTTGAAGCCTATCAAGAAGAAGAAAAAACTCGAACTTGAGACCACGAGGTGGAATCCAAACTCAGTAGCCGCTCGAACCAATCCTTGTTGGAGATCCTAGGTTTTATTTATTACAAAAAATTTAGTGAGAGAATGACGCCCCAGTCCAAGGCAGAGAATACCTTCAGACTCTTTGAGCACTTACGAAAGCAACTACGTGTATGTTTGGTAAACTAAGAAAATCACGGCAAACAATATTTGGACGTGGAAACTAGTTTCAGTGGCTTCAGCATTAACGTACGTTTATGAGGGTGAAAACGTGGAAACAAACATATATACCTCATTTTAAGGAGACTAGTAGAGATTTGAAGTCAATACCTCTCAAACACAAATCCTGTCATGCTGGAATGCGTCCCCCTTGGCTTGGGGTTATCCAAGGTTTGATCATATAAATGAATTGTTTTATTATTTTATTCATATTAAATGGCATGATTTAATGAGATGAAATCAATCCATATACATAAAACCATTTTGGGAAAAAGTTAGGTGAATTTAGATAAGAGACTCAAACACACAAAGATAAATCCATGAGGGACTTCCAAAAATTGGAGAACATAGAGAAGAGAGGACAAATGAATGGGGTGAAGATGGTGAAAACCATCACATGCAAGTAAATTGTCGTTTTTCTAAACATATCTAATAGCCATCCCACTTCCAAGAGCTTCGGGTTCATTGTTAGGTGGGATTATTGGTTACTCCACAATGCCATGTTTATTTAAGATAAAAAAATTTATCCGTAAGACTTAGTTCAATTAATAAATATCAAATTTGTTAGGTTGAATATCATGTATTGAGTTTGAGCTCGAGACCTCACAATGGTGTGTGTGAGTTTCTAGTGACAATTCCATTTCGTCTACAATCAAAAAATAAAAATAAACTCTTTTTTATAGATAATCAATGCCTACAAACATTGATACAATATCCTTTAGGTTAAAATGTTTTCACACAAAAAAAAAAATCCTTTAGATTAAATACGTGTTTGCTATCAATAAAATTTTAAAATTTTGTTTTTAGTTTATAAAAAAGTTGTTCACTTTTAGTTCCTACATTTTCCACCGTCAATACTTTTAGTCGTTCATAATTTTTAACAGCACTTGAAAAACACTATTAAAAAGCCTAAAAAAATGTTATTAAAAGTCAAGAGGGACTAAAAGAATTAACGGAGAAAAATATAAGGACTAAAATGTGAGTAAAAAACTTTATAGAGATTAAAAACAAAATTCTCAAATTTTATAAGACCAAAATCATATTTAACCCTATGGTTTATTTAAGATAAACTAAAAGAATGAAATATAACCAAACTTGGTGTTATCAACAAGATTGAATTGCCTCAAGAAAAAAAAACAAGATTGAATTTAGTAGCATGGACTAGTATCTCAAACGTGGCGAACTAAAATTTGAATCTACGTTAAGAGAAGTTTTTAATCTAGTAAATTACAAAAAGTTAAGAGAAGTGGGTATGCACATTTAATTTTTTTTCTATTTAAATATTTTAAAATAAACAAAAATATTAGTAAATTACAAAAAGTCAATCCAAAAAAACCAGGAAAAAAATTATCTTCTTGCATTTATTAGACAACAAAATAAAAGCTTTGATCATCTACTGGTTTTGTTAATAACAAATCTATGTCAAAGAACTTTACTGTTCACGTGTATCAGCTCCGATTATCTTATTTTAATGTGATAAATTAAAAGCATCTAAAAATATATTTTAATCAAAATTAAAATATAAAAATTGTACAATAAATATAAAATAATGTATAGATAAATATGTTTGATTAATATTTGGTATAAATCGGGTATCATCTATGCGCATAATTGTAGAGACTAATCCTCGAACTGGGCAGGACTACAATAAACGATAAAACTCTCTCTCGATAGATTTAACACTGTTGTATGACCAAGGCTGAATTCGAAAACAAAATCTTGGTTAAGTTAAAAGAGACTTTTATCATCTCATTCAAATGTCTTTAGGTATGTTTGATTAATTTTAATAATAATCGATAAACGTAAAAGGGTCCTAACTTAGGAGGTTAGGAGACAGATTGAGAATTGTTTACTTGAATCTATAAAAGCTGTGAAGTGAGTAGTAATTTTATAACAAAAAAACCGTACACAAAACACCTCTTTGCCCTTTCATTTGTTAAGAGTTAGCGTGGTATGTTAAACAAATGGTACATTGGAAGCATACATCTGCAAAATGCAGAAACTGAAACAAGCTAGTAATTGATTGTTACCATTAACACTTTCTGATACAAAAAGATGCAGGTGACGTAACACTGTGAGCATGTTTCTCTGTTTACTTCATTCTTTTGGAAAATAGAATAGAATACTATACTCCATTCTTTTGAGTATAATGTACTCCCTCCTCCGTTCCATTTTATTTGTAGTTTAAGGTTTTAACACACTCTTTAAGAAAAATAATTAGAAGTCTAGATTCTTTAAAAAGTGTTGTCTACTTTACTATTTAACTCTTTATCTCTCTACTTAGATAAATGTGAATCTTTTATTGGAGGTAAAAAGTTGTCATAATTAATAGGTGTATAAGTGTAAAAGAGCATTAAAAGTTTCATTGGAAATTTAATTTGGGACAAATTAATTTTGCTAAAACAACAAATAATTTGGGACAGAGGGAGTATACTACTAGGGGTATTCTAGTGCGGCTTGGTTCGATTTTAAAACAAAAAAAAAGCCGAATTAAAAGGTAAAATTTCATGCGGTTTGGTTTGGTTTGGTTGACTTTCTAAACAAACTAAACCAAACAAATACGATTTGAATTGGTTTTGTTGGGTCTGTTTTTTCCAAGACAAAACATAATTTAAAATAGAGTTAGAATTTACAAAAATAAAAAAGGCTAACATAAAGTCTTTAAAAAAAATCTGCTCAAATATATGTAATATATAAATTACTCTCTTTTAATTCTTTTAAGATAGTTATAGTCATGTTTAAAATAATTTGAAATAAATATTTTATTGTAATTTTTAAATATATCATAACAATATGAATTGTTCGTGAGTTAGTTAATGAATCAATTGGATTTGGGCTAATTAATAAGTGAGTGAGAGATGGATTTTAGTTGAATTTGGGCTAATAAGGTTAGTAAGGACAAAAACTATGAGCCGAACCAAACTGTGCGGTTGATTGAAAAAAAAATGAATAGATTTTGCGTTTTTCGGTTTGAGTTGGTTCGGTTTATGGTTTTCTATTGGGTTGGTTCGGTTTTGAACACCCCTATATACTTCAATGTCTCACATTGCTCGAGAATTAAGGTCAATGATATTTTATAAACACACACTCACATCTTTGATTCACCAAAGTGCCTTTTAATTAGGACAAAATCGTGAAAACTTGTTCAGTAGTCTAAAGCGGACAATACATTAGAAGACGATGTCGAGACTTGAAATCGGCATACCGATTCTTACAAAGATTGGGATTCACGATGGCAAATGCATCACACAGTTATACACAATGATCAACTTTGATCATTACTTTGAGATCAGACAGTTCACATTACAATGAAAGTCATCAAAGACTCTCAATATTTCCTTTTTTAGTTTGACGGCTAACCCTAATTTAAGAAAGACTAAACATGTGTTACTAGTTGCACTCCCGCCAAAATACAATATGCACCTAGCAGTAGGGGTGGGAATAGGCCGATCGCCTCTGAGGAGCCTCACCGCCTGACCTACATCAGTGCTCAGCCGCACTGCACTTTTTCTAAATAGATAAGGTCAATGCTTTTTTAAAAGCCTATTTAGATAAAAAAAACAGGCTACAGGCTATAGACCATCAAAAAAGCTTTCTAGGCCTATCAGGCCGGCCTACTTTAGTAAATATCAGTATTACTTTTTAATACTATTATTATTTATTTAATTTTGTACTTTCCCGTTAAATTGTGAATTTGCTTACTGTATTTACTTAAAATGTTGGCCTATATAAACTTTTGAATATTTAAATGTATTATTATAAAATAAAACTTAAATAAAATGTCCTATAAAGATAAGTCTCTAAAATTTTTTGCTAGATATCAATCTCATTGATCTAATAGCTTATTCGTCTATTTACAAAGTCTACACCACTCAAAATTTGTCGGTTTTCTAATATATATTTTTGGTGAAATAGAACTTAAATGCAGCTCTCTCGAGACATTGTTAGGATTTCGAAAGGTCGCTCTCAAAGTCGGCTTATCACGCGTCACCAGTCGACTCGCTAACGCCATTAATCAGTCAGCAGTCGTGCTCAGGCAAAAGCAAGCTGTTCTCGGCTACCAACCTATTCTCACCCCTACCTAGCAGGCCCAATTAAATTGGCCTTTATTGCAAGAGATTAAACTCAATGAAATAAAACAAAGTCTTAACTAGATTAAAATAGTGAAAACAAAAACAAATATTCCATGCCCCTACTAATGGGCTCTTCAACAACTTGGAGAAACTTGATCAATTTGGAGTTGGATTCTTTTGAAATGAGCTTGAGTTTGAGAAGATAGCTGACTTCTTTGTCTCATGCTTGTTTAGACTTCTTATATAGCTTGAACCTTGTCATGGGGCCTCCTAAACCTTGTGGTGCATCATTAGGTCCAAGACCCATTAAATCTCCATCACATGTGCACAAAGAAGAGTAGAATAGAGTTATACATTTGCGATGGCTTTGCACACAAGAATTTTGCGTCTGAAAAATACTTCTTTCTATCCCTTTCATGCAGAAACAAAGCGCATTACCATTTCACATCGTGAAATAAATAGAGAAATCATTCTCTTGCCCTAATAATAGTGATGTCCCTCTCTCCCCTCCTAAAGCCCCAAAAACTCCATTCCAAAGTTATTGAAGAAGCTTCCACTATAGAAGATTAATTTCACTCCTTCACTACCTGTTCAGAAAACTCTTACACTACTTAAAAATGTAACTATCAAAACATTGTCGATCAATCAAAAATTGATACGTAACAAAAATATTTCATTTTTATCGTTGTCATTTTAAAAGTCACACATATTATGATTTCTGATTGATGATTGACAAAGTGAAAACCCTTTACGGTGACGGACCACACCAAGTAATTAAACTTCACTTTTATGATTATATTAAGCTAAATTACTATTTTGGTCATTTATTTATTTTTTCCTCGTTTTGGTCCCTCGTGTTTCGTTTTTGTGTCATTTTGATCATTTTTTGTAATTTTCCATCCATCACATTAACGAACGCCACGCTGGCAGTTAACTGTTGACGTGGCGTCTCAAGTGTCAAGGCTGACTTGGAATTCATTAAGTGATGTGGCAAAGGGGGACCAAATTGAAACTAAAAGAAAACATAAAGGACCAAATTGACATAAACTCAAAACTGAAAAATAAAATTAACAAACATAAAAAACACAAAACAAAATTAGCAAACTACACTTCTGAATTAACAAAAGCTAAATTAGTTCATCTTCTTCCCTGTTACTCCCTGAATCAAGAACAATGCTCCCATTCCTCCCTTTTGACTTTGATTTCAAAACCACCAAAAGGAAAAGATTGCAAGCTTAAATCATATTATTATTAGAATCTGGAAACGAATCATAATCCATTGATATAAACTGTTACAAGCTTAACTGGAAAAGAATCATAAACATAATCCATTCAAACGAATCAAAAACACAAAAAGAAAATCATTACAAGCTTAAATCATATTTTGAACAAACTGACATCATCAATATATATTCAGTATCTGCGTAACATTCACATCATATTCAATACGCACAGTTTGAAACCTAACCCGATTTTTGAACGATTTTCATTCAATTGTGTGTTATTTTTCAAAATTGATTTAGGGCTTTTTAAGATCGCTTTATTGCGAACAAAACCCATCCAAGATCAAACAAAACAGATGTCTAAATCATTAGATTCAGCCGGACTCCATCGTGAGTTTAATGACCCATTTTTCTCAGAACTGGAAATTTTCTCAAATTGTTGAACGAAAATGGGAGAACGAAATTTTTCTCAGATATGGAAAACATTAGAGTTCCTCAACGAAAATTGTTGAACAATTTTTCTTCTAGATTTGGAAATTGTTAGAGTGCCTCAGATCTTGTTTTTGTTTTTGTTAATGTTGATTTTCTATTTTGTTAATTCAGAACTTTAGTTTTCTAATTTTGTTTTTCTGGTTTTTATGTTTGTTAATTTTATTTTTCAGTTTTGAGTTTATGTCAATTTGGTCCCTTATGTTTTCTTTTGGTTTCAATTTGGTCCCCCATTTGCCACATCAATTAATGAATTCCAAGCCAGCCTTGACACTTAAGACGCCATGTCAGCAGTTAACTGCCAGCGTGGTGTCCGTTAAGGTGGTGGATAGAAATTTACAAAAAAGACCAAATTGACACAAAAATGAAACATGAGGGACCAAAACGAGAGAAAAAAAAGATAAATGACCAAAATGAAATCAAGGCTAAAGATAAAGGACCAAAACAGCAATTTATCCTTATATTAATTTAATTGGAACTATAAACATAGATGAAATTATGGTTTATCAATCTTTTCTAGCTAAATTAGGTTCTGAGGTCCTATTCTAAAATTTCATATTCGTCCTTTAATTTTTTTTATCAGTTAGGTTCTTTGTGTTTCAAATTTGTGACACAAAAACCTTTTTTAATTTTTTTTCATCCTTATCTGTTAACAGAGAATGACATGATCGTTAACTGTTTAGGTGACATAATTAACTTTCTTGTATGTGTGGTAAATCTTAATGTTTCAAATTCAATAAGTTCTTTATGTCTGCTTCAATTAATTTTTTTTTTTACTTTCCCATCATCTTCTCCTAAATTAATTTCTAATTTTTCATCATCTTCCCCAATCTCAACTAAGTAAACCTAGAACTTCAATTAGGACATGAGAAGTAATTTAGCCATATTTTTTTACTTTCCACTTTTATTTTCGTTTGTATATGTAGTATCTAAGAATTCAGAATTGAAATGCAAATTTTATAAAATAAAATAATAATTCAAAAGCTTCTAGTTCTACCCTAGCCTTCTCTCTTGGATCCCACCTCAAGGTCTCCGATTCAAATTTTGGGTGTGCCAAAAATTCTGTTGAGAGAGGAGAACCACATGTACCGGTAAAGCCAAAAATACATGTTGTGGTCAGCTAGGTTCACCGGCATAGATAATCACAAGCAAAGTCGATAAATACTACGCACTAATAATATGGTAAAAAAAAGTTCAACCCTTCTCCAAGAAATGATTAACAGAAAGCAAGCATGTTAGCTTGGTAAAAAAAGTTCTACCCTTCTCCTAGAAATGATTAACACAAAGCAAGCATGAAGCATGCGTTGAAGTCAATGATGGAGGCCATTAGGAACAACAGAACAAAGAATGAAAATAATAATTAAAGTAAATCACACTGATTGGCATGTCAGTTATATATATATATATATATATATATATATATATATACAAATTTCAAAACACCAAATTCCATGTTATAGATGAATGAAATGAAGGAACAGGTTTTTGTGTTTTCTAAGAGATTAAATTGCATGCACGCACGCATTTCTTTTATTTTATTTCCTTTGTTTTATTTAATCTATAAATTTTCTTGTCTTATTGTTCCCAAAATTTCGTGCCGTTTAATATTTTAATTGGTGAATAAAAATGAGTGGTTAACACAGAACATTTACATGTGTAGAGGATAATAGAATTAAAACTATACAATTTTGAACATGGGATGAAGCAACTGTTAGGACATTCCAATGTACTCTGATAATCTGAACAATATTTTGTGAACTTTGATATATATATATATATATATATATATATATATATATATATATATATATATATATATATATATATATATATTATATATATATGATTTTCATATTCATTCAAATGAGGCATGAAACCCCATCATGCTTTGGACTTTATGAAATATAGGAGAGGGACTAGGTGTCTTTAGTCTCACTAGTGTCTTTAGCTAATTTTGTTTATCTTTCTTCAATTATTCTCTCTATTATTTATTTAATTTTCTCTCTCGTATTTTTCTCTTCAGAAAAACCTAAAGTCGCCAAAAGTATATACTACTAAAATCCAAATTTGAAATATAGATATACTATTGTTACTCTCTCTATCTCATAACAATGGTCACATTTGTTCATTTTGTTAAATTGACAAAAAAAATTATAAAGGAGAGAAAGAGAATAGTGATTTTAACAAATAAAAGAAAATTAAATGATGCTCATAGAACCAACACGGTTGGCACAGTGACAGACCCTAAGACATAGTCACATGAGGATTGATCCCGTGCTCTAGGGTTCGATTCTCATAGTGAGCAAACTCGGTTTGATTAATGCAAAATTTTCTCCTAAGCACGAGTGGAGATTACTCCACTTCAATGTAATCAATTTCCATACTATATTATTTTCAACTACCCACAGTTTTATACTTTTATTCCATTGAAGAAAACAGGGGGATAAATTCTGCTGCAAACATGTTTTTGTTGAGGTTGAATGAGGAATTTGATTGTGTAGATAAGGAGACCAACTTTTGGAGGAAGAAAAAGCAACTATGATAAATACTAAACATAAAATTCCTTTCATACTAGCAAAGATCTAAAACTCTATTGAGCTAGAGACAAGGTAAAACATAATTTGTGTGGATTCACAAAGAGTTTCAAACACAATTACCAATGTTTGATTTTACTTTTTTTTTTTTTTATAAAGGTAAAACACTTTTATTCAACACAAATTTATGCACATTGCAAATATAATATTTTAAGCAAGGCTTAGACCAGCAAAAAAACTACCAAAACTAATACAAAATTTTAGTCATATCAAAATAATTTTCTCATGTCTCAACCCAAATTTCAATCGGACATTATAAAGAAACACTGGAAAGAAATCTCATGAACTGGATGCACACAGTTAAACTAACTGGATGCACACAGTTAAACTAACATTGATCTGCTAAGGAGTCTTTTGGGATTCATTATTTTTTATACATTGTAGATCGGGCAGGTTGCTCACTTAATAGAAGATTCGAGCTATATAGAACATATATTTGAATTTTTGTTTATTATTAAAAGACTTGGGTCATTCAATGATGTGAACTTGAAATTATCTTACATTAATCTTAAAACTTATTTAAACCATATTAAATCTTATGATCTTAAGACATAATGTACACATATCAGAGAGGTGAAATTTTATTTGAATAATTAAGAGTCATTAGAGAGGTTTTAACAATTGAATCAAAATCAAGTTTTATGATATTGAGTTTTCTTAAGACATACCATTGTTTTCCTAATGTACGCATATCTTATAGAGTAATATTAACAATCCCTATCGTTGTTGCATCTGCTTAGAGGAGTTTTTCAAAACTAAAATTATTGAAATATTATTTGCATTCTACATTGTTGCAAAGTAGATTAAATAGTCTTACCTTAATTTTAATTGAAAATGATATTTTTTTTTTGAAGAATCTTGATTATGAACATATTATTAACAATTTTGCAACTAAGAATGCAAGGAGATCTTTTTTTGGTCGGAAAATGTTAGTGGTTAGTAATAAGTTATGGGGTGTGGGAAATGTTAGTTTTCATAATTTGAACGTGAACCTCATTCTTCAAACTTCTTCGTGTAATTAGCTCAAAGATTAATAGGTGGATTTTGCTTCTAGTTTAGAATACTACTACACTAGGAGAATACTCGTGCGATGCACGAGTTGTTATATAATTTTTTTCCTTTAGTTTTATATAGATTTTATACAAATATATACATAAGTTGTCGATATAAATTATGTATTTTAAAAATATAGTATTACATTAATATATTGTTGAATTTTTTATTTATGCCATATTCTTATATAGTGTATTGTTTTTTAATATGCACAATTGTCCAAATTTTAGTGAGCTTAATTGTTGAAAATAAAATCTTACTAAACTTCATTTTACTTAGTAATAATAAATGTCATTCTATTTAATATCTTGAATTTTTGAGCATGAATTTTAATAATAAAGACATGTCAAAAATAATATAAATAATAAGAATATTTTTGATATAGCATTTTTTAATATGTGTAAGACAAAGAAGAAAAATAATAATGATAATAATTGAAGATCAATACTAATGAGAATTTTTTGATATAACATATAGCCTAAATAAACACTACGTAAAAAAACTCTTTTGTTTAAAAACAAAAATAATGTTTTAATATGTGAAAGTTTAAGGATGAAAATAATGAGATTTTATATTTCTTTTAAAATATTAGAATAAAAATAACTAAGTTATACTAAGAGAGTGATCATAATATATTGATAAACATGTTTGGTGTGACTTACATTTGTAATGTGCGTCTCGCATTTGCTTTTCTCCTATAATGTTATTCTATTTTTATTTTCTTCTTCCAAATTTCAGTGACATCCTCTAAATATTATTATTATATTAAGCTTGGATGAGTTTAAATTAAATAAGTTAATGGTTGTGTATGAATAAATATAAATCATAGAAATTAGAAAGTAACTACTCTTTATTTTATTTTTCTTTATTTCTTTGTTTATTCATCAATTAATAATTCATAAATATTAATTAAAACAAAATTTGAAACTTAAAAATAAAGTGATAATAAGGAATTTAGATTTAATAGGAAACTTAGAAAGAGAAAACAATCAAAATCAAATATTTATTTTTATTCTTTATAATGATATGAAAAATATATGGCCATTATTCACAATATGAAATGAAAGATTTATTTTATTATAATTGTTTTTTATGCAACTTATAATCTAAATAAGCTACATAAAGTGGAGAGTAAACATATAATATTTGTAAAAGAATTGAAACATTTAAATCAAGCTTTATTTGGTTGTTTTTAACTCAAGCACTATTCTTATTTAAAATTAACCATTTTAGATGTGAATTTGTAAATAAAAAGTATTAGATAGAATATATACTAAAGACATTAGATATGATGATAGTTGAAGAAAATGATATTTTTTTTCCTTTGTGATATAGAGAAGAGACACCTAATGTAATTTCCTTCTTAGAAGTGACACAAAAGGTTATGAAGTTTCAAGGGACATATGCAACTCATTTAGATCTAGCAAATCATACAATTTTACAAAACTATGAAATTAAACATTTTTTTTGACAAAAAAATTAAACATTTTTATAAAGAACAATATTAAAATATACATCATTTCTTAATGCCTATAACTTTACAAAAAATCGTTGTCTATTTGTCAACTTCAAACTATCAAGAACACAAAATTCTTTACATTTTTTGTGATTTCTACATCTTGTGAAACTTGCTCATTTCTTCTACTCCTTGTTTTTTATATGATTATTGCACCTAATGTAATTTCTTCTTAGAAGTGACACTGAAGGTTATGAAGGCTCAATGAACATATGTAACTCATTTAGATCTAGCACATCATACAATTTTACAAAACTATAAAATTTAATATTTTTCTAAAGAACAATATTAAACTATACATCATTTCTCAATGCCTATAACTTTACAAAAATTGTTGTCTATTTGTCAACTTCAAACTATCAAGAACATGAAATTCTTTATCCTTTTGCAAATTCTACATCTCGTGCAACTTGCTCATTTCTTCTACTCCTTGTTTTCTATATATGATTCTTGCACCTAATGTAATTTCCTTCTTAGAAGTGACACCAAAGATTATGAAGGTCGTGGAACATATGCAACTCATTTAGATCTAACACATCATACAATCATACAAAAATTAAACATTTTCTTAAGAACAATATTAAAATATACATAATTTCTCAATGTCTATAACTTTACAAAAATCATTGCCTATTTGTCAACTTAAAACTCAAGTAAGAACATAAAAATCTTTACCCTTTTGTGTGCATTCTACACCTTCTTGTGAAACTTGCTCCTTTCTTCTACTTCTTATTTTTATATGATTCTTTTTGTCAAAACCTCTACCCTAACCATCAAAAGATCTCTCCTTTAAATAGTCATTTCTTGTTATAATTAGTTTAAACTCTATTTCTTCCACTCATATTCCACTAACTCATGAGTTTATTGTAATTAAAGCAATAATTCATGTAAATGTGAAACCCTCCATTCAATGCATAATGGTTACATACAAAAGAATTTTAAAGGTCAACTTATTATTTCTTATTTCATCTAAACTATTATAATTGATAAATATATTTATTAATTCAATTAATTTAAATTTTGACCAATTCTAATAATAATAATAATATAATTTCTATGTAAATAAATATATAATTTAAACAAAACATTTATAATAAATAGTAATAAATATAAAAAACAAAACAATAAAAAGTAACTAATATAAGAACATAAAATTGAGTTTAGAATGAACACATAATTGAGCTCATAAGTCTCATGAATTTAAATTTTGACCAATTCTAATAATAATAATAATAATATAATTTCTATGTAAATAAATATATAATTTAAACAAAACATTTATAATAAATAGTAATAAATATAAAAAACAAAACAATAAAAAGTAACTAATATAAGAACATAAAATTGAGTTTAGAATGAACACATAATTGAGCTCATAAGTCTCCATTGGGGATTCTTTTACTTATATACTAAAGGCATTAGATATGATGATAGTTGAAGAAAATGATATTTTTTTCCTTTGTTATATAGAGAAGAGACACCTAATGTAATTTCCTTCTTAGAAGTGACACCAAAGGTTATGAAGTTTCAAGGAACATATGCAACTCATTTAGATCTAGCAAATCATACAATTTTATAAAACTATGAAATTAAACATTTTTTTGACAAAAAATTAAACATTTTTATAAAGAACAATATTAAAATATACATCATTTCTTAATGCCTATAACTTTACAAAAAATCGTTGCCTATTTGTCAACTTCAAACTATCAAGAACACAAAATTCTTTACCCTTTTTGTGATTTCTACATCTTGTGAAACTTGCTCCTTTCTTCTACTCCTTGTTTTTTATATGATTATTGCACCTAATGTAATTTCTTCTTAGAAGTGATATTGAAGGTTATGAAGGCTCAAGGAACATATGCAACTCATTTAGATCTAGCACATCATACAATTTTACAAAACTATAAAATTTAATATTTTTCTAAAGAACAATATTAAACTATACATCATTTCTCAATGCCTATAACTTTACAAAAATTGTTGTCTATTTGTCAACTTCAAACTATCAAGAACATGAAATTCTTTATCCTTTTTGCGAATTCTACATCTCGTGCAACTTGCTTCTTTCTTCTACTCCTTGTTTTCTATATGATTCTTGCACCTAATGTAATTTCCTTCTTAGAAGTGAGACCAAAGATTATGAAGGCTCGTGGAACATATGCAACTCATTTAAGATCTAACACATCATACAATCATACAAAAAATTAAACATTTTTCTTAAGAAAAATATTAAAATATACATAATTTCTCAATGTCTATAACTTTACAAAAATCATTGCCTATTTGTCAACTTAAAACCATTAAGAACATAAAAATCTTTACCCTTTTTGTGCATTCTACACCTTATTGTGAAACTTGCTCCTTTCTTCTACTTCTTATTTTTTATATGATTCTTTTTGTCAAAACCTCTACCCTAACCATCCAAAGATCTCTCCTTTAAATAGTCATTTCTTGTTATAATTAGTTTAAACTCTATTTCTTCCACTCATATTCCACTAACTCATGAGTTTATTGTAAATTAAAGCAATAATTCATGTAAATGTGAAACCCTCCATTCAATGCATAATGGTTACATAAAAAAAGAATTTTAAAGGTCAACTTATTATTTCTTATTTCATCTAAACTATTATAATTGATAAATATATTTATTAATTCAATTAATTTAAATTTTGACCAATTCTAATAATAATATAATTTCTATGTAAATAAATATATAATTTAAAAAAACATTTAGATTAAATATTAATAAATATAAAAAACAAAACAATAAAAAGTAACTAATATAAGAACAGAAAATTGAGTTTAGAATGAACACATAATTGAGCTCATAAGTCTCATGAATTGAGAATGAACATTGATTAATATAAAAAAAATCTTGTTTTTTATATTTAATTATATATTAAAAATTAAAATCAAAGTCTCATTTATACAAAAATTATGATTAAATATAATATAATGTGTAAATTTATTACTATGTTGGAATTTATTAGTCGTAGTGGGTTGGACACAAAGGTAGGAATTAATAAATAATAAAAGAGTAGTTTTTTAATAGACAAAAATAAAAGCAAAAATTCAAGAATTATTGTGGAGGCTCTATTGGAGATTCTTTTACTTATATGTATAGAAGATATAGATATAGATAAACATTTCCCTTCATTGTGTTATGAATAAGTTTATGTTTAATTCCTATTAGCAATCCATAATCATAGGTTTTTATTCTTCTTGAGAATGCTCATAGGCATCACCAAATATTCTATTCCACTAAGAGTAGCATTTAATAATAATAAGTTAGTGGTAATAATGAATTTAAGTCTCATTTAATTGTAAATTATAAATAAATATTAATAAAATTAAAAAATTTATTGAAAAATAAATGGAAATGATGTGGAGCATCCTAGAGCTTGGAAAAAGCTTCCTTTAGATATTTACTAGAGAATACTGCATGCGATGCACGAGTTGTTATATAATTTTTTCCTTTAATTTTATATAGATTTTATACAAATATATACATAAGTTGTCGATATAAATTATGTATTTTAAAAATATAGTATTACATTAATATATTGTTGAATTTTTATTTATGCCATATTCTTATATAGTGTATTTTTAATATGCACAATTTTCCAAATTTTAGTGAGCTTAATTGTTGAAAATAAAATCTTACTAAACTTCATTTTACTTAGTAATAATAAATGCCATTCTATTTAATATCTTGAATTTATGAGCATGAATTTTAATAATAAAGACATGTGAAAAATAATATAAATAATAAGAATATTTTTGATATAGCATTTTTAATATGTGTAAGACAAAGAAGAAAAATAATAATGATAATAATTGAAGATCAATACTAATGAGAATATTTTTGATATAACATATAGCCTAAATAAACACTACGTAAAAAAATTCTTTTTGTTTAAAAACAAAAACAATGGTTTAATATGTGAAAGTTTAAGGATGAAAATAATGAGTTTTTATATTTATTTTAAAACATTAGAATAAAAATAACTAAGTTATACTAAGAAAGTGATCATAATATATTGATAAACATGTTTGGAAGTGACTTACATTTGTAATGTGCATCTCGCATTTGCTTTTCTCTTATAATGTTATTCTATTTTTATTTTCTTCTTCCAAATTTCAGTGACATCCTCTAAATATTATTATTATATTAAGCTTGGATGAGTTTAAATTAAATAAGTTAATGGTTGTGTATGAATAAATATAAATCATAGAAATTAGAAAGTAACTACTCTTTACTTTATTTTTTCTTTATTTTTTTGTTTATTCATCAATTAATAATTCATAAATATTATTTAAAACAAAATTTGAAACTTAAAACAAAAGTGATAATAAGAAATTTAGATTTAATAGGAAACTTAGAAAGAGAAAACAATCAAAATCAAATCTTTATTTTTATTCTTTATAATGATATGAAAATTATATGGCCATTATTCACAATATGAAATGAAAGATTTATTTTATTATAATTGTTTTTTATGCAACTTATAATCTAAATAAGCTACATAAAGTGGAGAGTAAACATATAATATTTGTAAAAGAATTGAAACATTTAAATCAAGCTTTATTTGGTTGTTTTTACCTCAAGCACTATTCTTATTTAAAATTAACCATTTTAGATGTGAATTTGTAAATAAAAAGTATTAGATAGAATATATACTAAAGGCATTAGATATGATGATAGTTGAAGAAAATGATATTTTTTTTCCTTTGTGATATAGAGAAGAGACACCTAATATAATTTCCTTCTTAGAAGTGACACTAAAGGTTATGAAGTTTCAAGAAACATATGCAACTCATTTAGATCTAGCAAATCATACAATTTTACAAAACTATGAAATTAAACTTTTTTTTGACAAAAATTAAACATTTTTATAAAGAACAATATTAAAATATACATCATTTCTTAATGCCTATAACTTTACAAAAAATCGTTGCCTATTTGTCAACTTCAAACTATCAAGAACACAAAATTCTTTACCCTTTTGTGATTTCTACATGTTGTGAAACTTGCTCCTTTCTTATACTCCTTGTTTTTTTATATGATTATTGCACCTAATGTAATTTCTTCTTAGAAGTGACAATCAAGGTTATGAAGGCTCAAGGAACATATGCAACTCATTTAGATCTAGCACATCATACAATTTTACAAAACTATAAAATTTAATATTTTTCTAAAGAACAATATTAAACTATACATCATTTCTCAATGCCTATAACTTTACAAAAATTGTTGTCTATTTGTCAACTTCAAACTATCAAGAACATGAAATTCTTTATCCTTTTTGCGAATTCTACATCTCGTGCAACTTGCTCCTTTCTTCTACTCCTTGTTTTCTATATGATTCTTGCACCTAATGTAATTTCCTTCTTAGAAGTGACACCAAAGATTATGAAGGCTCGTGGAACATATGCAACTCATTTAGATCTAACACATCATACAATCATACAAAAAATTAAACATTTTTCTTAAGAACAATATTAAAATATACATAATTTCTCAATGTCTATAACTTTACAAAAATCATTGCCTATTTGTCAACTTAAAACTTTTAAGAACATAAAAATATTTACCCTTTTTGTGCATTCTACACCTTCTTGTGAAACTTGCTCCTTTCTTCTACTTCTTATTTTTTTATATGATTCTTTTTGTCAAAACCTCTACCCTAACCATCCAAAGATCTCTCCTTTAAATAGTCATTTCTTGTTATAATTAGTTTAAACTCTATTTCTTCCACTCATATTCCACTAACTCATGAGTTTATTGTAAATTAAAGCAATAATTCATGTAAATGTGAAACCCTCCATTCAATGCATAATGGTTACATAAAAAAAGAATTTTAAAGGTCAACTTATTATTTCTTATTTCATTTAAACTATTATAATTGATAAATATATTTATTAATTCAATTAATTTAAATTTTGACCAATTCTAATAATAATATAATTTCTATGTAAATAAATATATAATTTTAAAAAACATTTAGAATAAATAGTAATAAATATAAAAACAAAACAATAAAAAGTAACTAATATAAGAACATAAAATTGAGTTTAGAATGAACACATAATTGAGCTCATAAGTATCATGAATTGAGAATGAACATTGATTAATATAAAAAAAATCTTGTTTTTTTATATTTAATTATATATTAAAAATTAAAATCAAAGTCTCATTTATACAAAAATTATGATTAAATATAATATAATGTGTAAATTTATTACTATGTTGGAATTTATTAGTAGTAGTGGGTTGGACACAAAGGTAGGAATTAATAAATAATAAAAGAGAAGTTTTTTAATAGACAAAAATAAAAGCAAAAATTCAAGAATTATTGTGGAGGCTCCATTGGGGATTCTTTTACTTATATGTATAGATAGAAGATATAGATATTGATAAACATTTCCCTTCATTGTGTTATGAATAATTTTATGTTTAATTCCTATTAGCAATCCATAATCGTAGGTTTTTATTCTTCTTGAGAATGCTCATAGGCATCACAAAATATTTTATTCCACTAAGAGTAGCATTTAATAATAATAAGTTAGTGGTAATAATGAATTTAAGTCTCATTTAATTGTAAATTATAAATAAATATTAATAAAATTAAAAAATTTATTGAAAAATAAATGGAAATGATGTGGAGCATCCTAGAGCTTGGAAAAAAGCTTCCTTTAGATATTTATATAGATGTTTAGTTAATAGATATATGTATATTTTTGTTATAATTCTATTGCAATTTTGGTTTGAGCATTTCAGACTTCGCACAGAACACCTAAAATCTCATCAATAATCATACTTCCTCTTTCAATTTGATTACTCAAATGATTTCAAGCCGAAGTTCCTTCTTCTTGGAGTTGTCACATGGAGCATATATGTTGATGATAGAGATCTCCTTGTTATTACCACCCATCCACCTTTAACTCCCACAAAAATGACAAAATGGGAGTAATTTAAGAAAACAAAAAAGTAGGGAGGTGGCAAATTTAAAGTGAAGAGAGGTAATAATAGCATTTGTCAATTCATTGATTTTTTTTGGGTCAAGATAATGTGATTTTCATTGATAGTGGGCAAGGCCCAAACCACAAAATCCAAAGAGGATGACAAAGGCTACTCACAACAAGAGAGCTCAAGGAAAACAAAAGCAACCAAGAGACAATCTCACAACTCGCTCAGCCTTAGAGCCTTTTGAGTCCAAGTAATTCAAAATATACATTAGCGAGAGGCCCACTACTAGAAAAACAAACAAAAGAATTAGAATCTCTCCAAGAGCCCGGTCAATTCATTGTTGTCTAGGGCTCTTATTGACCTTCACTTGAGGCTCATGGGTTTTCCATGTGCATGTGCCAAAGCATCTACTTAAGACTCATATACTTTTACAACTCCCTCTCTATTCACCACACATCTCCTGACCTTATGAAATGATCAAAAATACTCTTAATGAATAAAAAAAATTCAAAGGCATCCATTTTTTATGGGTTTCAACGAACCAAGTACGACATCATAATGTCGTGGCACAATTTTTATCAAACACCTCACTTGTAGGAATTTTAAAAAGTATGACACTATGTTGCCGAACAAGTACGATATATCATAGTGTTGTACTCACAAAATCTGTTTTTAAAAAAAGAAAAAACAAGATACGGTACTATAGAACCGTACAAGTTCAGTACTATAATGTCGGACCTGTGTTTTACAAAAAATTAAACGGTTCGATACTAAACTATCTAACCATCCCAAAATGCAATAAAAATACGAGTAACAAAAAAAGTAGAGATGGAGGTGGAGATGAGTGGTGGTGGTAAGAGAGGAGGTGGTGAGAGGGAGACAGAGATGGTGATGATGGTGAGTGGGAGGTGGTGGTGGTGGTGGTGGTGAGAGGGAGAATGTAGTGGTGGTGAGAGTGGGAGGGGGTATTGAGGTTTGGGGGGGGTGTGGTGAGTAGAGAGGGGTTGTTAAAAGTATGAGCCACTTTTTATTTTATTTTAGATTTTAGATAAGCAAGTATGAGCCACTATCCAAAGGGGGCGTTTGCTTTTCCCACACCCCCTCCTACTCAAAACACACCCCATAAGGGTGTGAAAAGACTAAAGCCGCCACCAAAACCTTTTTTTTTCACGAAATTTCATCTGTTCGAACACGGGCCTTGAACGAGTTCGAATGACATCGTTCGTGTGTGTTAAATTTTGACTTCACACTCTCTTGGCGTAATTTCACTTGTTCGCGTGAGGTCGTTCATTGCGAATAGATTCGCATCGCTCGTTGAACACGTTCAAACACATCGCTATTTTATTACAAAATATGGACTTCTCACACTCACATTCACCTTTTTACCTGCTCGATTGACCTCAACCGAATATATTCGTCGTCGCTGCAATCTTTAATCGTCGTGAAAACACGCACTCTACTTAAGGGTATTTTTGGAATATTTGGAGTTAAGGGGTGTGAAAGAGTAGGAGGGGGTGTGGGAAAAGCAAAACCCCCAAAGGGAATGAAGACATTACTTGGCCCAGTACAACTTATTCATCCTTGCGTTGAAGTTGGTGGTTATTACTTTCAACCCTATTTTTTAATACACCCCCTATGTGTATATTAATTTTTTTCCTTCTGAAATACAGTAAGTATATTTCTACACTGCATCAATATCTATCTACAAACTAACTTGAATAACACATGCATCAAATTGACGAACATTACCCATAAACTCACATACTTAAAGTGAAGGTCTCAAGTTCGAATCCAAATAATCGTAAGATGTTCAGGTCTAACAACATTGACTATGACACTTGTGTAAAAATATGCTATGCTATCTTTGGGTAAACCAAGGATTCCCTTCGCGCACAACTACAGAAACTAATCCATCGAGGTACTGAGATCCATTTAAAGGATTGACCTCTCCTTCCAGGTATTTTTGCATACGCACCGGCCAGAGTGGCCGCACCCCATGATCAAATCAAATACCAGATGAATGCTATGTAAAGGGGTCTTAATGGATACGTAGTGAAAATAATGTAAACCATTCAGAAACAGTTTAATGAAACAAATTTCCTATCCATGCAATGGAATTATGCAAACATTATTCTTTACATACATTATCACAATAATTCTAATCATGAAAAAATAAAATTCTCAACTGTACTAAATGCATTACAAACTAGAATAGACATAAGTTCAGGTAATTGAAGCCATAAAAGTTATCTTATATGAATGAAGTTGCTTATTAAAAAACCAAAATAAAAAAGATTATAAACCCTTTGAACCAGGAAGATCAATCCAGTGCAACTGAATTTCGACTTCACCGCATTCCACATTTCGCAATCTAAGGATCATATCTTGGATGATTTTGCCATTGCTATAATAGATACAGCTTTCATCTGCAAGACAGTTGTGCTTGCTTGGTTGTATTCTTTTGATCACAGTGCCGTTTGCAAGGCCGGTTACGTTGGTCCTCAAAGCTTCTATGAAATGCGACATGTCGAAATCTGCATCGCCCATTCTGTCATCTTTGCTAAATGTGTCATGGTCATACACAGTCTGCAATTTGAAGGAATCATCAATCAATGAGTTAAAACAAATTTGATGAAAAGGAAAGCATTTATTGTATTGAAAAGGCGTAAATTATATAAATCGATCGAAAGCATTTCATAGATTGTATCAGACTCTCCTTAACCGGTTTTCCTTATAGGAGTATGAAACACTGACACAAACACAAACACAAACACCGAATATGAAACTAACATTGACACGTAAACCAAAAATAATTTAAGAAAATAGAAGTGATTGAAGGTGACATCGACAAGTGTCAGACACCAAACGCGTCTTCAATCTGAAGTGTTTGAGCTACATAGGAGAGTTGTTATCAAGACTCTAAAAACAATTAAAGCAGAACAAGAGAACGTCAAGAATAACATTTTGCATCAAAACAGGGCAATTAGTCATCAACGAAGCCGGTGAAACTGTGCAACAATAACACAGTAATCAAGAAAACATAGCAATAACTGAAATGGTATATTCGGTTGTTCACTTATAGACAGAACAGAACAAAATTGTTTACATGTATGTGTGTGCCATGCAGATAACATTTTTTGAAAATGATGATTTTTCCAGAAACCAATTTTACTTAAAATCATTGTATGAGCAATTTAAAAAAACTATGAATTAAACAGAATGGTATATAAACTAGAAATTAAAGAGATGAACTAAGGAATTGAGTGAATTACCAGTGAAACTTGGTGATTAGGATCTATAATAGAAAGAGTAAGGTCTTCATTCCACTCAGGGTTAACATCCTTTTTAATCACACGAGTCTTCAGTTTCTGAAAAAACAAAACAACAAAACAAAAACAGTTATGATTCTGCATAATTAAACAATACAATATTGTTGGAAATTCAATATCTACTCTATGAAGCATCGACAATTCTGGTTGAAGACGTATCCGATGTCCGACACGATACGTGTCAGACACCCGACACTTCAATTACTTGTATTTTTCAAATTAAAACCGATGTCTACGTGTCTGTGCTTCATAGACTATGATAGATACTGCATTTAAAATCATTCAATCATTAGTAACTAAGCCTTGCCTTCCATACCACCCAAATAACATTAATCAATAAAAACATCCATAAAAGTTAACAAATTTTCTTACAAAACACAACAATCAAGTCTTACATAGAAGAAACAGCAAAAAAAAAAAACATGTTTTCAGAAAAAGGGGGCTTCATGCTTGATTGAATAACAAGAAAATTGAGTAGAATTTCTGCATTTAAAAAACAAAAGAGATAAAAGGGGTTGCTTGATTCAATAACAAGCAAGGTGGGTCAATGAAGATAACGAAAAAGATTGAATTTTTAAGATGATGAAAAAATGGGTAGAGAGAGAGAGAAAAAAGAGAGAAATTGAACCTGATTATACATCTTGATGACAACATAAGGATCGCTGCTACGAACATCACGAACAGCAAGGTTGACACCACGCTTTATACGAACCCTCAGAAGGCCTAGAAGATTCTCCATCAGAGATTTTGGTGTTGCTTCCTCCATTTCTTCTCTTTCACCCTTCTTTTATATTTATTATCAATCAATTATAATAATAATAATTTGAATTGAATTGAATTAAATTAAATTTTGATATTATTATTAATTATTATTACTTAATCATTAGTGGTTACATAATTTTTCCTTGATTCTGAGTCAATGGAGAAAAAGGAAATGAAGGGGGGCCCACAGGTAAAGGTTTTTTGGTTTGTTGTTTTCTGAAATGGGGAATCTATGTTGAATGAAAATGAAACCTTAATAAAAAGAAGAACACAAACAAAGCAATGCGTGTTTTGTTTTGTTTTTGTCTTGTCTGAGGCCGGTTGTTTACCGCTAGTAGGACGGTTGGATGAGAGAGAGATACTATCAACCAATATCTGTCTGTCCCCTACTTCAATTCTAGTATTTTATTTATTTTAGACATTTCTATCCCCTTGTAAAAAGACCTAAATAACCCTCTCTACCTCTAACTCTAGCTCCTACCTTCCTCTTTGCTACTCCCTCCGTCCCATATTATATAACTTTCTAAGAAAAAAATTTGTCTCACAATACATGACATTTTAGAATACCAATACAACATCAATTTTCTTTTCCAGTCATACCCTTCATTATTTAATATATTTCTTCCTAAAATTCTATTTTTTATGTTTCCAATGTTATTAATGAATGACAATTTGGTAAATTAACTCACAATCTCTCTTTCCCATACAAAATTAACTACTTTTCTTAATTCATGTGTCACAACCTTAAACGACATATAATATGGAACGGAGGGAGTATTATTTTAGGCTCATGCTTAATCCATTTGTATATCTTTTTTCTACTTGAACCATATAGTACATGGAGATGGAGAGGATCTCATTCCACCAACTCTCACGTTTAGTTTCGTCTTTGTTCAAACACGAGCCTTCTAGAAACAACAATCTTCAAATGGATGGAAGACGATTTCAATGGTTGGAACTACCGGCAGTTGATTGGAAGGACTTTAACGACAAAGTAGGGTTCAGAGGTATATGAAAAAGATGTAGAAATGGAAGTATAGTGGTTTATGATGGTGACATTTATTGTTTATGGGAAAATGCCTAACCGGTAACATATCCGACATTGTATCGTTTGAGTTCATTAGACTCACATTCTAGATTTGGATTTGGGCTCATATTCTATTAGGCCATAGGAGGCAACCCGAAATAGCCCACGCCCCACATTCCATTCCATTGGCACCTCTTGTCTTCTCGTCTACCCGCAACTCAATTGCGAAAGACATTCATTTTTATTGTGTTTGTTGACATGTTTGCATTGTTCGATAACTAATGTCAAATGTTTTCAGTTGTTAGCTGGCAAGCATAATGTTGATGCTTTGTGACTATCTAGTAACTAACCATGGAAGAGTTTAGTTTAATTTGAAGCTAGGATTTGTAGTTTTTACCTCCAAATATGATTATTACATTCAAATTTATCGTTCAACTCATATGAACATAAATATATTCAAACACAAATCACTTAATTAACTTTTAATCAGAATAAATTCCACAAAATCAATGTATTCAAAATCAGTTTTCTTCACTAAGAACTGTACACACACTAAGATGAGGGTGAGGGCGAGGGCGAGCGACCACAAAAGAGAGGGGCAAGAAAAGATAAAGGGGTGGGAAAGTGAGAGTGAAGTCGAGGTAGGAAATAACTTAGGGGGTAAGGGTATTATAGTCTTTTTAGGTGACAATTGAAGGGTGGAGATAAAAAGTGCCTTTTTTAATCCACAAATATTAAAATGCATACGATATCAAGTTTTTTTTGTTGAGAACATGCAATTATTGCAATAAATCAAGTTGACAAGTTCAATTTTCTTTTTCTTTCTTTTTCGTGATATTTGAAAATTCAATCTACATAAAGCTGTACTGAACGATTTATTTTTTGACAAATTTGTACTGAACGATTGACATTTAACTAAAGTTGTGGAGGAAAAAAATACATTTAACTAAATATTCGGTGTATAATTATAGGGGTGCTTTTAGGTGAGAGAGGAGCAAATCAAATCTTTCCCAATGAACTACTAAAATTGACCGTAAGATATTGTGTAAAATACTATGAATGGTAAAAATTAAATCAATCAATATTAAATCTCAATCGTTGATGAATTTTTATACTACATTCTACATATTTAATGGTTCGCTGATGAGGAATTTGAATTGCTTCCTCGCTCTAGAAGCACCCTAATTATAGAACTAAAATATAATTTATAAACACAGTATATCTATTTGATTTTTGTCTTAGGTAAAATGCCTAACTAGGTATGATTGTTACCAGTTTAGATCCACTTTATTTAGGAATGTGCATTTATATACCTAATAACACCGTAGTAAAATTGTCCATTAAACTGTATAAACTGGTGAGAGTCCACACCAGCAATAAATCAGATCAATCTAATGGCTATGAATGATGGTCTACCATAAGCCACCTTAGGTGGTCAATGCTAAAAATCACCTACAATTTGTAATCATGTTATTCAATACGTGCATTTACAATTCAAACTCCATATTCAACTCAAACATGTCCTTTTATGTATTAAATTGATTGATTGATATATTAAACCCAGTGTTTCAAATATCACAGGCACAGCAGATATTGCCTTATTTTAAATACAGCTCAAAAATTTCTTTGATCTTTACAACCAGAGCAGCTGTAACAGATGCAGAACATTTTTCTAAAGAATCAATTATCAGCAAAACTTTGCCATATAACTATCACCACCACTTTGCAGTATCATTCTAAATAACCAATTATGATCACTGAGAAACCCAAATGAATTTGCCTCCAACAACTGAAGGCAAACCCAGAGAGCATAGTATAGAAAAAGAATATAGCCGGAGTCTGGACTAAGAAATAACCCTGTTTAGGCTTTAATCCTGGAAGGCTCTCCCACAACGCTCTCCATTCTTGCGTACCACTCACCAATACGTGTGTGCTCTACCATATCCTTGCCGGCCGTCAAATGTCGTATGGGCCTTAAAACCCCAAAGACAGCCAGATCAGCAAAGTTAGGCTTAGATCCCCCTGAAAAAACAGAAAGTAATCATTATGTCATATCCAAAGAATGAAAAATTATTATTTATTACAATAGCACCAACAAAATTGAAGTAAACTGAAGCAAAATGCTGAATTTTTTTAGAGTAGCACTCACGAAGCAAATGTTGTAAGCTTTGGAGTTGGCTTGGTGAGTAGGTTTGTGAGTGAATCAATAGTTTGGTGAGTAGGTTTGTGAGTGATCCAATAGTTTCTCACATGGGAGCTGCTAAGAGAATTCTTAGATATTTGAGAGGAACACAGGATCATGGCTTGTTGTTTCCAAGAGGCAGAAGACAACCAAGTGGGAGAAATCAAAGCTTACTCAGAGTACTGGTTCAAATTCTCTGATGCACCAATCTCTTGGTGTTCAAAGAAACAAAGTGTAGTGGCTTTGTCATCATAGGCAGAGTAAATAGCTGCTGCTAAAGCAGCATGTCAGATTCTATGGTTGGATTCATTGCTTGAGGAATTGAGGATTGAATATAGGAAACCTGTGCAGCTTTTGGTGGACAGTAAGTCTTCTACAAGCTTGGCAAAGAACCCAATTGAGCATGGGAGAAGCAAGCATATAGAGACAAGTTTCCCTTTCGCAGAGATCATGTGAACAAAGAGAAGTGGAGGTATTGCTGTATTGCTCTACAAAGTTGCAAGTAGTTGATGTGTTTACGGAGCCTTTGGATTCAGAAAGGTTCAGGGAATTTAGGGAGAAGTTAGGATTTGTATCCTCAGAAATTGAATTAAAGGAAAGTGTTAGAATGATGTAATTTAATTGTTAGGAAATTCTGAGTGTAAAAACAGTTTGTTTGTTACAAACTACTGTGAACTATGTGTATAAAATGTGTTGCAGAGTGTTGCAACAACAAAGAACAAAATAATACAATCATTTCAGAAAAACTCTCCCGTCCTCTATTCTCTAATCTCTTAATTCTAGAAAGGTGTATGTGTGTAAATGCCGTTTCCCCAACAAATACAACAATGGAGTACATACCAAGGAAATCCCGACCATTGAGAGCATCTACCCATGTTTCTGCTGCCTCATAAAGAGCAGCACGTTCATCAGTAATGTTATATTTCTTCTTCAGTTTCTTGGACACAAAATACATAGCTGCAGCTCCAGCATACTTTGCCGAAAACTTTTCCATAAAGCTGAAATTGCCTGAATAATAATAAGAATGAAATACATTATCAGACATCCACGTTTGAAGCAATTTAACATGACCAAAGAAAAAAAGTTTAAATAACAAAAATCAAATGAAAATTAAAGATTTGCATGTGTGGAAAACATGGGCTGAAAGCATATAAAACAAAGTCTTTCCGTTTGAGAGGTGATTTCTAAGGTGTACACAACCATGATAGATTGTGTACCGCACAAAAGACAAAAAGTTGTGATATAAATTTCAATACATCAAAATAACCGTTGGATGACAAGTTCCATGCGATCCTACCATAGAACACACGCCAAGTCATTTGTTTTTAACTCTATCTTCCTCTCACTCTCCCCTCTGGTGGCGTTGTATCTCTCTCTCTCTCTCTCTCTCTGGCAGATTCTAGGGTTCCGATATGGAACAACCAGTTCTGAGGGTTCTAAATTCTTCTATTTCTTTCATTTCTTTATTCCTTGTGATTGTTGCATCTTCTTCCATGGCCTCTTAAACCTGCACCTGGTACCTTCTTATTATCCATTACCGAATACAGTTCGCTCCTTTAATTCATGTCTGATCTCTCAATCGTTTTGCTCTTTCGCAAATGCCGTCCAAGTTCTCCTATCAATCACACGGTGCAGTTCCATTTCCAATTCCATGGCGACACTACTTTCTTCCTTGGCATCGCAATTGCAGTTTGCCTATTCCAAGGCCCCCTACTTCCCCATCCCCTTTCACCTTCAGCAATACACAACAAAGCTGCATCGTTTGTTGCATCCCTTGCTGTGCCAATTCCCACATCTCCATTCGTCAGTCCCGTTCCGCTTTCGACGACGTACTCCGTGCGGGGGTGATGGGGTGTTGGAGGAGATGGTGGTGATGGAGACGCGGTGAGGGCAGGCGGAAGGGAAAACGCTAACAATGGTATGAAAGAAACAAGGGAAATGACATGGCGTGGAAGGAGGACAATAAGATCAAATGAAGCTTTATAATCCAATGGTACACAACACTTATGGACCATACACCACCTAACGTGATTCTGTATTGTACACAAAGCCCATTTGAGATTACATGACCTTTAAAGCTTTTTCACAAAGAAAAAGAAAATAAATAATAAATAAATAATTTTGTAAGTGCAACAATCTTACAAAATTATTTGTATTAACCATTGGAGTATTGACCATTGTCATAAATGCATAGTAAAGTATACTACCGCCTTCAGAGTGACACACTTCGTATTTATTCCTTCGACAAAATTGGGAAAAAGAGATTAATGTTGCATTGAAAAAAAAGAGTGACACATAATCTAAATTTTTTTCTTTAGCTATAACGACTATAGATCTGAAATGGAGAGTAATATGCAGAGAGACATGCGCATAAACCTTTGTCAGCAGTGGTAATTTTACCCACAAAATAGTAGTTATAAATATTGAGCATAGGACAGAAAAGATAGGAACGGGTTAAGTCTCTCTTTAAAAAAAAAGGATGACTCTGTGACTCAAGATCTATGAACTGCTAAAAGTCAAAACATGAGAGCTGCCAACTGCGGACATGGTTCAACAATCATGCTGATTGAGATATCAGACACCTTCATATAACTAAAAACTCGAGAAAGAAACTAAAGAAAACCAAATACTCAACTAAATAATAATAATAATAATACAAAGGCCGGTAACTTACCATTTTTTGTGATATATTCAAAGGACTCAAGTGCTTCAGAGGTATTTCGATATATGTTTGGTGACAGAATATGTACCAAATGGTTATCAACCCACCTATATCAGAAGAGAAAAATCAATTAGCCTATTAAGTAAACATGCCAAGCAAGAACAGGACTCGATCATTTCCCCCCATACTTTTTGCGGTCTGAGTATTCTCTAACAAGTTCAATTTACTCGGGTTGCCAGTATCACGGTATCTCGCAATCCAAGCCAAGTGTTGATTTGTTTGGGAATACAGATTATTAAATATTGGCTGCTAAATTTAGTATCTAATTGAAAAGTAGTACTCCCCATACACAAGCATAGTTATCAATCTCAGATAGCAATGTGTAGCACCAACCACAAAAATGCTATAGCGGGATACCACAAGAAGCATGATCGCTATTTTAAATTCTTTTTATTTTTGTGTGTGCGTGTGTGTAAATGCTCAAGAATTTATAGAATAGTAAAAGTTCATGAAATATTTGTAATTAACAATAAAGAGTCATAGGACTTGAGCAAAACAATGGGGGTGCAGAAAGGCCAAACACCATCTGTCACCCCAGAAACAAAAAACTCAGCCTCCCTTCTTCATATCAGCCACCCCTTCTTCACTCCATCACCTTCTCCTTTCAGAAGAAGATAGCAATCACATTCACACCCTTATTCCCTATTTATGTAGCTGCTGCTTCTGCATCTGGTATCCCACATAATCTAGAGCACACAATTAACTCTCTTCTTCTGCTGCATTTCATGCCATCACTCAAGTCACACCTGTACGTAACTGACTCCCCTCATTTGGTCACATTTGATCACACATGGCCTCTCCATCGTAGATGGTTCATATTCATATTTAAGTGTGAAAACAACTTGAAATTCGAAAAATGAAATTTAATCTGACTGTTCAAGAGGATTTCTGGACTTCACCCTCTTACATTTATTGGAGACGTTTTTGATTGAAAAATAAAACATGATGGTGAGAAAGAAAACCATACTGCCGCCATTTGGCCTCTTCATCATCAGAGGTTGTATCTGCCTTTTTCTTTGACAGAATCTTCTCTCCTAGCTTGTCTATTATAGCTGACAGGAAAAAAACATTAGTCAAACTTTAAAATAGGGCTCATTTAGTGAGCATAAATCCATCATAACACTACAAACAAATTTTCAAGGGAAAATGTCAAAAACCTGACGAGTCATTTAGCTGCTCGCCATCTACCATTAATATTGGCACCTTCTGATACTCAGACCATTTGATTTCTTTCTTGCTAAGCGGGTTGACCTCCACAATTTTGTATGGTATATCATAGTAGTCCAAAAACGCTGGCAAAGCAAGTAAAATTCTCAGCAACAGAAACTAGAAAAATGCTGTGAAACCCCAATGAAAAAAATATATCAATAAAATGAAAGATGCTGTTAGAAACCAAACAACAGAGCCACTGCTCTATTCACTGTGTTTTATTGAGAAAAATGCTGTGAAACCCCAATGAAAAGAAATAACAATTTTATTGAGAAAATAGGAAAGAACGGGAAATAAATCTCTCTTTCAAGGGTTTCCCCTGCACAAACAACAGTGCCACTGCTTTATTCACTGTATTTTTTACAAATCTGAATTTGTCCTTCTCTATCCCACTCACCTCCTATTTATACATGATATTCCTCTAATGATGGATCCCCAAGTAAGGGCAATTTCAGATTTTAATCCTATAAGGAAATAAGGAAAGGGGATATTGGTAAGGGAGTTAGTTTGAAGGTTGTTTTGTAATGTTAGTTGGTTAGGTAGTTTGTTGCAATTGACTCCTATTAGTTAGTTAGTTGGTGGGTAGTTGTTTGTTAATAAATTGGTTAGGGTTAGTTGGACCTTGTAACCATCACTCTATCCTTCTATATGCTTATAAATAGAAGCGTAGGGGATGGAGGAGGATATCTTTTGACATATTGAGAAATTGTAAGGAGTCTCTGGGTGAGGCAATAAATTCTAGGCGGGTTATGCCGGGGGCGGAGAGCCTTTTCTCTCCAACACTTTCATATATTCAATAAAAGTCTCCATTTCTACTCAATTTGTATTTTTTAGTCCTTTTGATTGTGCGGATAGGTTAGGTGCCTATCATCTAACCATCCAAGTAACTAATAACAGACCCTAACTAACTAGCTAACTCCCAAGGCTATATTGTTACTAACCAGCTAACCTCCCTTATCCTACATCCTAACAATAAACCCCTCCTCAAAACAACCTTGCCCTTAAGGTTGAAATCTACTAAAATTCTTCTCGTGCCATGATTGTTGAAAGCAAAATTCTTCTCCAGGACATTTCTCTAACCATCCAAGAAATTAATAACCGCCCCAACTAACTAACCAGCTAACTCCCTAGGCTATATTGTTACTAACAGGCTAACCTCCCTTATCCTACATCCTAACAATACACCCCTCCTCAAAACAACCTTGTCCTTAAGGTTGAAATCTACTAAAATTCTTCTTGTGCCATGATTGTTGAAAGCAAAATTTTACTCTAGGATCCCATTGTTGGGAGTTGGAGAGAAATCTCTCCTTCAAGGGTTTCCCTTCACAATAGAGTCACTGCTCTTTTCACTGGTTTTTTACAAATCTGAATATCTCCTCTTCTACCTCATTCACATCCTATTTATACATGATATTCTTCTAACTATCAGACTAACTAATAACCGCACCAACTAACTAATTCTGAATGCTATATTGTTAACGACTGCCCTTATCCTACATCCTAAAAGATGCATAGAAAAATATTCACCAACATTGCAGTACATACAATTATACATAAGATAAATCAGTTGGGGGAATATAACGACATTCAAAAGCTTAAAATGACCACCAATGTACAGCACTACAGCAACAGCACAACTTCTTCATCTTCATTGCATTTAAAGACTCAATCGCTTCCATTAAAAATATCCAGATAACAAAATAAGTTTCCAATGGAATTGGCCCTCTACTTCGGTTTTAATGAAATCCTGGGTGTAGTACTTACTTTTGTTACATTACACTATTCAATAACACGTTACCAAATAACTGTAGTTCAAAATTCACCATTGGATTGAAAGTTACAATTATACCAGTAAAACTTTACATTGATCTAATATAATTTAGTATGCCATTGAGATGCATATTTAAATTAAATGAGAATTTGACAATAATCAACTACTAGTTCTACAAAAACCACATCCTTTTTTAAGTTATTAATGGTGCACCACCAGTGATCAGATATTACACATAATTTGATCTCTATTATTGTATCACATACACTACCGGTGTTGTCAAATAGCTGTGCTATAGCATATCAGAATTTGAACAAACCACACAAACCACTACTGTACACAATCCACAATATGCCCATCAGTATTGTCAAATAGCAACTATATAGTGGCGCTATAGCATAGTGGAATTTGGACAAATCGCTATTTTCTGCAATCCACGATTGACAACACTAATAAGTAGTAAGTACTCAGTTTCATGTTTTTAGCTTAACAATCTACAGTACACTTTCTTATTCAGGGGGAAAAACACGTTTATATCTTCCTAGTTCCTACGCTTTGCAAAATTGTGCGTTCCTGATTTTTCCAAATGATCAGAACTAAATAACTAATTCCGAATCAGCAACATGACGATAAAGAATTGCAAAGCGACAATCATCGATCTCAATTTCGAATCCACATACAAATCTAAACGGAGAGAAGAGCAATTAGTGCGTTACCTTTGACTTTATTGCAGAAAGGGCAAGCCTCATACTGGTAAAGAACGACGTCGTTAGGGAGAGCGTGTGACGGAGGAGGTTCCTTTGCGAGAGCTTCCTGAGAGACAGAGACGGAAGCGATCACAGCTCCAGCTACTCCTAGAGACGTCCCGGCGGCGAGGATGGAAGAGAACCAGCGCCGGCGAGATTGACCGGCGCCGGCGGCGGTGTTGTAAAGTGCGGCATGGAGAAAACGGTTGGGAACGGCGACTGAGGCGGTGGAACCACCGCGAGCTGCGGTGATTGACCTGAAGAGGAAAACGGAGGAAGCCCTTCTCATAGTGTGTGAGATTTAGAAGCACACAGATCTCTGCGATTGGTTTGGTCGTTAAAAGTTAGAAGGGTTTATGCTGTTACGTTACGCTTGGTTTGAGGGTTTTAGCCTTTTAGGTGTGCTTTCTAGATGGAGAATTCAGGTGATCGGTAATGGCTCACGTGCACGCAAATCGTCTTCATATTTTTTTCTTTTCATTTTAGAGGGGTTTATTTCAATTTTATTATTAACTTATTAATTAATAATTTCATTTTCCATAATCCATCAATTTAGTAAATTAACATCATATTTTATTTTGATCACTAAATTTTATAAAAATAGTAAGTAGTTATTAAAGATGGAAACTGGGCGGCTATCAGGGACACGGGAGTCAGGAGGGTCGACTCAGTAGCTCTATTTTTGATTCCTGCATCGATAACTAGATGTTAACTAGTTTGAGATTTGCTTCTAAGTACAATAGAAATTTATTTTAGCATTGATTTTATTTTCACATTTTTTAAGAATTATATAGGAGAGAGAAAGTAAGTTTACAAACTAAATTAAGAGTTTACTTTCATTTTCAAAAATGTTTTTTCAAAGAACAATGCCATATGAATCATGTTACTTAAGAGTTTGAATCCTCTACAACTAGTATATTGTACAACAAGTTGTGAACTCTTAACTAGTTGCAGAGAATTCAAACTCTTAACTAGTATATGAACTCTTAACTAGTATATGGTTGTAGGGGATCTGAGCTCTTAACTATAGGATATGAACTCTTATAGTTAGATCTCATACGACACTACAATTTGTTGAACCATATACTAGTTGCAGAGGATTTGAACTCTTAACTATAGGATTTGTATCGTTTTGTTCTTTGGAAAAATAAGTGTACTACAACTTGCTGCACCATATATTAGTTGTAGAGGATCTGAACTCTTACGCATAGGATTCGTATCGTTTTGTTCTTTGGAAAAACATTTTTTAAAAATGAAAGGAAACTCTTAATTTAGTTTGTAAACTTACATTCACGGCACTGCAACTTGCTGCACCATATACTAGTTGCAGAGGATCCAAGTTTTATACTTAAGAATTATTAAAAAAAAGTGTGCTCAGTTGATATTTAGAACATTCCCATTAACTATTCTAAGGGTGAGCATATATCGCTCGTTTGGAATCAGAGTGGAAACATATTAATATCACAGTGAAGGCGAAGTCACAACTTGTAGCTTTATGTTTGAAGTGCGTTCATTTCTGCGAAAATAAAACCCATGAGTACCAAGTCGATCCCTTGTTTCCCAGAGTAACTTATGCCAATAGGGCAACAGTGTTGTTTGTATCCAAACTAACCTAATAAGACTTTATAAGAATTTATTTACCAAAAAAAAAAAGACTTTATAAGACATTTTTTGTTTTCGTGTTATCAGTGCACAGTGTTTACTAGTTTTATTTATGACTAATGTTTACCAGGAAACTTGGCTGACAACGTGTATACCCCAAGTTTGTCGTTTCGTGTGATTCTCCCTTCTCAACAAAGTGTTTGCAACTTCTCAAAATTCAGACTCCAGACTTTTCGGGTGGAATCCAAATCCAGTTATTGTTTGAGCCAACCCTAGTTTTATAAGACTTTTTGTTGAGTGGAGATCTTTGACCCTGCTCTGGTGTCTAGGGGAAAGGGGCAATGAATAATCAAGACTTCGTCCATGAGGTAAGTAAAGTTTGACTCCATCGTCGGGGATCGAACTCTAGTACTAATCGAGTATACCCATTTAAATAAAGTATATTAATCACTTACACTCAAACTTGACGTTCAGTTTAATAAGACTTTAAATAAATACATCCTTAGTAATTTTTTTTCATTAAAAGCAACAATTTTTTTCATGTAAATGTTTTTTTTAGATAAATGTAAAATAAAACGACGTTGTTTGTGTAAATAATTTTTTTAAAAATAAAAGCAACATTTTTTATGTAAATGTAAAACGACGTTGTTTGTGTTCCATTTTTTTCCCGATAAAGATAAACCTCTCAGGGTTTAGGTAGCGAGAGCAGCATCTGGGAAGAAGGAAGAAAGTACAAAGCTCAAAAGAAGAAAGAAAAAAAAAACCATCAATGTCAGTTTCAAAGCTCGCACTGTACGGAATCGGAACTGCAGTGTTCCGCATCCCTCGAACTCGACCTGTAACTGTAACCACTCCCTCTCCCTTTCTCTTCTTCAAACCCATCCCATTACCCTTCCCGCCACTACGCCGCCACACTTCCTCCTCCTCCGCCGCCGCCGAAGCAGAAATTGTATCCTCCGTCGACCAAAACCACCATCCCTGGCCGGAATGGATATCCTTCGTTGACCGCTTGACTACCAAAGGCTATATCTCTGAACCTTCTTCTTCTTCTTCTTCCCGTGACGGTGTTTACGTCAACATTAACGTCTTGAAAGATGCTTGTCTCAGCTTCGCTCGTGACCGCTACGACCTTTATAAGTTTGTTTTCTTCTCTTTCATTTCCTTTTTTCATTTGATTTTAGTTTTAATTGCCTAATTCCATTTCCATATTGAATTAATTGACCACCGTGCTCGCGAATTCATCAGCAATTTAGGTTACTTGCATTGTTTGCTGATGTAAGAATGTATGATGACTGGTGGCCTTTTGGATTCGCTTATTTTTGAGCTTACGCATATTAATAAGCTTTTATGTTAATTAGTAAGTTATCACTAACGAAATTTGTATCTCACAAACGGTTTTTTCACAAGCTTATGAGTAATAATACAAAAAGGGTCTGTTTGGATATAGCTTGTGAGAAAAACAACTTATGCAAATAAATAAACTTTTATGTATTAATCATAAGCTTGTCAATGTAGTTTATGGAAAAACAACTTATAGAGATATAACATTTTTGTTAGTGAGAACTTATGAATTAATATTAAACTTATTTATCTCCATAAGTTGTTTTTCATAAGCTCAAAAATAAGCTATAATCCAAACAGGCCCAAAAGCATATTTATTTGCCTAAACTTTTTTGCATAAGCTCAGAAATAAGCCAATCCAAACAAGCCCTGTGTATTTCTGAGATTCCATGTTAAGGATTAGAATCTATATGTGTGTCGACACTGTTCAATCACTTCTATTTTCTCGAATTATTATCCGTGCCTATATGTCTGTGTCGTGCGCATGTGTCTGTGCTTTATAGACTAGCATTGATTTAACTTGTTTTGCTTGTTGTGTTGTGTTGTTTCAACAAACTTTCAATTGATAGAAATGGAACTCGTGTTTCATTGATGAATGAATAGTATCTTCTATAGAAGTTGTCCACGGAGTTACAACTAACTTTGCGTATAGAAAAACAGAAAACTGTCGCTGTCACTAACTATTAAATAACTATACAATAGGGTCTGCATTTGATACTGTGTCCTGTATGTCTTAGTAGACTGTGTTTGGTACTCATCTAAGATATATTGTTTAATGCAGATTGTTGCCATCGGAAGATGTTCAAGCAGTTGTGGAGGGAGGATGTCCTAATCTTCTCCGTAAAGCGGTTAATTCGGCTAAAAGGCTGAGAGCTCAACTGCGATTAGATGAAGGCGATGTACGTTTGTTGTTGTTATTTTTTTGGTTTTTAGTTGGTTTCACTTGCAAGTAATATTCAACAAGATAAAGGCTGGAAATACACTTGCTGAGATGCACAACACAAGCACTCTTTAGTTTACTATTGGGTAAAAATACTGAAATCGCTTGCTTCCCATACTAATGGAAAGTGGATTTAGGTTGTTTAGTGTGATTAGCATGAAATTTTACCCAAATAATAGTGTGTTGAAAAGGGGGTGTTAAAAAATTAACAAAGCAAGATGTCAATGTTGGCATTATAGTCTACGGGATTTCATTCTTTTATTCATATTTGAGTTTGTGAGGATGAGATGACAGCACAAGTTTGCTTCTATCCAGGTTTGCAGTTCTTGCAATTTGCGAGAATCATGTGATAGAGCCTATGTGATTCTAAAGGAATTTGAAGCTGATGCTCGAACTGTGGATATAATGCGGATACTTTTGTACTACGCAATAGATCCACTTGTTCTTTCTGGAGGAGAGAAACCACCGGGTCGAGAAGTTGTTGAGTCATCTGCAAGAAAACTTCTATCTAACCTGATTGAGTTGAGCGAGTCGTCCCCCGCTCCTGTTCCTGTTCCTGCTCATTCAAAGCCTGCTGCACAGGATGCTGGGGCAAAAGTCCGACCTCTAAGTTTTAGAACTAATGGGTTATCTAAAGATGTTGAGATGAAGAAAGGTGACTGGACGTGTCAAAAGTGAGTTATGTTAGCTCTTGCAAAAATATTCATAGCTTCTGTAACAATTTCTGCTGTTTCAATTGTTTTGTGCATTTTCACATAGAATTTGAAAAGCATTATTGGTAAGCAGAATAAAGTTTCTCCATTCCTCAGCCATTTTACTTTAAAAATTAAGCAAGTCTATCTTCATCTACCGCTGGCAACTTTTACTAAAGCAACTTGATATTATAGACATAACATTCTCCTAAAATGAGCGGTGAAAATTATTACTTTTTTTCCCTGTTCAATAAAGTTTATTTTCTGTGAGAGTTTTAGCGTTGGTAGTAGTACTCAATCAGAAGTGTATTTGGCCGGTAAATGAGTGGATGCACTTTATATATCTCTTTGTAAAAAATACACTTGCTTCTTCCTTGTCAGTTGTGACAAGCACCACTGATTAAATATTCCATAATCAGTCTTGCGTTAGTAGTGTTCTATAAATCTTGACTTCTAGAGTTAGATCTTGGCTATTGAATGATTCGCACCTAAGAGTTAGTTCTTTTTTGCCCCCAAAATGTCTGCAGATGCAATTTTATGAACTTCTCTAGGAACATGAAATGCCTAAATTGCAAGGAAGTTAAGCCGAAGGATATTTCTCTTCCAGCTGTTGAAATGAAGCAAGGAGATTGGATGTGTCCTGAGTAAGTCCTTTATTTTCTTACTAGCTTTTTCTCTCAAGGTATGGTAAACTTCTACGTGTGATTGTCAGCCTCCTTTCAAAGGTCTGATAATGCCAGCTAATGACATCATAATTATATGAAGTGCCTCTTGGTCTCTTCTATGAATTTTTGTGACGCAAGCTTTCGTTGTTTTCATATGCATTTCTTTCTGCATGTCAAACTGACTTGTATCTTAAAGGCAAACTCCTTTCAAGATTTTTTTTTCATTTTGTTTTTCTGTTATTGTCCATACTTATTTTTTCATCAAATACTTGTGTTCGGTTATTCAGTTTTTGTAGTCGGTGTGGTTACTGAATTGCTGACTGTTCTTTGGTTTTGCTACAGATGTGATTTTATGAATTTTTCCAGAAACATAAGGTGTCTTAAATGCCAAACAGAGAGAAGCAAGAGGGAGAGTACAAAGGAGGTTCAAATGAAAAGCGGAGACTGGATATGCCCACAGTAAGCCTCCGATTTTCTCTGACAAGAAAATTCCCATTAACCTATTTGATTTTTGTTTAAAAGTACTGCTCAGCGCCTCAGCTGTCTGTCTGTTTTATCTCTTGCATTCTTATGCCAGAGTGTTTATGTGCTGTTCGACAGCCGCATTTGACACTACTTACTAATGTTAGAACTCTTTGACTACAATAATGATGGATTCCTTAAAGCTTTTAGAAAGTCCTATGACAGCAAACACATCCATATATGATAATCGAGAGAATTACATTCAATGATCTAATCTCATGTAAATATTGAACTATAGAAATATGCTAGCAATATAGTCTTGAACACAATCTTCATGGTTGGTTCAATTTTTAAAAAGCCAATTTAATTGTCTCCTAAGATTGGTTCGACTTTTTAGAGAACCAATATAGTGTGTTCAAAGATTGTATCAGAAACTCAAAACATGCACGTTGCTGCTAACCTTCTCTTCTACTTACTATATTGTAGACTAAATTGTATATTTAAGCTCTATATATCAGACCAGAGTTCTATGGAATTAAGAGAATCCTACATTCACACACTCAGCTTCTCTCCCCTTTGGCCCTGCTTCTCTCACACCCCCATCCCTTCATTTACTGTCAAAAAATGAAAGAAAAATTGGGAGAAGAGAGATAGATAGGAGTGAATCCAGAGAATCTGCATCCCTGCATATCCTCTATGTTTCCTGTAGCCTAATTTTTTTTGTGCGTTTTATTGCCAACTTTTGGTTTAGAGATGAATTTTTGGTCTTTTGGGGGTTGTTTGGCCAGATTTAAGATGATTTTAATTTTCTCGTTCCAATATAGGCAACCACTCTTTCCCTTTTACTGCATTTCATTTCAGGGGAGCTATTAATATTGTACAGTATATGTTATGGTACTGCCAAAGTGCGTTTTGTTCGGGTTATACAATATTATTCATGGGAAAGTGAGGCATGGAATGTAGAATGTTGCATTCCCATGTATGTTTCAAGTTTTTAATTTTTTTTCCAGGGAATATAATTTACACACTTAGCTGTTATGGGAAAGTGAGGCATGGAATATACTTCTCACTTTCAATCCCATGTTAAAGGGTGGGAATTTTATATTTTCATGGGAATAAAACTTAACCTACTTATAAGTTCACACTCCCTCCTCACTTCACCGCACTTCAGAACGAGGGTGTTGTTTGCATTCCTCTTCTACTATATTCTAGACTTAGCTGTATGTTTATGCTTTGCATTTTACTGCCATCTTTTGGTGTAGGAATGAAATTGACCCTCGGGGGTTGTGGGGGCCATATTTATTACAACACTAGTAGAATACCTGTGCATTCGCACAGGTACCGTCTTTTTTTGGTGGCTTTAATTCAACCTGAAATTAGTTTAAAGGAAATGCTATGCCACAGAACTAAATTCTTATAAGTTCTTAAAAGTTCTAATACATGTAATAACACAACACAACCAAATTTGTTTTAAGGAAATCCTAAAATTGCCTGTATAGAAATAATTTGATATTTATGAGTAATTGGAATTGACCAACTATTAGCTGAATGAATTGACCAAATATTATACCAAACAGTTTTTGATTTCATGTCAGAATCTAGTAAGAATGAACACTGTTACCATTAAATAACCCCATATTTCCTTTATTTTTACTGCGTTTCAAGTATTCTATTATCATTGTATATGTTATGGTACTAGCTGCTAATATTAACACTGCTACCATTATGTTCTTAGAATTTTTTTTGATCCTTTATGACTCTTTAATTCGTCTCTTGCTAAAGTTGTTAACCACAGTTCTTATTCTCAAACATCGTTGAATTTTTTTTAGCTCAATAGAGCTACAGCTTGGTTTACATTATGATGATTAATATCCAAGCATTGCAGTGGGTGGACTTTATGATGAATTTTCTTGTGTATGTAGGTGCGCGTTCATGAACTTTGCTAGTAACATTAAGTGTTTACAGTGTCCTGAGACAAGGCCCAAGAAAACTCCTGGGGAATGGAATTGTCCCAAGTAAGTTATATAAACTTTGATTTTGCGGTGACTAGAATTGATTATTACAGAATTGATTTTGCAGAAGCTACAAATAGTTGCTTCAAGGAAAGTCAATTCTAGGAAGAATCAATTTTACAATCAGAACCCAAACATATTTTTTTCTTCTAAAATCACGAAAGTTAATCTCAAAAGCACTTCTAGGTGCTCCCACCGCCAAACCAAACATGCTCTATATCTGATATCTTCCATTAAGCAAGTTCTATTTAATCAAAATGTTGACATTTGCTCTTTCATACTTTTTTCTTTTGATGATTTTCCTATGCAGATGCGAGTTCTTGAATTTTGCTAATAAAATGAAGTGCTTACGTTGTGAAGAGCCAAATCCAATTGCCAAGAAATTTCCTGGAGATTGGAGTTGTCCAAAGTGAGTCCATTACTTTTCTTCCCCCCAACCCACCCAATCTCATTTCAATTAAAAAGTTTCTTATTTCATTTCATGTATTGCTTCCTGTAGATGTGATTTCTACAATTATGCAAGAAATAAGGCTTGCCTAAAGTGCAATACTAAACAGTCTAAAGAAGAATCAACCAGTGAGTATGGGGAGCATGAATGGTTGCTGACACGCAAATCAAAGCAATAGTATAGCAACTGAATTTCACACCAATGAGACACTTTTCCACCTTTTCTTCCCTATCTTGTGGAGCAAACTTGATTGCTAAGATCCTTATTGGTTGCTGTTTTATTCGGGAGTAACAAATTTTGGTTTTCTTGAATTTGATTTTTCAATCTTCACCCACATACTTATGATAAAAATTCTTCTCCTCACTATTCAACTACACAAGTCTCCCTTGTAAATCTTCTTATATATAACAATCGAGTTTTCATCTTGAAAGGGCAATAATCTAGTGAAAAGCAGGTGCATGATGACCCCACAGAACCATGTATCTGCCTTGGCACCGTCGTACCCTTTCTTGCAATCACCTATGGCGACATGCACACTAGAGTAGCGCACAAGGTGTGCAACAAGTGGTCATGCCTCAAGTGTCTGAGAACGCGTGAGTTGAACCTGAAGTAGGAGAACTTAAGGTTGTCGTCTTCATCAAGGAGGAGATTCTATGACTTGATGATGTTGTAGTGGTAAATGTTGCTCGTGTGGCAGAAATCGACTATGGAGATCAATGTTGAAACTGAACTTTGGCGACCTCTTCCTTAAGACCAACCTTGGCCACATTATTGAAGAGGTCTCCGCTGTGGACAAGCTCCATAGCGATGTAGATTTTGGATTTGTTGCATATGATCTCCGGTATTGGGGTGATTCACCATCTTCATGACCAAGATCTCCCTCCTTATCTGCTCTAGCGTCTCAACCTTGATCAACTGCGTTAAAGTTCCATAACCCATAACTCGACCCAACTCATCTTTCCTATCCAAATTGTACTATTGCTAGGGACTAAGATGAAAAACATGATCAGCCCTAATTTCTTTTGAAGGTTTATGAGCCCTAATTCAATTTATGAATATGTGTTTATCCAAGCCTGCCTTTTAAAATTAACGGAAAAAAAAAAACAATGACATGACAAATCCAACTAACTAAGACAGATGTTTGCAACTCAACATTTTACAAACGGAAAAACTATCAAAAGCACGAAATCCAAGTAGAATAGATGTTTGTCTCTATTATTTTATTGCAAGTTTAATACATCAATTTCAAAGATTTTCCAATTTTATAAATTGATATTAATTAAGTACAATTATTAAAATCAACACGATGTGTCAATGAATGTTAGCTCACTTGGTGCCCCACAAGGTTGTGAGTTCAACTCTCCCTGTCGATGTCATGACATCTTTGGTGCATTCACATAGGTGCGGTGGTATTTGATGTTGATCACTGCACTATGACATCAATATAACAAACCAAAATTAGCATCTTGTACTGCCCCATTTCAGTCCATGGAGCAATCAATTAATACTACCCTTAATAGGACCCCTAATTAAAGCACAACAACCACTAAATGCCAATTGCTACATATACACTACAAAACACTCAACACTCGTCATTCCATCAAGAAGGAAGAAGTATACTACTAAAAGAAAATCAATTAATCATCTCACTTTGGATTCCCTGCTTCAAACTTTATTTTTTACGATAGAAAACGAAGTAAGATGGGGACATTAGATGAGAAAACACACATCTAAGTTGAGAAAACACTGTTTCTTGTGACACAAACAAACATACTCTTAGATGCGATTGAGAATTGTTCAACACTTCACCTGCCCTCATCTGAATAAAATCCCCACAATCTACCTACCATAGGAGATGAATCAATTGGATTTAGAGCATCAGGATTATAATGGCCCCCACAAGAACTCCAAATTAAAATGGGTTTTTTTTTTGGTACCCCCACCCATTCCCCTAACACCCCCACCCAAATTGAAATCCCCAAAATGCCCTTTGTAATCTATTTTTTTTTTTTTTAAAAAAGACGCATCGTATATATGTCCCAAATGACATATATACGATGCGTCTTAAATTTTTTTTTTTTTTAAATTGTAAAAAAATTTATCTGATCATGATTTCGCTTTCAAAGTTGATCTACGGTGTAGATTGCACGCCAAAATCAACGGTTGATAATCTTTTACCTCATCTATAAATACTCACTCCCACCATCACTATTTTCACACCAAAAATTCAACTTCCTCCTTCTCTCACACATCACAAGTGAAGATGATGCAGGCTTCGCTAATGTCATACTACGAGCCTTCTTCCCTCACTCTTGTTCATTCTAATATGGGGTTTGTTGATCATCGGTATCATCTTGAAAGATGATGGTATAAGTTTCGATGGGAGAGATGTTGTTTCGTGTAGGTTAAAACACGATATATCATTTTCTCGCTCTTAGCGAAAAACTCTGCCGCAGATGGTTCAACCAGAGAACGCGAACATGAGATAATTCGTATTGTTTATCTGAAACCCAAAACGACTAGTGGAGGTATTTATCGGTCTACCATGGATGTCAACAAATGAGGATGACGTCCGAGACATGATGTCCATTCATATAACAATTAAATGGAGGAGTTACATTCATTTGTGCGTCGAAACCGGAAGACCGTCACGAGATCCTTCGTCGATTAACTCCACCAAATTTCGATAGTTTCTATTGTATTTTCATTTTATCTGTCTATTTTTATTCAAGTTGTTTATGTTTTATCGCCAGTGTAACTTTGTTTTATCGAATCAATGAAATCAAAAATTCATGGAAACTCGTAAAATAAATAAAACATCCAAAAAGTTAATAATATAATAAAGTGCCAAAATAATATCAAATACATCAAAACAAATAAAAATCCCTAACGGCGTCCACCTCGTCCTCGCCCCGTCGCCTAAGCTCCCCGACCCACGTCATCCGGTCTTTGCCATCCCCACCATCCTATGGAGTGTCCGATCTGGCCGGATCGCCATGCGCGATGTCGCCGTCCACGAATCCTCTCTACAAGCCCTCACAAGCTCCCTAATCCGGTCATGATCGTCGTGAATGTATCTCGGGGAGGTGTCCAGGTGAGCTCTCAGGATGATGGTGGTGATGGTGGGCCGTAATAGTCTGCGAGGATAGAAGCCGGGACGTACCACTCTAAGTAGTTACGTCATACTGATCCGGCCCGAGCAACCCGAGTAGTGCGCAGGATGTCCTCCACAGATGCCATGAAGTGGGCGATCCCAAACACGCAATCGGTATGACTCGGACGCGCCACTAAGAGGTCACGTGGGATGATCTGCGTGTACCCAAACCGACGCACACACTCATCGCATGCATGTCTTTAACTCAAGTCGGCCCGGTGATGAAGCCTCTGTAGGGAGATCTCGCTCAAAGGGTCTACCACCACCCTCCTCAAATGGTCGCCAAAGCAGACATCCTCGGCCTCGGCTCATCAAGCATCCTCCCCAGAGTGGCCGAGCTTGGTGGTCGACTTCTTCTTCCTAGCGCCCAAATAGTGGCTCACTTGCCCGGATATGACCGGCAACCTATCCACCATCCGGGAAATACCACATAATCCAAGCACGAAATGCAAAAATAAAGAACATATTTAATTCACAAAAATTTACCAAAAGTCGGTCGCGATTTAACAAAAATACAAGAAGTTAAAAGGTATACCGAAATAGTGGCATACCCTCCACATCTTCTGCGTAGTCCGAGATGACGCAGATGTTCAAGTCATGATACATGGCGGCTAGTGCACTGCACCCCATGCATAGCCTCCAAGAACCTCGGACTCGGATCATCCAGTAGATCAACCACTTAGCCTCGGCCGCCTCCGGTCTTCGTGGTGAAGATATCAGAGGTCGGAAAGCGAAGCGCGAAAAGCCCCGACAAAGAATCGTGATGTCACCCCCTCCTCCAAGTTGCGCTCATAAACCCGCTCCACCATTTGAAGTCAGAATATGGACCCCGGGTGTTGTTAGCGACCTCGACCCGTGACACACCCAAATATGTCTCGTGAAGTTGGGTGGCAAACTCCGAGCTAACGGTGAGGCGGGAGGTGTGGCATAGTTCCCCTGGATGGGAAGGTGCGTGCAGACGAGAGACGTCATCCAGTGATCGTCATCTCACCAAATGGCAAGTGAAATGACGAAGTGTCTCGAGTGCCACCTCTCAATAAAAGCCGACAAAGAACTCATGGTCTCTTGTGGGCGTGGCGGCCCGGAGAAGTGGGGCCAATCTGAGTCCCCGACCACGCGGTGCGTTGAAGTAGGTCGAGGTAATGAAGATGAAGTCTAGTATGGACTTTGTTGCCATGAGCCCATACTTTGACAACTCGATATACTCTGAAATAAAAATAAATAAATAATGTAAGCAAAAGTCACAGACTATGTGACTTAAATAAATTATTTAAGCAAAAATGCAAAACTTACCGGTCAATAGTATAGAATCTGCAGACATGATCTCGCTAAGTCGGTGAAAAGAGAGGTGGACGCTCCTCCCGAGGCTCCTCCGATCTCTTGAGGAGGCTCCTCCCGATCTTCTTGAGGAGGCTCCTCCGACATCTTCTTGAGGCACCTCATGATACTCGGACATGGATGAGTGCGAGTAATAAGCATCGACTGGAACTTCTTCTGCTGCGATACTCGGGAGGTGGGGATGGTAATGAAGAGGTTGGGGATCATACTTGGGGATACTGGGGATGATATCGAGGAGTAGCCGGGAATGATCTTGAGAAACCGCCTCCCTATGCGAATCCTCCCACTGCGTCTGCTGCGCAGTAATCCCCGAGATAGAAAGCTCCAAGCAGGTGATCATCGAGGCGCTCAGCCGATACTCACCGCCTCGGGCTCATACTCACCGCCTCAGTGTGCTTGTCTCTGTCTCCGTCTTTGAAGCATGGGCCGATTATGCCTCCGAGTCCTCGTGACGGAGCGATGAGATGACTCCCCATCTCTCTCGATCGGAGAGACCTCACGTCTCCTCTATGCTCTGGGACACTGCAAGTGAAGAAAAAAAAATTAGTAAAAAAAAAAAAAAAAAAAAATTGCTCATCGTATTTACATCAAAAAATGTGTATATACGATGCTTACTTTTTTGCTCGTCGTATATAGGGTGTTCTGGGCGTATATGCGAGTGGATGAATTTCTGCTAATCGTATATACGCCTGAATAGGGGTATATACGGTGAGTAAAAAGTGTTAAATCGTATATAGAAGTCCAGTGGGGTATATACGATTGGTTGATTCTGGGGTGATCGTATATACGTCGAAGGCTGGCGTATATACGAGTGAAGGTGGTCAAACGTAGGTATGACCAATTGTGTGAAGAAATTGTGATTTTGTAAAGAGTCAGGGGTATTTTGGTATTTTCACACGGTGGGTGGGGGTGTTAGGGGAATGGGTGGGGGTACCAAAAAAAAAACCCAATTAAAATCATACACCCATATTCGTACTCTATATTTTTTTGGGTTTTTTCTTGGCAGTTATTTTTCGTACTTCCTAATCCCTACGACACCCCCATATTATACGTTTTGGACAAAAATGCCCCTAGGAATATATAAAATTTCGGAATTACACGAGTGAATTGGTAATTCTAAGAAGATAAAATGATTTTGGAATCACCAAAAATTGAGGTAATTAGGTTCAAAAATTGTGACCTAATTACCTCAATTTGCAATTCCGAAATCCTTTATCTCCTTCCTAATTACCTAGTTTTGAAAGGTATTTCAGAAAAAAAAATTATTTAATTAAAAACCAATTAAAATTAATTAAAGACGCGCGTTTTCGATCACGAAACGATATAATACATGAAATTGATGAAAAAATAACATAACGCAACAACAAACGAAATAAAAACACGGTACAAACTAGTGAGATGGTGGTTGGAGACGTCGAAGGATCTCAGCAACGGTCCTTCTGGTTTCGACATACAGCTGAATAGGACTCCGCATCTGAAATATGTCAAAAGTGTCCATCATCACTCGAACGTCATCGTTGTTCTTCACATCCATGGTGGACCACTGAACACGATTATTATCGCCCATAGTCGGGTAGCGATAAATGATCCGGGTGACTTCTCGCTCGTCACCCTCCAGCTGCACCTTCGTTGTTATTTTTTCTTTCAGAGCTTCAAAGGTGATGTCGTCCTTAAACCTGCATAAAATGGGGTTTGGACTCTCGAAATAGACACCATTTTCTCTGTTTGTGATTGTGCCCTGATGGTGAAGGGCAGTGAGTGCAGAATCACGAGAATATTGTGTATTCAGAGTATCCATGAGAGTGTTGTGTGTGTGTGAAATAAGTGAAATGGAAGGGTGTATTTATAGGGAAAAATGAAACCCTTGAATGAATTTCCACCGTTGATGAAAAGTGGTCGGCAAAATCTGGACCCTTTTATTACTATCAGGATGTGACCACATGATCTCCTCAACAATATCACTACCTTTAAGTCGTCTCGTCCAACACAAGTAATAGTTCGCCTGAATCAGTGTCATAAGCTCGCTGATCTCAGTCATATTACCTCTCTTTCCTTCCGAATATTGGCGCGGGTTCTATACAACCGAGTAATGTTGCTCAAGTTGTTCTTAAATTTGTTCTTTAATGCTTCAAGACTTTTGGATGCTTTCACTCCCAGGACGGATGCTCCCAACAATTGATCGCTCGTCCTTGCTAAACTTACCAAATATAGTTGCTCCAAACAAAGTCTTATGAGGCTCATGATTGTGAATCCCATCCACCACTCGACCATCCAATCGTAATTAGGAGGCAACATTGGTTTAGCTTTCAATCGAAACCTACAACCACATCTTTTCGAACTCTTGTGTCTACCCGCAGAACACCCAACATCTACTCGATCAGTATGTGCCCTGCCTCTCACGACCATAAAGAACCTTGTTCTTTTTCCCTTTCCCATTCTCGATGCGTCTCGATCGAACAATAACCACAATGACTCGTTCGCTTTCCAAAGATCTCTAACCCAACGTGTCATTGCATCACGAGTGGGAAATATCTCGGATGTAGTAAAGGCACCTGGTTAAATCTGTAATAACCATCTATTTAAAAAAAAAAAATTAAAATGTTAAAAAAAAAAAAATTCGAAAATATACCTTTTTAATAGGTATTTCTGTTCTAACAATTTAGTGAACCTAAATACCTATTAAAAAGGTATTCAAAAAAAATCTTATTTAAAAACAAAAAATTTCTAATTACCTTTTCTCGAGATAATTCCTGTTCAAAAATTGTGAACCTGGAAATACCAATTTTCTGCGCTAATTCCTAAAAATCACCTCCAATATTTCTGAAATACCTCTTTTTTTTGGTAATTAGGAAATTTTTTTTTTTATGTAGGTCCTGGTTCGTTTCTTTTTTAAATGCCGAGGGCATTTTAGGCATTTTGATACTTATGGGGTGTGGTCGATAATTAGGGGGTACGAAAAATAATTGCCTTTTTCTTTTGTACCCCACCCCCATCCCCCCACCCACCCCACCCAATACCAAAACCCCAAAATGCCCTTTGAAACTTAATTTTTTTAAAAAAATAAATAAATCGTATATACCCCTTTGGGTGCGTATATCGATGGCTATTTTTTGTCCAATCGTATATACGTACTCAAAGGGGTATATACGATGCATTTTATTTTTTTAATAATTTGTTTTAATTTTTATTACTAAAAGGCTACTAAAAATTCGTTAAATAGTCAAAACTACTCCAAAAAATTATAAAAACACCACTAAAAATCTAACAAAACCAAAATAAGGCTATACAAATTTTTTTAGATTTTTGGAGACTATGAAAAATTTAAAAAATCGTAAAAAATCGTAAACGATGGAATTTGGGATTTTGAGGCCGTAGTCCCATAAGAAGTCCCTTTTAAGGGAGTCTTGATTCTTGATTTTTTCAGATTTAATGGTTGTGGTTTCATTACGATCGGAGTATGTTGCCCGAAACCCGATTTTTTAGCCTAAATTATTTGTTCGACGTATAACATCGCCACGCTTTAACGAACTACACACAAAACTTATTTTCGGACTTATATAATTTTTATTTGACTTAAAAAAATTTAAAAAAATACAATGGGGTCGATATACACCGAGGGGGTATATATACGACCCTATTTTTAGGCATCGTATATACACCTCCCAAGGCGTATATACGATTAAAATGAGGTTGACCAATCGTATATACGCCTTGGGGTGTATATATACGATGCCTAAATGCATAGGGTCGTATATATACCCCCGTGTATATATCGATTGGTCAAAAATTTGTAAAAAAACGCTTTCGGAAGGGCATTTTGGGGTTTTCGGTGTGGGTGGGGTTTATGGGGATGGGATGGGGTACAAAAGAAAAACCCTATTTTTTTATATAAATAGGGCATCTTCTGCAAGTGACAATTACTGACACTAATCCTCTGTAAATGAGATAGGGACCATAATGAGCGGTAAAAACTCTCCTCGAGGCTAATCCCTTGTACTCAATATTTGTTAGGTAATATCTTAAACTATTTGTCCGATACATAAATATGTATTTGTATTTTTGTAAAAAATAATAATAATTTAATTTCACTGTTACTTTTTATTGATATTGATACTTACACTACATATTCTTTCTCTTTTTCTTCTATATATATATATATATATATATATATATATATATATATATATATATATTATTTTCATTACATAAATATTTAATTCATATTGTAACTTTCCTAAATTTATTTTCTTCTCACGTTTGAATTTTTGGTGTCGCAAAAACAATGTTAGGACACAAGAACCACACAAATTGGTAAAGACGAGTACACGTAATCAGTCAGATTCTCCGACATAGATTAGTCACTGGCAAAATTGATGGATACCGTTCATCAGTAACACGGTAAACTAAAAAAGAAAAAACCAAGCTAATTATATACACTTAATAGCACTGAGATAACTCCCTGGCAAAATTGGTGGATATTGTGCATCAATAATCATATGATCATTGATCTCACCAAATACAACAAATTTCTTAAAAAGAAATAATTTAAAAAGGGAAATAAGTACCAACAAGAGTTGGTCTGAGGATAATTTGACTCAGGTGTTGCCTGAAGGTCTTATATTCGAATTTTAAATGCGATAAAACTTTGTTGAGAAAAAAGAACCACATAGACCACCAAAGTCAAGTATACACGTGGTCAACCAAGTTTTTCGACATAAATTAATTACCGGTAAAATTGATGAATATTGGGCACTAATAACACAAGAAATGCAGTGGGGATAAACAACATTGAAAAAGATAACTTCATTAATACTTCAAGTAGTACATAAAAATAAACTAATACTACTACTAATACTACTACATAGGTATTATAAATCTAAAAGGACAACAATTCAAGTTAGCTAAACTAAAGCATCAAACAAAATGCAACAATGAATCTCAAAGTCCGTGAGGACAAAAAGTGACTAAATAATTAGCCTTAGAACAAGTAGCAATACTAGTAGGGTCATCAAAAGCATAAGAATAAGCTTTAGGACAAGCAACTTTAAAGATTCTCGAATAAACCGTAGGTTTACAAGTTTGAGGGTTACCAAAACTTCCGGTACAACAAAACCTCGGTGAATTAAAAGCTGAACAAGCACTTTTACAACCCACAACGCGCTTCTTATCACGTGACCTAACTTGTAACCCAACAGGACACATAGCATTCAGATCTTTAACACAACCAGCAAATCCACATTTACCTTTACCTTTAAATGTTGTTACAGTTAACGGAACGTTATAACCGTCAACTAAACTAACGTCGTAGAAATCTTGTTCGTTACCTAGGGTTATTTCAAAGAGTGTAGCTGGTGGTTGGCCACCAAGACCGTTACAAGCTAGGGATCCGCCGCAGTCACCGGTTGTGCAGTGACCGTGACCGGCGGTGTTGAAGTAACAACCGTGACGTGGCCAGATTCGGCCTGACCAGAGTGGTGGGAGTTGGAGTGTTTGGGCTTTGTTGGGTTGAAGTGTGAAACCTCCTTGGGCTATGTTGGGCTTTCCTGAACTGGGCTGGATCCCGGGCCATATTGTGTGGGTACATTTGTTGTAGAGTGTTATTGTTGTTGCTGATGTTTCTGTTACAAAAGATGAGTTTACATTTTTAGATTTATAAAAATGAGTCGAATATCATACCAGATACATCAATTTTTGTCGACTATTAAAGATTTGAAATAAAATGTGAGAGAGAGAGAGAATGTGAGGGAAGTGAAAGTTTTTACCTGAAATGTGAGAGATGAGGAAGAGAGCAAAGATGAGTTTCAGCATTGTAGACATTGGGATGAAGAACTGCTTCTGTGTTTGGAACTTTGTGCTGTATTGTTAACACTCTTTGCTGTTTAGTGGTAACAGAGAGAACGGTGGCGTTTTATAGATAGGAAAAGAGGGATTTGGATTCTCTAACTTTTACAAAAAGTTAGAGGATCCTTCCCCGGAAAGAGAGGGAATGATCCTCTAACTTTTTGGAGGGAACTTCTCTCTAACATTGTATCTATCTCTCTCATTCAATACAGTCTCTCTCATCTAATTTCCTTCCATTTTCCTTCATTTTTATTTTTCTCTCTCATCAAAAAATACTAAAGTTAAGATAAGTTAGAGAATGTGAAGTGAGAGGATCCAATTCCGAAAAAGAGGGTGGGTAGAAAAAAGTAAATACCTAAATTTGTTAAGGACAAAAATAACCGAGTCCAACTTTTTTTTTCGGAAGGTTGTCAGCTACTCACGGAGTGTCCCAACGCTTTCAATAAAAATTAATATCTACTAATGTGTTTAAGATCAAATTTCGTACAAGCCAACATCGAGTTTATCTACTGTGAGAATCAAACCTAAGAGTATGTGTCGACTCCTGTATCCCAAGGTAGAATAAGTGGGCCAGCTGTGTTAGTTAACCGAACCGAGTCCAATTTGATGTCAAAAAATAAAAAGTATTAAATTAATATATTTTGAGGTAAACTAAAATTAGTCCTAATATGAACTAAAATGTCTCCAAAAATTATCTTAAAATGACTAATTTGACACACATTTGCGACTTTTGAGAAATAAATTAGTATTTTTAAAAAAAAAAATCAGAAACTATGGTATCTTATCTACATTTTTTGTTAGAGACTAATTTAGGCATCCACTTATTAGAGAAAAAAAAGTGTGTTTTTTACTGAGAAAAATAGTTAGTTAACGTAGATTTAATATGGTTAAGGATGTTTGATGGATAGTTAATGAATTTAATAGGTGTATCACATTCAAATTTGTACTATAGTTAACTATAATTAATTAATAGTATGTTTGATGAATTAAATTTGAACGTGGTTAACTGCGATTTCTTTTTGAAATACAAATTTATGTGATTGGAATATTTAGAAATTGTGGATCACATTCAAATTTGTACTATAGTTAAATCATATTTGTTACGGAGAAATCACACGCCTACTATTCACACCCCCACTCCTTTAGCCAAACTGATTGGGCCTTCAACAGTCCAAGCCCATATCCACTCATCGAATGGCCCAGATTGCACCTCCACAACAAACAGACCAGATCATCACAATTAAATGCCTCCAAAGCCTATAAATACCACATTTATCATGAGAGAGAGGTACGCATTAAATACTACTTATTTGCATTAACTCCACAGCTACTGACTTTAGCATCGGAGTGTTTGTGCAGGTACACCCCACCTCAGCTCGGAATATCAACTCGGATGTGACTCCATATTGATCAAAACTTCATTACCTACCAACTATCTCGGACATACACTATCCTTAGATACGGTACAAAACAATATTCATGAATGGTTATTGCACTTCATCTATGAGGACAAACTTGGCTTGTATACGACTTTCGTCCCCATAAGTGGAACAAATTAGAGACAGGTTTACTTATCTTCTGGCCAAACTTTGAAGTAACCAATGACCCTCTTTCTACTGAACACTAGAGCGGAGTCAAAAACCTTTTAAAAAAACTCTCCAATTAACATAATTAACCATGTATTTGAATTTTGTTTAACTAGTTATTTTATTGTCAAATTTTGGTGTAGATTTTTGTGTCAAAATATCAAAACTCTATTCTATTATGACACTCATTATACTATTATTGGTTTTATCTTTCTTCCTATATTTTTTTCTCATTACATCTCAGTCTATTAGATTTCTCTATGACATTTCTCATTTAAATAAAATAAAATGAGAGAGAATCATGTTTCAAAAGCAAACAAGAGACAAAAGGTGAATGAATTAGGTTAAAGTTCTAAGACTATGGCTGAAGTACAAGATTCACTAGTACACTTTTGATAAGAACCTGGTCTAAAGATGACACTTTAATTCATCTCGTTACAACGGCTATATAGTACAAAGTATGACACTTTATTATGGTGATTTGCTATTTTATTTTATTACGTAGTTTACATTTTGAATTATTAGGGCATTGATGGTATTTTATAAATATATATGTCACGTATAAATTACTTTTAACATTACGCGATAAACTCGTACGAGTCTACGAGTTGAATTCGCCTAGGCAAAACGAACGTAATTGGCTTTAGATTTTGACAACATTAACCGAGATGGATGTTAAAAGCTAAGCCAAAATCACCAAGTCTAGCATTGAAATCCAAATCTAAGATTACATTGCTTGGATTATGATGCTTTTAGTGTTTTGTATCTATCTCTTTCCTCAAATATTTTCTCTCTTATCTTATCTAATTTTCTTTCTCATATATTAAAAGTTTGCACTATACTCTGTCTCTCTGTTACATAATATAAGCAAAACTTTGTCAATAAAAGTTGATGTATCTGATTCAAATATGTCAACTTCTGTTGACCTATTTTTACTTATATTCAGTAGTTGTTAAGAGTTCCACTTCAGATGTGATATGGCCTGAAAAAAGTATAAGTGGGAGGCATCCTCACCTTACAAACCAATTTTGTGGGGTTGAGTTAGACCTAAAACCACATTCTAAGATGGTATGAGAGCCAATCCAAGATCTGTTGGGCCACTCGCTATCGGGCCACTCGGGTCACACTCCAGTTGTCTAGTCCTGGGTGTGAGGGGGTGTGTTAAGGGTCCCACATCGGATGTGATATGACCTAAAAAAGAGTTTATAAGTGGGAGACATCTCTCACCTTACAAACCGGTTTTGTGGGGTTGAGTTAGGTCTAAAACCACATTCTAAGAGTAACGGAGTAGTACAGTGTTTCCAGCTCAACTCGCATGCGTTGAGGCGCACATCTTGCATTCCGTACCAATACCCCATGCCATTGATTGATCGATCATTCAGATACCAAATTCCATTCCATTCCTTAAGCAAAGAATTTGAATTTTGACAGAACAATATTAAATATAGGGTGCTATGGAGTCTTCTTTCGGGTTAAGGACATATACAAAGTGTGATCAATAAGACATTAACGACTTTAATGCTTGAGAAAATGGGACAAGTACTGCTATTGAAATTCAAATTAAAGCAACAAATAAAGAAAAATTGTCTTCGACCCACATGCATGTGCCCCATGTGAAGGCCCCCAATACCCAGCAGCACGACAATACTCATTGGTGCATGAAACAAGAAGGATATAATATTTTTGACACCCATTTAAGTCGTATACATTCCTCTAGAGAGAAGGGAAATAGAGAAAAGGGAGGGGGTAATATATTTTTTAATAAAAAAATAGTAATGAGAGATGTGATGGATCATTTGATAATTAAAATAGAAAGATGGACTTGTTTCATATGATTAGGATAAGAATAAGCTCGATGGTGATATATTCATGGACGAAGTGAAGTGTGCTTTGTTTCAGAAGCGTTTAAAAGGCCTTGAGCCCTAATGGGTTCCTGTCAGGATTTTTTCAAAATGTCTGGGCTTCTATGGGCGGTTCTCTAATAGACTTCGTAAAATGTTTATGTTCACCCTAGTGTCGTTGCTAATGTGAATCAAACAGATATTTGTCTCATTCCAAAAGTTGAAAAGTCGGAGTAGTGACTCAAGTTCGCCCTATATCTCTTTGTACCACTTCCTACAAGCTGGTTACGAAGGTGATTGTGAATAACTAAAGGAATCGATAAATAAGCTCATATGTCCTTTCCATGGGAGGCATATTCACGAAAATATTATTGGGGCCCAAGAATTAGTGCATCCTTTAGAAGAATGCCCAACAATTAGTGCACACAATGGAAGTCCTCCAAGTTAACTAATTAGCGCTGATGTGGCATCATGTGATTGGCCACACTAGATCTCGAACAATGTATATATACACTCAGTAACTAACTCGATGGCAATGAAATAGTTTCACTCTCGAGAGAGTTTATCATCGCTTATGGTATCAATCGCCCGCGATCCCGCAACCGTAAACCAAACACGCTTCCGCTCCGAAAATCGTAGCAATCTTTCCATGGCAACCTCGCGGGAAGATTCGCCGAGCAACGCCACCCTTCCATCTTCTCCGCCGCTTCCGCCACGCGTCTCGTGCTCGGGACAAGATTCACACTCACTACTATGCGCATCTTCGAGCCAAGGTGAGGCAATTGCGTCGAATTGAAGAATTCTAAGAAAGGTACACGCACTATCTCGTATATATGTTACGAAAATTCATTCTCTCGTGATTCCTTAATTGCTATTGGTGAGAACATTCAAGAACAAGATCCGGTTGATATTATCTTAGATGGTTTACCCAAGAATATAATGCGCTTTGTAATGATGATCTATAGCAAAATTGATGCGCCATCTATTTCTCGAAATTGAGTCCTTCATCGTTAGTTCAAGAGTCAGAATTAGTGCATCCTTTAGAAGAATGTGAAGCAAACAATGAGGGCTTGCTATTAAAGTGGATCTTACCAAGACCTATGATAGACTTGAGTGGTCTTTTAACTTTCTGATTTTGAGGGATGATGGTTTGCGTGAACAGTTAGTCACTCTCATTATGGTTTCATGAAGATGGAGAAGAAGTTTGGAAATGTGAATTGAGGGGAGATATGTTAAGAAATAATCAATTGAAATTTTCAAGTAAGTTGAAATGTGGAGAAAGTTAAATCCAAATTGGTAAATTAACTACTCTTCCCTCGACGCAATTTACGTCTCTAAAGAGCAAGCTCGCTAAATACTTGAATGGAAGTCATGTTCTCCCTTATAAATAGAGAGGGAGATATGTTAAGAAATAATCAATTGAAATTTTCAAGAAGAGATGAGATATCCCCATTTTGGGTGATCATATGGAGTGGTGAGACATCCTAATCCTTGGGTGATTAATGATCTCCAATCATATTCTAGTGAGAGGAATGTGTTAATGACTATTCCCTCCGTCTCAATATAAAAGGCCTATTTTTCATTTTTACCTGTCCAAAAATATAAGACACCTTACAACTTTCTAGATACATTTATTACTCTTTTTCCAAACATATCCTTAATAATAATACTAAATTGTGTTAGTATATGAATAATTAACATTGAAGGTTAGAGTAATTTAGTAATGGTCATACAAAATTTTAACATATTAATTACACCACCAATTTTTTTAATAACCGTGAAAAGTGCAATGAGGCCTTATATTTTGGGATGGAGAGAGTATTTGTTTTAGATGTGAGTGTTATCATTCCTGTAACTCGTAGAGTAAGAGTATTCTAGGGTGATACACACATTGAGTTGAGTTACAAATTATTGTAATTAAATTTGAAAATAATAAATGAATAATAATATCGAGATGTTCTCATGGATGTAGACAAGAGATTTTGAACCACGTTAAATATTTCGGTGTTTCTTTACTCTTTTTGTTGTGTATCTGTGTGTACTTCATCAAATATCTTCGAGTCTGTGGGTTAATTGATTGATGTGTGCGGGTTATCCCAGACAATAAAAATAAAAAAAATTAATTAATTATAAAAATAGAAAAGAAAGATGAAAAGTTTGCATCTTATAAAAGCAAACTTATTTCCTTTTTTTTTTTTTTTTTTGAAGAAAAGATAAAATAAATTGGGAGGTCGGCGACATTACTTTTGTGCAAAAATACAAGAGGAGTGCTTACATAAATAATTGGGAGAGATGAGTACATTGGAAACTAAAATTTTTAAGGTTATTAAAATGAAAATCTTCATACGTAAACAACAACATGATTTTTAATTTTTTTTTCAGATATAAAATTTAGAAATGTTGTTCTAATTTCCCACTACATAAATAATAAATAAATGACATCCAAAGTAAAAATTAGTGGTGAGTAAATTTCAAGATGTCGATTTAGTGGAGCATGATAGAATTCATATCCGACAGGTTGAATGTTCAAAGTTCCAAGTCTTTTTGAGATAACATAAATATTTTTTTTGTCAAAGAGATAACATAAATATAAATTTCTGTAAAAGATTTAGAATGAGGTAGTAGGGTACCATTTGGTCATCTTAAAACTACTTCTTTATCAAAAGAAATTGGTGACGAGGAAAATGTGACATTTTTGAAAAGATAAAAGCAACTTTTTAGTATTTTAAATTTTTTAGCAATAATGATTTTATTTGGTCACACACCTAATTGCATCGGCAACTTCAAGGACATGAGAATACTAGCTCTCGAGTTCAAACTCAGATGCAGTTTGTGTGGTACTTATTTGTACGTATTTTGTCTAAGCGGACTAAGCTTTGTTTGATAGAAAAGAGCACATAACGGATAAATTGTCGGATAACGGATAAGCTATCTTATAGCAGATGAGTTTATAGTAGATAACTGATAAACTAGCAGATTGAGATTAAAGTATTTAGTAAAATTAATGATTGAACTAGCTTATAAATATAAAATGAACAAATGAACATTTGTAATTAATCTTTAAATATGAGAGAGAAGATTCATTTAATGGAAGATAAATGAGAAAATTAATTAAAGTAAGAAAGGTAAAAATGAGAGAGAAAAAGAAACGTTGTAAACCATAAATTCAAACGCCACTTCAAGTAGCATTCCAAAAAATTATATAAGCTAGTGAAAAGACATTATAAACTAGTAAACTAGTCGTGTCAAACACTGTTGATTTTATTCGCTATAAATATCCACTGTAAACCAACAATTTAACCTTACCAAACATAGTCGTAGTGATTTTTTTGGGTTCGGTCGATTGTTAGCTACTCACAGAGTCTCTCATTGCTTTCAACAAAAGACTTATCTACGTTCGTGTTTAGGATCAAATTTCGCACTCACCAACACCGAGTTTGTCTATTTCATGAATCGAACCCGGAGCACTGAATCAACCCCCATGTTCTAGGGTAGATTAAGCCACTGGACGAACGATATTCGTTCTCATAGTGTTTATTTATTACTTCTAAATGAGCATGATAGTAATTTCCCCATCAATGAAAAAATTTGGTGACCACACCAAAGTTATATTTTGGCAAACATGTAATAACTAGTGTTTTGATTTACTCGCTGACTCACCACACAAAAACTAAATTGTGGTCAATATGTACTAACCATTGAATTGATGTATAATGGTCACTGAAAAATAGTAATTATTACTAGGGGCGGATTTACATGGTTTCAGGGTGTGCAAAACTGCACACTCTCAAATTTAAAAATTTACCTTAGTATCCCTATGAAAAATACATTTTGACACTTCTAGTTTTGTTTTTTGCACACCCCGCTTCTACTTTTATCTTTCTATTCTTAGCTACTATTTCTTGTTGCATCTCTAGAAGCGGTTGGTAGTGTAATTATGGGGTGATTTTTGCTACCCGAAAATAATATATGTATTTGAATAATTAGATATATTTTATTGATTAAAAAAAGGTATATTTTATATTTAGCTATCATAATAATATGTTATTTAGCTACTCTAAATTAGGTATATTTATTATCACAAACAAATATGACAATTTTACTCATTTTATTTTACTTTTGACAAATAAGGCCTCAACTTTTCTTAATTTCGCAATTTTTTCCTCAAAAATCTTAAATTTTCGAAAAATGAGTTATTAAAATTGCATGATCTATGATTTTTAGCAAACAAAAATACAATAAAAAAATCACAAGTACCAAAATTACTAAACTAGAAGAGTAAAATATGTTTAGTCGGTGTACATCTTACCTGAAAAAAAACTTTTAAAAGTAGGTGAGATAAATTCAAACATTTTTTATAATGTGTTGTTTCGTGATTTACTGATATTGTAAGAAAAAAATCTACACGACAATATATATTAATTATTAAATTAAATCATTTGATCACACGGGGTACGTCCCCTGATTAATTATTACTAAATTCCTTAAAATGGTAAGTTGCTTTATAACAAAAATATTATTTAGACATAACATTTTTGACAAAAATAGACAAAAGCCAACTTATAACACAAATTAACCAAGTTTTTTAGACTATTTAGCCAACCTGCTTTTTCACAATTTTCGAAGTGTTGTTTAAAAACTTGATTAATTGATCACTTGACTAATAGTCTAAAAAACTTGGTTAATTGGTATTGTAAGTTGACTTTTATCGATTTTTATCAAAAATGTTATATATCTAAATAACATAACCGGCTTTATAAGTCGACCAAAAAAACTCGTTAAGTGATTGAAATGTACGCGTTCTTTCAATTCCATTAATTAGTTCCAACAATTAACTGAATCAAATAGGTCCCACTCCAAACAAACTAATCCAAGATTCCAAGTACGCATAAAACCCAGACTCCACCCCCTTGAGTCAATTACTATCCTTTCTCTTCTCATCTCTTCTCTTCCAAACCAAAAAAATATTCAAACAATGGCAACCAACCCAACCATTCCGTTACAATCCGAACCTAACCCGAACCCAAACCTAACTCCATCATCACCTTCACCAAACATCGAAGATACCGAAGAACTCAATAAAGTCTTCAACCGCTTCGACGCAAACGGCGACGGCAAGATCTCCGTCGACGAAATCGACACCGTTCTCCGAACTCTCGGATCCGGCGTACAACCGGAAGAACTTCGTCTCGCTGTCAACGACCTTGATACCGATCAAGACGGTTTCATCAGTCCATCGGAATTCGCCGCGTTCTGCCGCTCTGATTCACCGGAAGGCGGTGATACTGAAATTCGCGATGCTTTCGATCTGTATGATCGTGATAAGAACGGTCTTATTTCCACTGCGGAACTTCACTCTGCGTTGAATCGCCTTGGAATGAATTGCTCCGTTGAAGAATGTCGTGATATGATTAAGTCTGTTGATTCTGACGGTGATGGTAGCGTTGACTTCGAGGAGTTTAAGTTGATGATGGTTGGTAAGAATCACACCGTTAACGGTTCCGTTTAATAGAGAGTAGATATTTTCTCAGTCTTCGCCGCCGGTTGAACATCCGGTTCGCTCCGGTAACTGCTTCTATAGTACGATTTGAATTTCATTTTCTTCTCTTTTTTAACATAAATAAATAATCCTCTTTGTGATGAATGTGAATTTCTTGTTCCACTGAAACTTTTTAGACTTAGATTGAAGTCAAATGAAGATGAAGATTGATATTTTCGTATGCTTTTCTTTATCATAAAAATTCATTGGAATTTTTGCTCTCTGGTATTATTAAAGCGGTTAATTAAAGCGGTAATAATCTTTTATTTGGAACTGTTCCATTCCGCAAACACGATTCGGTTAAAACAAACAGGGAAGTAGAAGAAGATTTTTCTTTCACTTGCTTTGAAGATTGAAGGCTCATGTATTGAATAATAGGAAGGGTAAAATTGACTAATTGATCTAGTTGCAATTAGTCTCCTATCACTATTTGTTTCAAGTTAATTGATCTAGATATCTTCTCAAAAGTCTTTAGTAAATTTTTAAACATTCACTTTAATAAGGTAGTTATGAAAATTAAATAAATTTTTATTTTAAATTTTTCACATAATCATCATGGAATCCTTTACCAACCTTTTACATGGGAATGTTTGCATTTAATGTTAGAGGTTATTGGAAGTTATCTTTATCTCACCCTATCATCCTCACGCCAGGAATATATTTTTTTCAACTTCAGAATAAACATGGGAATAACAAACGCCCCTAAAGAAGTTACTTGGCGATTTTGCTGAAAAAGATTGATTCCCTTTAGTATCAGGCATTTTGGTACTAATTTTAAGTTTATTTTGGAGGAAAAAAATGAAGAGATAATTATATAAGATAGAGAGAAAATATTTAGTTAAAGTGATAGACACAAAAGACTAAAGGTATGAGTGTGTTTTCTGCTCTAAAGACACGCAATCCCTCCTCCGATTTTCGTGCCATGCTCGGTTAGGCCACCATTATTTCCTTTCACTTATCATTTTTATTTTTAAATTAAAATAAAATAATAATATAATTTGAGAAAAGAATAATATTTACTCTAAAATTGGGCTAATTGGACTATTCGTCATTTATTATTTTTTCCCAATTTCAAGTTTGTCTTTTTTTTTTCCATTTTAGTTCTTTATCTACAATATCTGTGATAGTTTGACACTTTATATTTTTTTCCTCACGTTGGCCCTTTATCTATCATATTTGTTTCCATTTGACCCTTCAAAACACAGAAAAATGAAGGACCAAACTAAAACCGATATGAAAAGTAAATAACCAAAGTGAAGAAAAAAAGATAAAGATCAAACTGATATATATATATATATATATATATATATATATATATATATATATATATATATATATATAAAGAAAAAATGACCAAAGGGAAAAAATATAAAAAAACCAAACCGAAATTTGGATCAATGATAATGACCAAAAATGCAAATTAGCCTTAAAACTATAATAGCTTCTAGGGTGAGAGATCAATTAAGTCCCTTACTAAAGTATCACTAAAATTGACCGTAGTATATAATATAAAATATCATTGATGGTTGAGATTGAATAAGAATTGATTAAATCTCAACCACTCATAACATTTTATATTAAATCTATATATTCAATTTTAATAGTACAATGCTAAAGAACTTAGTAGACAAATTTAGAAAATATCCTTCCTCTCACCACGAGCCCTCCTGGTGACGATTTCTGATCACCGGATTCAAGAGTGGGGTGTGGGTCGGCTAGAGGAATTACATTCTTTCCGAAATGAAGGTGAAAGCATGAAAGCGTGATAATTACAAATTATAACCGAATCACCAAAAGATTAAAGAATAACAGTAGACTAAACATAATTAGTAATAGTAGTTGCAAAGCTAGACAATTCATGCCATACAAACTTTAAACAAAAGTGTCATTGGGCTAACAACGTTCTTTGAAAATTATATAATTTAATAAATGCAAAAAAATTTATATAACTATACATTAACATAATACACATTCATCAAATATAAAAATAAAAATGCAAACACTAATGTAAGTATACTTCTAGTACATGTTGCGAAACGACTAAAATAAAGATGACAACATAAATAGAAAGTGAAATACATGGGTATCATGAATAAAACAAACACACCTATGCAAACCTAAAAAGAATATGAAGGATGTTCTATTGTAAATGTGGTTGAAGTTTCCGTGAATAAAATTTAAATCTAAAACATCAGTTAAATAAGAAGATTATAAAAATAAAAATAAATATTAACAAAGACATTGGAATTGAACATCCATAATTAATAAGAAAAAAAGTCTAAAAAATTTTATGGGTTAAATATTGTTTTAGTCCATATAATATTTCACAATTTTGTTTTTAGTCCTTATAAAATTTTTCATCAACTTTTAGTCATCACAATATTTCTTATAAGTAATTTTAGTCCGTATAAAATGTTAACTCATGTATGTATATCCTTCATATTTTCGAATGATGTTTTGCCGATGCACTCTATGTGTGTTATGATAGAAATCAATGGAAAAGTAAGATCAAAATTCGACTTCTAAGTCCATATTTCGTTATTTTGTTTCTTGAGTCTTTGGTGATAAAAAAACTCATATATTTTAATTCATCTATTGCTAAAAAATTTCAAGTTTTTGTGTAGGAGATATTTATAATGTTCTTAACATGTATCCAAAGCGTCACTAAAAATTTCGTATGGTATATATGAGTTAACATTTTATAGGGACTAAAAGTGCTGGCAGAAAATAATATCTAAAAGTCGGCAAAAATTTTATGGGGACCAAAAACACAATTGTGAAACTTTACAGGGACTAAAACATATTTAACCCTAATTTAATAACATAATCCACATTTATCAAGTATAAACACACCAATCGTGACTTTTAAATTAATTCTCCCACACCCACACATTCATCTCATTCTTTAAAACCCAATTTTCATTTTTTATTCTCCCAAAACCACTCTCCTAATGGGACATCTTTAATGGAGAGAAACTAAATGAGTTGCTTAAGTTATTTTTAGTGGGCTCAAAGTGCTATGTAGAATTTAAACAATTCATAGTTGACTTAAGTGGTTTTTACTCCGACAGAGTTGCTTATAAAGAACCATACATGATCCCACTTGTTTGTATTTTTTATTTGTATTTAATTTTTATTCAATTTAATATTAATTTAATTTTAATTAATAAGGGTAATAAACATTAATTTTTGAAAATGAAAAAAATAGTTTAATAAACTTTAGAACAACAAAATTAAAATAATAAGAAGTGCGACTCTAGAGTGAGCGACCTATCAAGTCCCTCAACAGTGCACCACTGAAATTTATTGTAGGATATTGTATAAAATATTATGAGTGGTTAAGATTGAATAAATCAGTTTTAAATTTCAACCATTGATGAAGTTTTTACTACATCTTATGGTTAATTTTAGTGGTTCATCGGTGAAGATTTAGTTGATCTATCGCGCCCTTAAAAGCACCCTAATAAGAAATATATAATATTATAAAACTAAATTAAAATATAAAATACACTTAATATTTTAATTTTTAAATAACAATTAAGCTATTGTTAAACATTTTTTTCTACAATTTGACTGTCACTAACTCCTATATTTCTCACGCCATCTTTTTATTTAGTGAACACATGGCCGTCAAATAAATTGGGGGCTCTGGGCAAATCTTAAAACTTGGGCCCCAAATTTTTAAAAAAATCAAATAAATCACCAAAACCGGAAACTACATTATTAAATAAATTGTAAATAATATTTTGATATAATCTCAAAATAATATCAACCTTCTAGTTACTTAAAAAAGCCATCATTCGAGCTGTTTTTAAAGCAAATTCATCGACCAAGTTTCATATTGTATTGAGTGGTCACCAATAATTATAAAGATACTAAAACTTCATATTATTTTAACCTGCCGATAATTTTGTGTTGATTTTAATTTTTGGGGCCCTAATTTTTTTTTTTGAGAGGTTGAGCTTTATGCAGAAGCACGTCTTGCACATGTTGTTAGACGACCCCGAGTGAACATATCAATACTAACTGATATTTTATTGTAAGTAAATAAAGAGAAAATATTTTATGATTCTACAATCAACCTCAAAAGTCCGACCGAACGACGATGGAGTGCTTATACTACAACTACAGTAACAAATACTCTTTTCTTTTTCCTCTTCCTCTCACTCTCTCGCTTTCATCTTCATCCATGTTCCTGCATGTCTCCGATTATTTCAGATCCAATTTTTCCAAACAAATATGCTTCGACTCTCCCAATCTGGTTTGGCTAATGCTCACAGTTGCTCATATGTAATAATAATGAATGAACTTCCTTCTGACTGCTCATATGTAATAATAATGTAATACGCGTCTATAGAAGATTAACTTTTTAGATTCACTTTTTCAATGAATCTAAAAAGTCTCACACATGTGGACAGAAAACACTGTATGAAAGAGCAACACACGTTAAAAATTATACCCTATAGCCAATTGCAGAATAACTGAATTTCCAACTGCGCATTTTTCAACCAATTAGGAGAAGAACTGTTTTCAACTGTTGGAAACACGGTTTTGAGAACGTGTTGAAATTGTGGGGCTAAGAGGGAGGGTCAACATACTTTTGTTGATATATACTACTACTAGCCACTAGGCCAAGCTATCTTTAGAAAGGTGATATGGATGTGGCCACTACCAAGCCTTCCTATATGTCCCCCATGCATAAATGTCACATGCAATTGGCCTTTTTTCAAAAAACTTGAAATGCATAAAAGCTAATTTTTTTGACCATTCATTTTGTTTGACTCTAAATTTCTAATGATTCGCATGTATATTCTCTTAAACTTCTTTTACAAGTAAAAAGAGTTGAGGGACCAAAATTGTGGTTGACAATGTTACCATTGCAAAATAATTGAGTGACATATATTTGAGGTTAAAATTTAAAATGAAAAAAATAATATTTACTTGAGTAATTTCAGTTAAAATTGAAAACAAAAATAAAAAAATTTTAGGAAAAAAAATAATTGGAATGTCCAAGTTATTTTAAATTCAACTCTATAATTACTTTTTTAACTAAATATCTAGCACCTTCTCAATGTCTTAATTAATTATTTAGAATCTTTGTGTCATTCATCCAAGCTTCATGATTACGCTAGGCATGTATCTAGGCTCACATCATCTGGTAATTAGCTTTAATGTAGTAGTCTATATTTGGGGTAGAGTTGGTGTCGTTGTTCGCAAGACTTAGGAGATGTAAAGACGCAATAGTATTTGTGTGTAATAAATGGCAAAGTTGGTTATAGGTGGCAGTTAGACCCTTAAGGACAAGGTTCTCTTTAAATTTGGGGGTGATATTAGCAATCTGAAGTTGGGTCCAACAGGCCCAAACGTACAGGCCAAAAGCTAGGATAGCTCAAGGATTTTATTTAGTATATTAGGAGGTGTAAACAGTAAAAAAATCTTGCTATTTTATTTTCCTTAAAGTGGCATGTGGCCCAAAGTCAATCTAATCTAGGCCCATGCTTCGTACAACCCCCCTCTACTCACTAGACACTCCTTTTTGGTGTGAAAAGACCAAAAACCCTTACTGAAAATTGTTTTTTTTTTATTTTTTAAAACAATAAATACGGTTCGGCGCACGCTTGATCGAACCTGATCGAATCTCGCTGCGCCGAACCTGTCAAAGTTTACTCAGACACCCCAAATTATGTTTTGACCAGGTTCGACCAAGCGTGGGCCGATCCAAATCGATCAGTCGTGCGCCGAACACTCTCCACCGTCAAGTCAACGGCTAAATTTTTGAATTCTCCCCAACAGTTATAATTTTAACAGTTTCGATTGTTTTAAATCAATGGCTCATGTTCGATCACACCTATTATAGATAAGTGCAACAAGTCATACAAACCGAAAAAGTCTAAAAAAACAATTTGTGCATTGAATAAATCGAATCGTTAAAAATCAGTTAAAATTAAACAACTAGTGTTAGCCATACTAGTGTTAATAAAGAATAAATCGAATCGTTTAAAATCCGTTAAAATTAAACAACTAGTGTTAGCCATACTAGTGTTAGCAAAGAATAAATCGAATCGTTAAAATCAATTAAAACAAACAATTCAATATCCAACAACAATCAGGGAGGTTCGACCCTGTCAAGTGCGAACCGGTTCGGCACACGCATGGTCGATCCACACTTAACAGGTTCGGCACACGCTTGGCCGAACCGTACTTAATGTTTAAAAAAAATATTTTAAATTCAGGAGTATTTTGGGAATAAATGGTGGTATGATGTATCTAGTGAGTAGAGGGGGGTTGTACGAGCATGGACTCTAATCTATTGGTCTTAGGAGCCCTAAGTATTTAAAGTGCAATGTTACATCTTGATTTGTTATAAAAAATTGCTGCAATTTTTTTTTCTTCCTCTAGCAATCCTAGTTATGCTAATTAGTTTATCAACAATCCAATCACATGCTTGCTTGAACACGTTGAAATAGTTTTTCAATAAGCCAAAAGGACTTTGTTGCAACAAAAAACCATACAAGAGTAAAAGGCTCAAGTTGTGCTAAACAATTGGTCAGAACGTAAAACAATACAAAGAAAAAGGTCAAGCCTAATTACAAATAGTTATAAGAGGTTCCTGACTTAGATTGTGTGGTATTTTTTTGAGTACACATACGGAGTGGTCACTACGATTAGAAACTCACACACACAATCACGGGTTTGAGCTCAACCCGAAACATTTATATCCAAACTAACAATTTCGCGTTTCATCGGTGAAATTTGCACTTCTACAAATGAATTGTGTAGTGTTTTGCTCTCTTTTTTGGGGATATTTATCCTCTGCAATCATTTTAGTCTGCAAGGTGTTGAAAAATTTGGGAGAGATGATATAGAAAAATAACAATAAATGTTAAAATCGCAACAACAAAAAAACCCTTCAAATAACACTAAACGCAAGAAACTGCAGCAAACGTAACTGCAGTGGATTACAATTCTTTTTTTTGGTATCTATGCGGCTATGCCCATTCGATTCTCCCTACCCCTACATATTTATATATAAAAAATGAAATTTCGTATTTATGATAATTAATTAATATAATTTTAATTATTTGTGAATAATAAAATAAAATAAAAACATCAAACTTTTCTATTTAAAAATAAATTAAAATTATAAATAATAGAAAAAATTATGACAGACAAAAATGATTGATTATACATACATAAAAAAAAATAAATGAATAATTTATATTTAATGTGACGAGTTTAGGTTTAGAGGTTGGATAAGTATCAACATATCCATTAAACCCCGTCTCAACTTTTAATAGCACGAAATACCTGAATCACTCATGAATAATCAAAACGAGTTTTTCCTTCAAAATCAAGGCGAACTTAGGTGGATACCTAGATAAGAGTTTAGATCCTAACAAGTACTTGTGAGACAATTTCAGAGAGAGAGAAGAATTGACACAAATAAAAAGATAATATTATTTATTGCATTTATTATTATATTGTAGTATGTGTCACTCTCTCAAATTGTTCCACAAGTACTTGTGAGGATCTGCACTCCTTAGAGAACCGACACATGTTATCATCCATACTTTAGTGATTATCTATTATGCATAGCTAGCTAGGTGTTTCTTGCCCAATAACATGATCATTATTATTATGATTATGATTGCATCCAACCACAAATATATGTGTGAGTTACAACTAGATATAACTAGATTTCCAGAAAGGATAGAATTTGGAATCACCACATTTCTTTCTAGATTCCATCTTGAAATGGCTATGATTTAAAACAGCTTGCTATTTTGATAACTAATCTTAAATTTTATGTGGAAATTGGGCAACTAATCTGTTCACTGGATGATAAGCACAAATCATTAATAAAAAATGAATAACCAATCATGAAAGGACACCACACAGCCATGAACTGACCCACTTTCCTATTGGAAGCAATCATGGTTGATGCATGGTTGGTTCTTCCATATAAAATGTCACATCAATTAAATACTTTGCCTTTTAAAAAAAAAAAAAACTAGACTACTAATACAATTTTTCTCATTTTTTACAAGACAATTCACCATAAAAAAACGATTTTAGAGAGGGATATTTGTGATGGACCTGTATCTCTCACTATTAGTAATGAACTTAGTTACGAAAAAAATGAGGCATTAGCCCGAACTTAGACTTATAAAGGTTTGCGACACGTTTAGTGACGAGAAAATATCCCTCACTAACATTTCCCTCATAGCATCGGTCGCAAAAGGAAATAATTTTTTATGAACTTTGAGACGAAAAATATCTCTCTAAGTATTAGTGGAAAAATTCCTTATATACAAAATCTCTAAAATTTTATTTAGAAGTTCATAGAGGACAAGGAAACCTTTAACACGCCAAGAAAACTTAAATATTACTCACAAACAAGGTATTCGCATCAACTACAATGAGTTTTGAGCTTATTTAAAAAATACAAACCACAATCCTTATCAATAACAAAATATAAATTAAGTATCTCTATCAGCTATCACCACATCGTTGCCGAGAATGGCATAGCGATCAAACTAGTGCTAGTGATGTGCTTGTAGTATTCGTTTTGACATTTTTCCTCCAACGCCCATTTTATGATTGGCTAAAATTATCTTGTAAGGTCCCACCATCTAGGAAATGCGACCCATTATTTTAGTAAGACTTGCATGAATTTCACTCGATCACACTGTGAGCGTTGTCTAACCAACACCTTGGCCCACTGGCTTAATCATATCTACCTTGGGACATGGGGGGTTGGTTGGTGTTTCCGCAGTGGATAAACTCGATGTTGGTCTATGTGAAATTTGACCTTAATCACAAACAGAGATTAGTCTTTCATTGAAATCATTTAAAAGATGTAGCTAGCACTTATATCTCAATAAAATCAAGTTAAAAAAATTATCTCTAAAAAAGTTGATATAAAAGTAAAGAAAGAAAAGACATGAGCATAGTGTATATATAATATAAAAGTATTAATTAATTATAAGTGGAACTAACTTTTATTTATTGTACCCTACTTAGCCTCTAATCTATATAACCCATGTATAAATATGATCAATGCACTCTCCAACACCCTTTTTCCTTTACTGCAAAAATATATATAGTTCATTCACACAGCCAACAAAATATCATTTAGTTTCAACTTTCAAGTACTGTTTTCTCACTACCCCAAATTCTTGTTCTTTCTTTGGAATTCCTCTTATTAATAAAGGATCATATATAATTATTATATCATATATATGGGTGATGCATTTGATGAGCAGTGTGATTACCTATTCAAAACAGTTCTTGTTGGAGATTCTGGAGTTGGGAAATCAAATTTGATTACAAGGTTTGCAAAAGATGAATTTCTGTTTGATTCTAAACCAACCATAGGTGTTGAATTTGCTTACAAGAATATCAAGGTTAGAGATAAGCTCATCAAAGCACAAATATGGGATACTGCCGGCCAAGAAAGGTAATTCAATTTATATATATATATATATATATATATATATATATATATATATATATATATATATATATATATATATATATTATTGCATTATATATAAACTCTTTTATTTTCAACCACTTCCAATTGTTTGTTTTTTTTTGTTTCTTTAATAACTAGGCCATCTCTTTAACCCCTTAATTTCTTGTTTTCTCATTCTTTGTCCTTTTTCTTTGTGTTCAATATCTTAAGCAAAGGTTTTCTAGCTCTTCAATGGTTAACCTAATTGATCATCGTATATATATAAGCTTATATAGTCACTAATATTGAATGGGATTAATTAATATTTTGAATGAAATTCACTAATAAAAATGCTCTTTTGAATTTTGAATATTCAAAATGATAATCTTTTGATTTCTTTTTTGATTGTTTGTCTTTTTGTCCTTCCAGAAATGATTAGGATGAAGAGTCACATTTTGAGTATTCATATAATATCTCTATTATATATAACCATGGATATTCCATGTCACCATCCACATAGTATGACACGTCACTAATTACATCATTAATGCTTTTATTCCACATCATCAAGTTCATTCGCTGAAATATATACCAAAAATGTCAAAGCAGTGAATCGAACCCATCCCCTCTTGAATTCAGTGCAATTCTTAACCAAGTCGACTACCTAACTTTGTTGTTTCATAAGCGTAACACACTATTGTTAAACCATTTTTAATTGTTATTTTAAATAAAAATAAAAATCTTGGTACATTATTTTATATCTCTATAATATATAATCATGGATCTTCCATGTCACCATCCACATAGTATGACACGTCACTAATTACATCATCAACGATTTTATTCCTCATCATCAAGTTAATTCATTGAAATATATACCAAAAATGTCAAAGTTATCATCAATAGACAGATTATGTATTACTATTTAGGGTTTTAGATATTAACCTTTATATAATCTTAAAAGATTTTTATATAAAAATTGCATCTACGAATAAAACTAGATTTTTCATATTCTAATAATCTCCTGAAGTGTTAGTTTGATATTTTTCGTTTATAGTTTCCTTATAGGAATATACAAATACGATAAGGGTTCTTTCGCAATATGGAATGTACATATATTAAATCAAAATTGACATTTAAATAGTCAAATAATATATAAAATATTCACTATATATATATATAAATAAATAAATGTTTAAACATATATATTATATATCATAATGAATGGATAAAAGCATGTGTACAAAGAAATCGACGTGTTATATAACACACGAAAACATACAACTGCATTTTTAAAGGTGCCAAAAAATAATTTAAAATTTTATGACAAAATGAGATGTATACCCGTGTTGCTTATAACAATAAAATCGAATTCCCACAGTGTTCTCACACGCTAATGAAAACAAATTATAAAGGATATATTACAAAATAGATGAGACATTAATCTATTATCGTATATCCTTTTTCTTTTCGACATTAGTAATAGTAATGTGTTTTTCTATATACTCATTCGTAATACATTCAATGATATAATCGTATTTTCACTCTGTTTTCAATTTTTGTTTTAGTACTTTGTTTGAATACTTTTATATTAATTTTCTTCATTTAATTATTACAAAACATTATAAGACAGAAAACAAAATCTTTTTCTGGACAAAACCCCGCATCCCATTTGAAATTATAATATATAATTATATATATATATATATATATAAATCTAAATTTAATTTCCTACTATTATATAAATATTTAAAATAGTTGAAGTAATTACCTTACGGTGTCTAAACAAATGAATTTCGACTCGTGCTGACACGGGTAAATTATACTAGTATTCTTTATAGGTAAATACTAATGGTTAGCAATTAATTAAAGATAAAAAATGTTAATTTTTCAGGATTATTTAAACTTTATATTTTTAACTAATTTAAATCTCTTAACTCGTCAATTGAATTTTTTTCGGATATATTCACATAACACTTATGTATATTTCAAAGGCGGTGGATTGCTTACTCTAGAAGAATTTGATGAATTATGCTAATTTGACTTTATTATTATTATTAGACTTTTTTTAATATGCTTCTACTTTTCTTCCCTTATCTACTTCTCTATAAAACATTGGTCCCACCTCTTTATTTTTGGTATTGCATTTTTGTTAGCTAATGTTGTGTTGTTTAGGTAGCTTTTGAATGGATCGGTGAGCTTAAATAATAAATAAAACAAAATCAAAGAAAGGACAAAAAACCAAAATTAAAATATCTATTAGTATTTTTTTTCTTTTAATTATTATCCATGCGTTACCGTGTGATATTGATATATCTTGAATCTTGAATTTGATAATATAAACAAAAGCAAGGGATATAAGTCTATGACTAGATAACCATAATGTTTTCATAATGTTGGGGCCTTGAAGAAGCACCTTGGGATCATCATGAAATTGAATTCTAACATTGACATTAATTGGATTTATATTTGTTTATGGTTTGATTGAAATAAATGCTTATATCTTGCTATTTTTGAGGTGTCGTACTTAATTGTTTAAGACCTTTTTTTTTGGCTTTAGAAAAAGACCTTTTTAATGAGTATTTTGATTTAAATTCTTTTGAGAAAGTAATAGTATATATTATTTATAATCTTTTTCTTACACCTAAACCCTAATAAGACTTAGCCTTTTCTTACTTCTAGGTCTAAATTTTGAGTTTTAGCTAACTCAACCACAAAAGCTAGCTCTAAAGTTGATGCTTGCACAAGCTTCATAAGAATTACTTTGACTATACCTCTAGTTGACGCGAGATCATAAAACACCCCTCAGGCCCTCATATCTAAAATTGGACATGTAGATCATGGGGTTATAACGAAAACACCTTCATTCTCAGGACTAGATTTTAGAGAATGATAAACACGAATGCCCCAATTACTAATTTAGGATTGACTCAGATACTATATCTTCAAATCAAACTCAACTCGAAAAGCTAGTTCTGAGAGATGAGGATTGTTCAAGCTAATTAATTAAGCATATCTCTAATCGATATGGGACCTCAACACACCTATTCACGCTCAATGCATGACATCTAGAACATGGATGGCCTAAAACTAGAGATCTTAACACAATCCTTAAGCACAAGGTTGGACATTTAGAGTGTGTACAAATGATTTTGATTTAGGGTAAACTTTCACTCCTTTAAAATTGTGTTTTAGTCCTATAACTCAATCTTGAAAACTAAGTTAAGAGACCACTAAAATTTTATCACATTGAACCATTCAAATGTAGAAAGTTAAAACCAATTTAATCTTTATTAGATAGAGCAAAGTTAGGCTAGGTGGGTCCAAGACAAGGATTGTGCATGTGCAGCCTATGCACAAGAAAGTATAGATGAAAATGATCTTGAGTAATGAATGGGAAGCAGGAACAAAAATCAAGTTGGCAACAATGAATAGGTTGAATTGAAGAAAAGCATGTGACATAGTGAAGGTTTTGGTCACCAACCCCACTTTATGAATAATTCAATATCTTCTTTCTAACTTTCCAACCTCAACCACACACACACAGAGCAAAATATTGTGTAAAATGCTGAGCAATTACTTAGTCTTCATAAGAATATGACCAGACAGAAAGGACTAGCAAATATTGTATGTGTAGTTAATATTTGTTTCCTAATATATAGGGTATAGGGTATGTAAATAATTACACAGCACAAATTTTTGAAAAATAAAAGATTTACTAGTGTTTGCGTCAAAAAAAAATTACTAGTGATTTTTGTGTGAGTTGTTAGGGTGATTGTTTAGTTACTCTATAATTGTATTAAGTTTTAGTCTAAATAGGTCTAAGCTTGAGTGAGAGTGGTTAACGCACCGCATCTAAAGGGACATACATAGCTAGTACTCGAGTTCGATCCCTCTTAGAATGTGGTTTAGGCCTAACTCAACCCCACAAAACTAGATTGTAAGGTCAGGGTTGCCTCTTCATTATAAACCCTCTAGAGACCTTATCACTAGTCAATGTGGGACTTGGGATTTTCCCTAATACACCCCCTCACGCTGCAAAGACCTTTTTTTATTTTTATTTTTGGGCTTGTAGTGTGTTTTTTTAGTAGGTGGCCCCGATAGATCTGGGATAGACTACGTCTGACCATCTTAGAATGTGGTTTTAGGCCTAACTCAACCCAAACAAACCGACATGGGTGAGAGTTGCCTCTTCATTATAAACCCTCTGCAGACCTTATCACTACCAATGTGGATTTTTCCTAATACACCCCCTCACGTGCAACACCTTTTTATTTTTATTTTTGGGCTTGTAGCGTGTTTTTTTTTTAAATGGTAGGTGGCCCGATAGATATAGGATAGGCTTTGATACCATCTTAGAATGTGGTTTGGGCCTAACTCAACCCCACAAAACTGACTTGTAAGGTGAGAGTTGCCTCTTCATTATAAACCCTCTAGAGACCTTATCACTAGTCAATGTGGGACTTGGGATTTTTCCTAATACACCCCCTCACGTGCAACACCTTTTTATTTTTATTTTTGGGCTTGTAGCGTGTTTTTTTTTAAATGGTAGGTGGCCCGATAGATATAGGATAGGCTTTGATACCATCTTAGAATGTGGTTTGGGCCTAACTCAACCCCACAAAACTGGCTTGTAAGGTGAGGGTTGTCTCTTCATTATAAACCTTCTAGAGACCTTATCACTAGTCCATGTGGGACTTGAGATTTTCCCTAATAATCTCTGACGATAAAACATATTGAAGCCAAATTTTATTTACCTCCCGGTCGAACTGCAGATTAATTAGGGAGCCTCTTTCCCTAGACACCAAAGCGGAGTCAAAAATCTCTAGGCTAAAAAGTTACTCTAAACGAAGTTACTTACTAAAACATAAGATTAAAGTTAATATATAATATTAACATGAGAATGTATTTTTTTCTCCTAAAGAAATGAATGAGATCCCTTCTGATGATCGAAAAATTCAAGTAGGAGAGATTGATTGACTCGTTGATTCAAATAATAATATCATTTTAATCAATGAGTCAATGTCATTGAATTTTTCCGATCATCGGATAGAAGATGAATTGTCAAAACAAGAGTATATATTGTTCTAATGTCATTGTAACCTCAACATCCCATCAAAATATTCTTATTTTATCTTGATAAAGTTTGTAGTATTGTTTATGTTTCAAATATGCCCAATGATTAATCTTGATCTTATATATTCATTCTCAAAAAAAATGTATTAGGTTTAGAGCTATCACAAGCTCATACTATAGAGGAGCATTGGGGGCAATGTTAGTCTATGACATAACAAGGAGAGCAACTTTTGTTAATATAAGAAAATGGTTACATGAACTTAAAGAATTTGGAGGTGAAGACATGGTGATTATTTTAGTAGCAAACAAATCTGATTTAACTCAATCAAGAGAAGTTGAGAAAGAAGAAGGAAAAGGGTATGCAGAAAAAGAAGGGTTATGTTTTTTGGAAACTTCAGCTTTGCAAAATGTGAATGTTGAAGAAGCATTTTTACAAATGATCACTAAGATTCATGATATCATAAGTCAAAAAAGTTTGGAAGCTAAAATGAATGGATCAATGTTAAGTCTTTCAAATGGGAAAGAGATTCATATAGCTGATGAAGTTACTGCTACTAAACAAGTCAATTATTGTTGTTCAAGATGAGATTTTGCATCAATAATTTTTGTTGATTTGCAAATATCATTGATTAACTAAGTTATTGATTCTTAACTATTTTCCTAATTTTCTTTGTATTATTATTTTCTTTTTCTTTGGGTTTTTCTTTAATACATGAAGCTCTCTTATAGAGCAATTGATAAGGATCAAATGAAGTTACAATGTAAATGTATATGTTGTTTTTTTCTTCTTATAGTGTGTGATTTTTCTTATGTTAGTAGATTATTAATTTAATACCAACAGAGGTTGGTGCGAGCGGCAATTGAGTTCGAATTCCACTCTAATGTCTTGAGTTCGAATTTTGGAGTGTGGTAAAAACTCTGTTAGGAGAGGAGAACCACACGACCGACTCAAGCAGCAGACTGCTGTGGCGGTAGGAGTTCTCAAAGATATATTAGTCATCGACAAAGTCGATAGAAGTTGGACACTAGTGACAGTGTAACCAAAAAAAATTACTAATTTAATTATTAGCATTATTTTTGTGTTGAATTAATGATTTAATGTTATTGGATGACTTAGCTAGTGATTCTGCTTTTTAGTAATAGGCTTCTTGTAACCAAGAATACTTTGTTAAGGGAAAAAAAAAGCAAACAAAATTTATATCTAAAGTTTTGTTGAAGGAAACATGTTTATAAGGATATGACTTCAATAATTGGAAGTCAACTAGAGTTAGTTCACCTAATAGGCCTTTTTGTTCAAACAACTTTTTAAGTTAGTTTGAATTCACTCTAATCACAATTTTAGCCAGTCACATGCAATTCTTAGTTGTTATTTATTTGCGCTTTAGTTCTTTTAGTTTTTTTCCTTAGTTTGGTCCCTCAAGTTTCAAAATCGTTACACATATGTTTTTTTTGGGCATTCAGTCCATCTGAGTTAACAGGTGATAACTGTCTGTTATGTGCTGATGCGGCACCTGCAACTGCTAGTATTACGTTGAAACAACTTATCTTATGTGGATTTTATTTAAATAATTACTTAAGTCATATTCTTCTCCCTCTTCTTTGAAACTAAATAAAAACTTAGAGAACCTATTTGAAACTACATAAAAACTTAGAGGACAGAAATGAAACAAAAAATTCGTGATAGTAAAACTATCTTAAAATCCACTTCAGATAATTTGTTGTCACACAATACTAGTAGTTGCAGGCGCCACATCAGCACATAACAGACACATCATCATCTGTTAATTCAAATGAACAGAAATGTCCAAAAAAGAACTTACGGGTACCAAATTTGAAACTTAAAGAACCAAGCTGAAAGGGAAAAAAAACTTAAGATGCATTTTAGCTTTTTTTTTTTATAATCAAAGAAATGTATTGGATATGAGGACTAAATGCACAAGTTGTGCCAAGTCCAAAAGGTGTACATCACAAAGTTTACATGTGAAATTTCAACTGCCCAAAATAGAAGGTAAGCAATTCCACTGACATGAGTACACACCACAAAGTTTACATGGGAAATTCCAACTATTCTAAAATGGAAGGTAAGCAATTACACCAACATGAGATTAATCTACAAAAACCAGCAGCTTCCCACTTACTGTCTTGTATACTTGTGTTCCTTCCAGCCCTTACAAAAAAATCAAAGTCATGATAGAGTTACTACTAGTTTGAACAATACAGTGACAATTTCCCCCCTTAAAAATCACATCATTTCTATCCCCAATTTACCCAAGAAGTGGCAAGCCAAATTATATACCTTACCTTCTTTTCCTTTTCCCAAAAATTAAACCACCCGCAGGAAATACTGAATTGGGTCTACACAGAGCACATCTTGGAAACCCATCCCGGCCAAAACCATATACCACAATTCACTGGCAAGCATATATTCAAAAAAGATGACGTGTTTCACCGAATTGGAAACACAATGGGAGAGGGGAGATATATACCATGACTAACAAGTGCATCCTAAGTGGGATTACTCGGATTATTCAATGCCAATAGCGCACCATAACATGAACCCTCCGCCGGTAATCCTCCACAATAGAGAAATATGGAGTACAAACCGAAAAACAATATAATTAGAAATTTGTTGTGTCGTAGAAACCACGTTCTGAAAGCGAAATTTGGCTAGAACTCGTGCAATCTAAATTGACTTTGAAAATTGTTGTTCAAAAGCAGCATTACAATTTCTCAAAGGGGAAAAAGGATATGTTTACGGCATAAGCCCACACTGGAGTTGCAAAACGGTGGGGAGTTGGGAACAAATGTTGATGAGAATTAGACTAAATTGAGATCAACCATAATCCTCTCAAGTCAAAGTAGTTATGGAGTTGCAAAATAGTGGAAAATTCCATCTGAAAAACTAGTTCTACCGTGCGGGCAACCTTGAGTGGGGCAAGGCCCTACAGAAGCAATGGTGAATAATTGGGGCAGGATTGACATCTTGAACCACCCTTTCATGAATGATGGCCGCCAAAGATGGTAGCCGAGCTTTCATGAACGTGGGTCTTTAGTGATCTAAAAATAGAACATGTTAAATAAATCACATAAGTAATAGGTAAAATGTAGGGCATTTTAGGACTATGGTTTTCTCAATTTATATTTCTGCTCTGTAATTGTTTGCAAAGCAATCGAAATGTCTCATTCATCATGTTTACTAATAATACAACAATTTGAATTATCAAATTTTTTCATAGCAATTGAAGTTTTATAAAATGATAAAGGATGTATCACAAATAACATAGTTTGTTTAAATTATCACGAGCACAAACTCCTAAATTCAAATACCTAAAAAGGTTTGAGAAGTGCGTGAAGAACTACAAGTGCGTTTATATTATTCCATGTGGAGTTTGAACAGTTGACAAGATGGCTATTTTGAATCTGTCTTTCATCTTTTTTTCTTCAATTGTTCATTTGATTTGTTATAGGGACTTTGATCATTTACACGTCGATCATTGCGGGTTTATTCATTAGGGAAAAAGTCATTTTAGTCTCTCAATCTATTAAGTGTTGTTAATTTGGTCATAGACTTGATCAAAATTACAAATAAATCTACTGTAGTCATTGTCATAAGCCACGTCTCTTAATTCGGTTAGTTGTGCTTGTGTGACACATTTTCTACCACTGTGAATGCGAACGAGTGATGTAAACTTGAGAGAGATTCCAGTAAACATGCCACATATTTAGGAACTAAAATGACAAATATATATTTGTTCGGAAATATATTTTTGGATCCATAACATATGCTACTAAAATTGGGGAGTGTATGCTATAGTTGATCGGCTTCACCAATTTTGACTGATGTTTTCTCTTGTAATCTGTATTGATTCTTTTAGCTTTTATCACAAGAATTGCTAAGTAAAAAGCAATTCTTCACAAACATGCCACATATTTGACTGATGTTTTCTCTTGTAATCTTGACAATGAAATAGCTAAAAAGCATGCCCAAATAAACAACATTTTGACACTTGAAATGCTACTTCTTATAGAAAACAAAGAGCTGTACTTCCCAAAGCCTGTAAAAGTCAGAATAGATCCATTGAGAGAGGACCTTGAAAGAAAAAATGATAATTATAGTGTAAGGTAAGGTATATATATATATATATATATATATATATGTACAGTTTTGTTCTATTCTAGTTAGAACTTGAATCAGGTGGAATGTGTAAATAAATAGTATATATCAAAGTGTAAAATTAATGTATCAGTGCAGTGCTTATTTGACTGAAATTCTTCTCTTGCAAAGTAACTATAGTTGTTAAACTCTCGAGTTAATTCTTAAACTCTTATGAGTTTACAATTCTAGACTACGAAAACAAGTTAACTGACAAGTAAACTCTCTTTTTCGTAAACTTATGCGGGTTCAAGTAAACTCTATTTTTTCATATATGGGCACTATTTTACAGAAACAAAGAATTTTTTCACTCTTTATCCATCAATTCAATTTTCCAAGTTACAACTGCCAAAATTTGTAACTATTTATGGACATCAAAATTTAGAACTGATTACAACAATTACAACAGAAATTGTGAGAAAACAAATGGTGCAGCTGCAATGGAAATTACAGAAAGAAAACCAACAAAAAACAAAGCAAAAAAAAAGGAACAAGAGTGAACTGGAAATTCAGCCACTTAACTTTTTTCACTTCAAAAATACTATACAGCTGGTCCTTCACATTTAAGCAGTAAAAATGAAAACAATATTTGGTTAGTTGTATGATTGTTTCCTATCATTCTTCTGCATCTTCTGCAATTGATGATTGAGCCTTCTGGTGCCTACTTGATGCTATTGTTCGAGGCGCTTGAGAACCAACAATTGGTTTCTGTAACGGCTTCAGAGCCGCCAATATCTCAGCAAATGTAGGTCTCAACTTTGAATCTCTATAATGCAACAGAGTAACATCAAAATCACCCAAAAATATATATCATTTCATGGTATATATATTTATAACATGCAAACCAAAACAACAAATGAGTTTTAAACTATGAAGCACCGACAAGACACCGACACAGACACAAAGACACCGGTTTTAATTTGAAAAATAGAAGTAATTCAAGTGTCAATGTCGGTGTCGGTACCCCACACGACACGTGTCGGTCGTATTGGATACCGAACACATCTTCAACCTGAAGAATCCGTGCTTCAGAGGGTTTAAAGCAATTTGAGTAATCGATTGATATGATATCGTAAACAAAATTATTAATGGATAAATATATTAGATATAAACTCATGAATTGTTCCTAGTTCCTATACGCAATCCAAATTATGTTAATGGTGTAATGAAGAAAACTCATCAAAAAACAAATTTACAGATGTTTAAGAATGATAGGATAAAATGATTAATAAAGTATACTTACGTCTGCCAGCATTTTCGGACAATATCTGCAATGGCAGGGTCGATTCCATCCGGAATGTCAAGACGGCGATGTTGGAAACCCACAGCACCAACAACTTGCATTGGATTCATTCCTCCCCAGGGTTGCTGCAGAGTAGATAGCTCCCATAGTACGACTCCGAAGCTATAAACATCACACCTAGATAATGGATCACCATTTATTAGCATCACTAGGACCAAGAAATATCAAAAACAAACTGGTAAAAACTTGAAAATGCAGGCATTCTGTGAAGTAATATAATATGCAAAATCAACAACAAAGACCAAGAGATATAAAGATTACTTTTCATTTGACGGTTCATTTCTCAATACCTCGGGAGCCATCCACTCGGCCTGAAACATAATACGCAAAAAGAAGTAAGTGTCCGATTTGGGCAGAAAATACCAAGTCTACCGAAATTGTTGTCGAATAAAATAGCAAGTGTCCGATTTGTGTGTGTACATACATATATGTAGATATATAACTTGATTTCAATATAGAAAAGAAAAAACAGCATGAACATCCAAGGAAGAGACTGAAATAATAAACAAGTCAAATTGGACTAAGTTTTATGATAGCTTACTGTTCCTGCAGTTGATCTGGAAGAAAGGAATGTGCTATGCTTCATACGTGATAAGCCAAAATCGCAAACCTATTCAACAGACGAAAAAGTCATCATGTCAATACATTACAGAGCATTTCCCATGCTATTAATGAACTCAAATTATGAGATTATATCACCTTTAAGACCCAGTTTTTATCGACAAGAAGATTTGGGGACTTCAAATCACGATGCACTATCGTCGGACTGCAGTTGTGCAAATAGTTCATTCCTCGAGCCTGAGTATTCAAAAGCAAGTGGTTATATCAACTGAGCTCAGTTGTTACAGCAATAGTTTTCTGAATTCATTAGCATTGCACTGACAGACAATAGAATCTTACGGTATCAAGGGCCATTCTCAATCGTCTTCGCTCATCTAACTGATTGTTTGGCCGGTGAATCAATCTATACAAACTTCCTCTGCATAAAATTATCTACTTCTCAGCATTCCACAATAATTGCCGATATGAAGCTCTTGGAAATTGAGAATTGCAAGTTACCTGGGAAGAAATTCTGTAACAATTGAAAGATTTGGAGGTTGAGTTACAGCTCCCATGAAGAGAACCACATTTGGATGCCTCAATCTTTTCATTAGTCTGACCTATTTGCAATTAATACCATAAGTTTTCTGGTATCTAAATAATATCATACGTTAAATAGGCTTACTACCTCCGTTACAGAATATAAGCAAAAGTGGGTCAATAAAAGTTGATGTATCTGGTCATAAATTTGGACCAGATACATCAACTTTCGTTGACCCATTTTTGCTTATATTGTGTAACGGAGGGAGCATTTGTCAGTAGTAGAAAACAAACCTTGGAACTCATACTAAAGATGTATTATGTCAACTTACTGAAAACTACAAATGACTATTCTAATCTAATGCATTGTGAAGTACCTTAATACTAGCAGACTGGAAGAGTGATAGAAATTTTCAAGTAGACAAGAATGAATAGCATAATAATCTAAATAAAAGATTGCAGCCATATGATATGTGATTATGAAGCACACTAAACTGAAGGCAACTGAAAAACTAACCATGAAATAGATTCTCAAAACCCGGTTGTAATATTTGTAGTCAACGAAATCATCAATCACCTCAGTAGAAACTGAAAAAGAAATACAGTCTGAAAGGAGAAGTGACTTATACCTCACTTATGAAAACCTCAAGCGCTTCGCCAGATATATCTTGATTTAAAAATCTTTTTACAGCAACTTCCTACAAACCAAAGAATGGAAACGTGCTGTGATTGTAATAATCTACAAAATAGAAGAGTATTCTCCGTAGCAATATTGAGTGGAAAAATTGGGAGGTAGTCAACTAATAAGGCAGTGAGTATGGCAATAAAATTGATAATTATTTAGTAGAGATTATAAGGAAACTAAAGCTCAATAATCCTTGGCACACATTCAAATAATGAAAAGAATTACATTCAATGATTTGTTACATATACACAGGAAGGTCTTAACACTTTAGATTTCACTTCAAACAATTGATAAGATTCAAGAATATGAGAAACTTACTGTTCCTCGCCATTCGCCACGATACACCTCTCCATAAGATCCTGCATGCCAATATATGCCACCCAAATGCAATCAAGTCTTTGCGCATAAAGCCAAATAAATAGCAACATCTAAGAAAAGAATGTAAAAAAATCCAACATAGCAAAGTACAGTTAATACCAAGTCCTATACGTTCACCCAGCGTGATTTCCTCCCATGGAATTTCATACTCGGCAACATCATCTAAAGCAGAATCAGATTTTGTACTACTATTACTCCTAACTGAGCTATCAGATCTTCTCTCGCCTTCTAAATTTGTTCCTAAAGCAATATGCTCTCCGTCACCACTGCCCTTCATCTCATAACCAGAACTGTCTGTATCTCCATCACTTCGATTGTTCAGTTCATACTGTTTACTGACAGCAGCAGTGGTTGCTACTACAACTGCAGCAGTAGCAGTAGCAGCTGCCGCTACTGGAAGCTCAATGTTTGAGTCAGTGCTTGACTTAGTCACTGCAACTACCATTGAAGATGCAACAACAGCGGCAGCAGCTGCTGCTGCTGCAGCAACCGGAACATTTTTCTTATACTTCGCCTGAGCTGGTATGAGTGGGAGGTGAATTCCTAACCCTTCTACAGGCTTAGGAGGTGGAAATCGAGCAGGGCCAAGATTTTCATCAACTTCAGTTTCTTGCTGTTTACTTTCCTGTTTATGTTCAACTTTTTCTTTAAATGGTAAGTTGACTTCAATTGGGGAAATTAAGTCCTCGTGATAAATGTCAGAAAACAAATTTGGAGGAGGAACAACACCACTTTCAAGTAAAACATCATGAAGTTTCTGAGCTAAGTAAGGGTTTTCCTTAGCAGTTTCAATCATATATAGGGAAACGTCTTTGGCTTTCATTCTACGTACTGCGGGGGAACTGATCCCTTCACTCCAAGAAGAAGATCTTACATGCACATATGGATGGTTAGATCTTCCAGGAGCTTCCTTCCCCGTGATCTTCTTAACGCGGTTGGGACTTTTGACTTCATTCAAGGGTCTCATTGGTTCTTCCTTTCCCGTGGTGTTCCTGCTGCAGATATCAGATTCTTTCTCTGATTGGGAAGAATGTTTTGATCTATTTCCTCTATCCAACATCCCAAAGTCTGAAGTTTCTTCATAAGAACTTCCGACTCCACTGCTAGATGATGCTACGCGAGAGGAATCAAAGTCTCTTGATGAAGGACTGGCCACAAAAAAGGACTCATCATACACGATACGTGATCCGGTAGCATCCAGTGGGATAAGTGTTCCAGGATCTGCCATTAGGTCAACAATGTACTCCCTGAAATTATTATCAAGCACATCTTATAGATATTGAACAAGGTTTTGCAACTCCTACTTTGAGAAAGATTCAAAAAGAATGATATAGCATTCAATATTAGCACACTTAAAAGATAATTTGAAAAATTAACAAAAAGCTACAACAAGAAGGGAAAACAAAATGTCCCAAGAAGGTAGCTCGGTCGTTGAGCTAAGGGACACCGAAAGAGTACATGCAGGAGGTTTAAGGTTCAAACCTCGGAAACTAATATTTCTTCTTCCCCCTAACTAATTAACAACTAATATTTGCTTATAAAAAAACAAGGGCAAACAAATATAGCCTGGAACAATATGACACAAGACACACCGAGAAACATAATTTCGCATGTACTTCACTCAATTGAGATTGATGGCAGAAACAAGTGAAGCAATTAAAAACTCAATGACAATGCAATTTCAAACAAAGCAATTTTGCCTATTTGCCTATATCATATATATCATAGAAATACAACTTTCATATCAGTTACCTTCCATCATTGATCTTAACAAAGTTTATTGCCACGTCATCAGAACCTGTATATTGCAGTCCTTTCACCAATCGGGATGGGATGCCCAAAGTATCAGCTAGAACCTACATTTTTGTAAAGCAGTATATTTTATTGCAATACCAGTACTTGTGGAAACTAAACAAGCATGTTGAAAAAGCAGACAAATGTAAAAAATAAAAATAAAAATCAAGATTGTCTTAAATACAATACAACATTTGATCCGTGTAGATGACACCGCAAAAATGGAAAAAATCTTAAATGCATGGTAGTTTTGAAGTTTTAACATAAAATATTAAAGATATCATAAGTTGGAGTCATCACAATCATTTTCTTATATGATTTAACAATTTTTTGGTTTAAATTATAACAATAATTTATATATGTCATTAGAGGCTTCCAGCAACAAATACATGGGGTCATTCGTAAATGAAATTCAAAACACAAAAGAAAATGGTGGAATAAGTACCTTAAATAACAATGCACGATGCCGAGCCAATCCAATAGTTAGTGAACCAAGTGGCAAAACCATGCTACCAAGAGTTGCTTGCAGACTGTAACTAAGACTCCTCCATGCTCTTCTCATACTCTCAGGATCTCCAACTGGTCCACCCATATAGTCAGCCACAAATACTGCAATCTTATAAACCAAATCGCTATCTATAAGTACTTCGGAATCAGGTCTTGATTTGACGGCCAGCTCTTGTGCTTTTTGCTCAAGTTTCAACAAATTAGAATCAGCAGCCCTATTGACCAAGACAGCTTCCCATGTGACACTACCTGAGATTGGTCTTCCTTGAAGATCTATAAGTGAAGGCATTCTTGCAGAGTTTGACTCAGTTAAGATCCCATACATATCATAGAAGCCATCCAAGATTTTGTCATCATAGCCAAGGGAGTTGTAATTCTGTGAAACGTGGATAAATCTACCATATGAGATAAGTTAGAAAGTTTTATATGTAGGAAAAATTGAAGTCAACTAACCAATTGACAGTTAGGAATAAGTTTGTTTCATATCAAAGCCATTTGATATATGGATCATGTAAAACAATCCAAATCATTCACATCAATCTCGGTGAATATTGAATCCTAATCTGTTTAATGCATAGAACCAACAGCTGTTTTTGAAGCCAAGTTTAGAAAAGCACCAGCGGAAAATAGCCAGAATCATCTTAGTAAAGGAGCAAATCAGGACTACAAGTATAGAACCAAAGATCACAGGGCTTTAAGGAATCCATCTCAGCAAAGTATACCAAGTTAACCACATTATATGCTAATATTTTGTATGACCTAGTGATTGAATATTATGCAGTGAACAAAGAAAAATTAGCAGGACTTTTTTATAAGACAAAAACTAATTGTACTAGGGGGGGAAGTTGCAAAATACAGGAAATCATATTTTGGTTCAAGTAATTCAATATTAACTCTAAGTTCCAAAAGATAGTTTTCCATATCTTCAAATCAAGAGGCCAACCAATTTTTAAGATATTTCAAACAGTCATTAGTCCAGGATATACATCAAATTAGTCCAAATTTCAAGTAGGGCAGTTCATCTTGATGCAACTTCAACATCACTTCTCAATACATATGCCTGATACTGGAGGCTATTTTGGAATTTCCAACTGAAAACCATAGTACAGAATTGCTCAAATTAATCAACTATCTTGATTTGCTATCCATATTATTTCACATGGGTAGGAAAGGTTAAACCCACATGAATAAGGAAACAAGTGATATAAACACTACTCCAGATCATTCCTCCAACAAATTTTATTTTCCCCCCTTTTCTTCAGTCCAAGATCTATACCTCCGAGCTCCAGAATCCACACCATCACCATGCCTATGAAGTACCATCTACACATCTGAAATTCTCTACAAACATTTTGAAGACTCATTTTTCTCTAAGAATAACACAGTAATCAAACTTGAAACTTATGTCTTCCAAGTTCCAAACATCCAATATGTTTATGTTTACTTCCAACAGCACCATCATCAAACAAGAAGGTGACCTCAACCTAATGTTAATGTGCTTAAAATGAACAAAGTAACTTACCCAATATCGATATGCCACGACTTCAGCAGGTGTATTATCAGGGTCACAAGACCCCAAACTGATCTGTTTAACAGCTTCAATCTGCACAGCCTCAGGATCCTCCTTTGCACTCAGCTCTAAAGCAAGTTGCAACTGATATTCTTCATCTACTTCATGATCCCTTGTAGCACTACACTCTAAATCACCCCTAGCTGAATCCGAAACAACATTCAAACCATCACTGCTCACTGTATCAGATAGTTCCATTCTCTCTACTTTTCCTTGGTTCAAAGATAGAGGAGTACTAGGTTTCTTCCTATTAGCAACTGAATTCAACCAACTGGAGAGTCCAGAAAAGGGTTTATTCTCAGAACTTTGAAGAGACTTAGAGCTCAAAAGTCTCTTAAAGGATAATGATGAACCAAGATTGGACTTGTTTCTTTCTAATGAAGTAGAACCTGGTTTATTTTCTGATTTGTCAGACATCTTATGAAGCTTCTTAAGAATGCTCTTCATATCTTTTTCACTAAGCAATAGTATTGAATGCTAGAGAAACCGAAACATCTCCATATGGATCATGAATCAACCCCAAAAAATCCAAATCTCTTTCTCATATAAGGGTAGCTAAAAAACTAATCAAAAACTGTTTTTTTTCCTTTCTTTTTTTGCAACCCAGATACCAAAACAATCAAATCCAAAAGAATAGTATGCAAGGTATCAACCAAAGAATACCCTTTTGGAAAGGAATCTTTGCCAAATTAAGTGAATTCAGATAATTGGGATTGAAATGAAACAGTTTCCTTTACACCAGACAGCAATAGACAGTTACTTACTATTGAAGAGAACAACAGAGAAATACTCAGAGAAGCAAACAAACAAACATGTGGTGTGCAACCTCAACAACTCCAACTTCAAATATTCTTTATTACCACATATAATCACCACCTTTAAGGAACAGAACAAAACGAGAAATCACTGAGCACCACGAATTCAGAAAAAAAAAAAAATGATCTTTTTGGTGGGGATAGAAGGGGGCCACAAATAATGACCCACTTTTTCTTTTTCTTATGATCCTAGAAAGAAAGAAAAAAAGTGAACTTGGTGGGAAATACAACAACTAACCAATCAACTAATTTGAATATTGGTTATTTTTCTTTGAGTTTTTTCTTCTAACACTCTTATTATATCATCAACTATTCTTCTCTATTGAATTAGCAGGTTGGAAACACAGAGAGAGAATATAACATGTTACAACTTTGTCCTTTTATGATGAATGACACAATTTTCAAGTAAGGGACAAATGGTTTGGTTTTAAAGTGGCAAAAACTCACTTTGATGATGCTCTAATAATTCTAACCGTGTGTGTATCCACTAGCAACTAGCCAGGTTTTGATGTTGCATTGTATATATTCAATTCATTGATGCAACACTGCTAGATTTGACTAATTAAATAGTTAACTTAATTGCCAATCTAATTACTCCATCCTTCTCTTCTCATATTAAGTGTCTATTTGAAATGTTTTTTTTCTCAAATTAACTGTCATTTTAGAATCTCAATACAATATTTATTATTACTTTCCAACAATACATTTACTTTAGAATATCAATAACCGTGTCTTTGCTCCAATTGAGAAATGTGTAAGGGTATTTTAGTCCTACCACATTTTTCCACCATAGAATTTAGCATATCCAATCATTTTCTTAATACACGCGCATAACTTTAAACGACAATTAATATGAGACGGAGGGAGTACTATAGATTTATTAGTTTTAAGAGGCAATTCTTCCCGATACACATGTCAATAAAATGGACCAAGATGAACCAACATAGTATAGTACAAGTGGTATATACTTGGGCTCCTTAACTATTTGGTCAAGAGTTCGATCCATGACCGGTGCGTATGGAAAAACACCTGATGGAAGAGGTCAACTCCTTAAATAAATTTCAGTGTCTCAGAGGATTGGTCTCTGCAGTTTTGCACGCAGAGAATATTATAGTTTAACCAAAAAAATGGACCAAGATGACAAGAGCTATCAAAAAAGGACTAATTTTATCCACTTGTTGGGAACCTGGATTGAGTGCGGTCACTGATTTCGTGCGATCAGTCCACTTTGAAAATTTTACGCATTAACTTAGTAAGACTCACATGAATTTCAAGAAATCATAAGTGTTGTTAACAACTCATGTTATTGTATAGGGTAATAGTCATTTTGGTCGCTAAATATATGAAATATTGTCATTATAGTCATTGAATCAGACATTTTGGTCCTCAAATGTGTTTTTTATTAGTCATTTTGGTCCTCAAATGTTTTTTTACTTTTTTTGGTCAATTTAATCCTTAAAATTACTAATAAAGAATTTATTTGCAATTTTGATACATTCAGTGATTATAATAACTGCGTCTTACACAATAAGAGATCAAAATAACTATTTACCCTATAATATACTGTCCAGATTGGCCGGATGGCTTAATTGTGGTGAATCACAACTGCGGGTCAATCTGGTCCTTTTTATATCTTTGCTATAATTAGAAAAATAATCATTCCTAAAGCAAAGACTTGGTCACTTGGTATGTTTGGCATGCAAAGTAAGCATAAATTATAATATAAATCACAGAAGATAAGCATTATAATAAAGCTCATACTTTATTAATTCTTTGGTGCCAACTTTATTAATTCTTTGGTGCCAACGTTACAATGCATGAGTTTATCTAGTTTACCTACTTTTGTAAATTTAATTTAAATGATAGATGTGTGGAGGAGAAGGAGTAGGCATGTACGTAGTAGATGATATATTTGTTTATGTGATCATGTTGTAAAAAATCAATGAGATGTCGTACAAGTGAATTACACACTTATCAAAAGTTAAACATAATGTTAAGATCCAAAAGAAATTAATAACTAAATCAATAATACTAATTCTATAATTCTATAAATATGTTAATCATATGGTTAATGCTGCTGGATTGTAAAGTCTGGATTCGAACGCACGACCTTAGTTAAATTAAAGAGATTTTTAACATTTCATCCAACACTTTTGGTTAAGATGGAAGAAATTATTACCATCTCATCCAAAACTCTTGAGAGACGGTTTTACCACCCATTGTGGTCTTACCGACTTGAGAGATTAGTCTACACATTTACATATAGAGGTTATTCAGTTCACACTAAAAGTAATCATGTGGTTACTTTTCAATCCTAACTACTTTACATTAGACATGGATTTTCTTTTTTGAGGACACACATGGATTATGTTTCCCATTGAATATTCCCTTATCCAAGAGAGAGGGAGGGATTATTCAAATCAAACCCCAAGTTAAGGGAAAGAAAAAGTGCACCAACTCAAAGAAATAATTGGTGGAAATTGAAGGGAAAAGTCATTATGATGTAGATATAAGCTTTTTTTTTAATATTTATAATGCATTGCTGCTTCATTATTGGCCATTGATTCTATTTTCTAAGGTATGGCATGTCTCCATCTAACAAGTCTTTACCCATTATAAGGATAGTGACTACTTCTAAAAATGACACCTCATATTTTTTTTATGATTTATCAAAATGATAGGGACCCAATACACATGACTTTTCTAAGGTTTGCTTCTTATGGTTCCCTTAAAAAATGGTTGTTTCCAAACACATCTCTACAAATTATTGATTATTCTTGACAAATTTTTTTTTTTTAAATCGAGTATCATTTACGCGTAATTGTAGAAATTAATCTCTCAAATTAAGTAAGATCACAATTAATTGTATTACTTTTTTTCAAAAGTTTTAACATTACTGCATTTTCAAAGTTGAATTTTAACCCAAAACTTTTGATTAGTCTAAAACGACTCAAACCACCTCATCCATGCTTTTTGGGTACTTGAAAAGTTTTTTGTTTGGGACAATGCCTTTAATTTATCCAAAAAAGAATCAGCATTTGATGAAAAAGTAACTCTTTCATATGCTTAGGTGGCTTCTCATTTTTGTTAAAATAATTATATATTCAAACATATGAGGCTCAAAATCAATGTTGATACATGTAGAAAATGATATATTTTCATAGAAATATTTTATTTTAAAAAAAAAGGAAATGTATGTGTTCTTTTCCAATTAAGGAAATGCACGTGAAGCTTCTGCGCATGCCTTCCATGAGTACAGCTAGCTCCTTGAAGTTGAAGGTTGGGTTTAAAATGGGAAAGTGGAAAAACTTTTTCATCATGAGAAAGTCCCTTTTAAACCATATATTTAATGATAAAATATTAAATGGTTAGGATTGTTTACCTGACATGTTATTTGGTAATCATACTATATTTATTCTGAGGTCCTCTAATTGTATGAATATACTTTTTAGACTTTTTATATTTTATATTTTTGGCCCAATTTTCTACTCCCGATTTTGTTACTGTAGTCACATTTTTTTCCAATCTTTTTTTTATTAGGTTTAATTACAGTTTTGGTCCCCCTATTTTCATTAACTCACGATTTTGGTCCTCAAGAAATTTTTTTCACGAATTTGGTCCTATATTTTCACTTAATTCATGATTTTAGTCCCCCAATAATTTTTTTCACGATTTAGTCCCCCTATTTTCACAAATTCACAATTTTAGTCCCCCTATTTTTCCAATTTTTAAAATCAAAGTCTCCTCTAGGAAAAATAAGGGGACTAAAATCGTGAGTTTGCGAAAATAGGGGGACTAAAATCGTGAGTTGGTGAAAATAGGGGGACTAAATTTGTGAGAAAAATTATTGGGGGACTAAAATCGTGAGTTACTGAAAATAGGGGGACTAAATTCGTGAAAAAAATTCTTGGGGGATGAATTAGTGAAAATAGGGGGACCAAAACTGTAATTAAGCCTTTTTATTATTAGCTTATAGGCTATGTCTTGGGTTGGTCAATGTGTATTGGGCTGGATAATTGTTTAAAGGTTTTTTTTGGAGTTTGCTTTTCCCACACCCCCTCCTACTCTTTCACACCCCTTAACAAATTTTATTCCAAAAATAATCTCGCGTGAAACGCTGTGAGGACATGTTTTATGACTGTTCGAATGACCTTGTTCGAACACGTTCGAACAACATCATGCGAACACAATAAAAAGGTGAATGTGGTGTGAGAGTCCATTTTTTGTAATAAAATAGAGTGTTCAACACCATAATAACTCGCTCGCATGATCCCATCTGAAACAGTGAAATTACGCACAAGAGGGTGTGAAGTCAATATTTAACACACACGAACGATGTCATTCGAACCTGTTCGAAGGCCCGTGTTATAACAGGTGAAATTTCGTGAAAAAAATGAGGTTTTGGCTGGCCTTTTAGTCTTTTCACACCCTTATGGGGTGTGGGAAAAGCAAACGCCTTTTTTTTACTCCCATCACTTCCCCATCTACCCCCACATACCCCTAAAACCCCAAAATTCCCTTAAAAAAACATATATTTTTTTAAAAGTATAACCAATCGTATATATGTATAAATACATGAAGTTGTGGTATATACGACTTGACGAAAGTGTACCCCCACCGTATTAAAAATACAAATCGTATATACATCACGTGGGGGTATATACGACCCTATAAACATTCAAAGTCGTATATACCCCCACCTGATGTATATACGATTTGTATTTTAAAAAAATTGTATCTTATTTAAAAAATTTAAAAAAATTACTAAAAGACTACTAAAAATTCGTTAATGAGTCAAAACTAATCAAAAAATTAAAAAAACACCACTAAAACAAAACTAAAATAAGGCTATGCAAATTTTTTGAGATTTTTTGGAGACTATGAAAAATTTAAAAAATTAATAAAAAATAGTAAACGATAGAATTTGGGATTTTGAGCCCGTATTCCCGTAAGAATTCTCTTCTACGGGAGTCTTGGTCATTGATTTTTTTCGGATTTAATGGCTGTGGTTTCATTACAATCGGAGTAGGTTGCCCGAAAATCGGTTTTTTAGCCTAAATTATTTGTTCGACGTATAACATCGTCACGTGTTAACAAACTATACTCTAAACTTATTTTTTAGCCTAAATTATTCATATCTAATTTATTTTTATTTAAAATATATAATTTTAATTTTTTAATTAATTTTTATGTGATTAGTGTGAAATCCTCGCTAAAAATTAGCTAGGAGCCTTTTAGCTAGAGATATTGGTCGTCACTAATTCTCTCGCTAAAGCACGTTAGCGACAGATTTTTGGCCATTAGCGAGGCTGCGCTTTTTTGTATTGTCTGCCAAACAAAGCTTACCTTTAACTATCTAAAATATCTGACCGTAAATCTCTTCTCTACACTGATGATAATTTAGGTAACCATATAATTTGGGCTTAATTGCATTTTGGTTCCCCCAAAATAACTCATCAAAGATTTTGTTATCCGATGTTTTCAATTTATAAAATGTTTGCCCTTGCCAAATCGGTCAACCCATTGGCAATTTGGCATATGTGGTACTCACTTAAATGATGTAGCATGCCACATTTGACTACCACATAATTTTTTTAATTAAATAATAATAATTTAAATATAACAGTTGGTTTTTAAAAATATATTTATTATTTAAGTTATTATTATTACGTATTTAAAAAAAAATAGTTATATCAAAGATATCATTTTCAAATTAAAAAATTCTCGTGATAGTTAAATGTGAGAACCCTCCACACACCCACACTCGTAGAGATGCAAATGGGTGTGCGGAGGGTTCTCACTCTTCGGTCAAATCTCAAGTTTTGGACTTCCCCTTTTTCTTTACTAGAAGTATATCCGTGCATATGCACGGGTAACATCATATTTTTTGTATAAATAGACTTAGACAAAATTCAATTACAATAAAACTTTCAAGTTATTAAAAATTAATGTTTACATTTTAGAATATTTATTCATTTAAGATTTTTAATCGTTATGTAATACATGTTATCAGTCATAAAATTATAATAACAACATGTAACATTTTTCCGTTGAATCTCAAATGCAAAAAATGAAATAATTATTCTAACAATGTGTAATGTTTCACCATAAAAAATATAGTAATGAAATTATAGTAACAACATATAATGTTTACCCGTTGAAAATAAAGAATAAAATAAAATATAAAAAAAAATAATATTTTCGATATTATCTAGTATTTTCTTGTCGCAGATAAAAAGAAAATTGTTAATTTAAAAGAAATAAATATATTCGTGAAAATAAATATAAAAAAAATATCTACAACGTGTTACATTCCTCCGTAAGAAATTAAAAATATTGAAATTATATCAACATGTATTATTTACCCGTTAAAACTCAAAAGAATGATAAAAAAGATTTCTAAAAACTCAAAAATATCCATTTATGATAGTAGTAACAATATTTTCCCATCCAATGTTTTAGACATGGGTATATTAATTTAGTATTTCTGGTAATGGTTGAGTTGATTAAATACATAGTTGATAAATAGATAGTCTATGATTAGTGTTTTGATTAAAAAAATAGTAGATTGTTTAAAAATAAAATGTGAAGAGAGAGAGAGAGAGAAAGAGAGAGAGTAGAGGTGGGAGAGATAGAGAGAAAATTGATAAAGATAAGAGTTGAGAGAGATGAAAATAAGTAGCTTTTAAGTGTGTGATAAAAAAAAAATTAAAGATAATGTGAGAATGTGAGATCTACAAATATAAAATATGAAATAGAATAATAATAAATTCCTAATTTTACCCTCACAAAAGGAAAAAGGAAAAAATGAACAGGAAAATTCCTAATAATAAATTCCTAATTTTACCCTCACAGGGCCTCCGCAAAAAAAAAGTGTTTGCTTTTCCCACACCCCCTTCTACTCAAAACACATCTCATAAGGGTGTGAAAATACCAAAAGGCCAGCCAAAACCTCTTTTTTTTCACGAAATTTCATTTGTTCGAACAGGTTCGAATGACATCGTTCGTGTGTATTAAATCTTGACTTCACACCCTCTTGTGCGTAATTTCACTGTTTCATTCGATGGGGTCATGCGAAAAGGTGCATGAGGTGTTCAACACCCTATTTTATTACAAAAAATGGTCTCTCACACCACATTCACCTTTTTACCTGTTCGGTTGACCTCAACCGAATATATTCGGTTGCCCATCCCCGAATCGGTGAAAACACACACTCTACTTAAGGGTATTTTTGGAATATTTGGAGTTAAGGGGTGTGAAAGAGTAGGAGGGGGTGTGAGAAAAGCAAAACCCAAAAAAAATATATAGGTCCCCATATTTTTTAGGATGTATTTTTTTTACCCCTCCACCAATCCCCATACCCCAACATATTACCAAAAATCCGAAAATATCTCTCTCTTTTTATATTTCACATTTTTCTTTTTCACTCACCTCATTTACTCCCCTTAACCTCTGAAGTCAACGCCAATAAATCCACTCGTCGGAAGTATCTTACAAAAAGGTACTTCCTTTTAATACTTTTTTTGTATTTTTCTGCTTTTAACGGAATTAACTTAAATCCTTAGTCAATGTTATTTTGTAGTCGGAATTATGATAATTCCGTTAGTTATTATTTTCAAACCGGAATTATATGATAATTTTGTTCGTCTGAATTAACCTAATTCCGCTTTGAAAAATAAAATCTGGCATAATTAAGTGTAATTCCGTTGTTAAAATATAATTAGAGTCGCCCTTTTTTATTTTTTGCACAAAATCTCTGTATTGTTTGGGCCGGCCCTGTTAGTCATAAATTATGGCAATGTCCACATCCAAACTTTGGTGATAGCCTAGATGAGAATTTGTTAGATAAGATCCTCGTAGATTGTTAAATCTACATTTTTTTAAGATGTTGTCGATGATTTGTGTATTTTATTATATACACTTGTTATTTTCTTTTAACATTATTGCGTTTTGTAATTTATGTCTAAAATTTAATTTAGAGTTTAGATTTTTAATTGGATTATATTTATGGTTTTATGATTCTTTTAGCACAAACTAAAAAAAAAAAACTCAAGTGTTGGTTAAGATTATTTAAGCCAAAATAGTAAAAGTTTTCGATTTTGAAGGAAGACAATTGTGGAAACTAGAAGCTCTTATATGGTGATGCTTTAACATATACCTCTAGGATTGTTTTTATTTCTTTTTGATTATAATGTTCTATTTATGTTCATGGGTATGGGTCTAATCCCTTCATGTTTTTTGTTTATTTTTTTTATCAATAAAATTTAGAATGAATGCTATTTTTCCTTCTTGATATTTTTTCCTAAGAAGGGTTTTGTATCTGAAGGTTTTAACGGGACTTCATATCCATTTCTTTTGTTTATAAAAACTCCTATATGCTAACTTTTGTTCGCAAAGGAGACTCAATGCTTATTTTTGAATTTACTCGGTGAGTGTTTGGTTACACGTTGGAAGCATACAGTTTTGTGTTTATCAAACCAAATGTGATTCCAGATTGTATGGTACTCCATTATAGTTCTCTCTCCATTGTGCGACAAGCTTGAAAACTGAATGTTGAGTTGAAACAGCTCTTTGTAGCTTCTACGTCCAACCAAAAATTGATTATCCCACAACTCACGAATAAGTTCTCTACTTTGCCCTTCATAAATACCCTTCATCACCTAGCTCTCACCATCTTATTAGGGTTTGATTGAAAAATCATTACTAGAAAATGATGAAATAACAATAGAAACTTAGAGATGAAAAATGATACAATTTATCTCTAACTTCGTCTCTAAGTATTAACAACGTCAAATTTGAAGATCAATTTTATTTGTTGTGCCTCTATTTTCCGTCACTATTTTAGTTATTTCTAGTAGTGGATTTATTTGTCTTGATAAAGTTTTTAACAATGAGTGTGAGAATGAAGTTTTATGTATAATGGGCTTGTGTTGATAATGTTAAACACCGTATATACAACCCCTTATTTTTGTGAGTCGTATATATGTTACATAACATATATACGATTGGAAATTTTTAATAAAAAATACGTATTTTAAGGGTATTTTGGTACTTTCAATTTTATGTGGGGTAGATGAGATAGTGTGGAGGTACAAAAAAAAACCAACAATTAAATATTAGCCTATGTTTTGGATGTCCATGTTCGTTCCACTGGGCTTATCTCAGCATCACTTTTTATTCGGCCCATACTTCTTACAACCCACCCGCTACTCAGTGAACACCCACCTAAACGCGTGAAAATGCAAAAATACCCTTAATGAAACGCATGCGTTTTATTTTTTTGGAGATTACGATGGTTCGGAAGTTCCCCACCGAACTGGTTCTGAAGTTCCCCACCGAACTGGTTCGGAAGTTTACCACCTAGTGTTGTATCTTCATATACACCCCCCTAATATTGAGCTTACCAGGTTCAGAAATTTCCCTCCGAACCGGTTCAGAACTTTGAGTCTGAACCATTCAGAGTTTCAGAAAAAAAAAAAAAGGGCATTTTGAGGATATTGGGGGTGTCCACCGAGTAGCGGGTGGGTTGTAAGAAGTATGAGCCTTTTATTTCTGCTTGTTTGTATATATATCTAGGCTTCAAATCAACTGTCGTGATTCACAAGAATTATGTTGCCAACATGTCTTAAGATTATTTCTCCCATTGCGTGTATACGCACTGTGGAGGCAATTTCGTAAACAATTAGTTTTTTGGTGATGGAAATAAACAATTAGTTGAGATGGTAAGGATATTTTCCAACTTAACCAAGCTCCTAGGTTTGAATTCAGCTTTGAGAATACGGCAGTGTTAAATCTCTTAAGGGAGAGTTGTGTCGTCCATTGTGGTTCTACCCGACTCGAGGGATTGGTCTTTGCAATTGTGCGCAGAGGATACCCAATTTATACCGTTAATGTGCAACTATTCTTAAAACATTCATTAAATAAATCCTACTACATGCATATTGATATGCACACTTTTTTTTGGTGAACTCAGTATCACTTCCCTAACAATATCATTTCTTAGTATATGGCTATGTAGTTAATAGAAAATAGCTTAGCGTAGCGGCTAACCCCCCCAAAATACTATTCTAGTGCAATGGATAGCAATATAATCGCTACGCCATAGTCTAGGTCATTGAGAGGAAATAGAAGTTGCATTGAGAAAACAATGAAAGAAAATATTTCAATAGAAAAAACAAGACGCAGTAAACGGAATACCACGATTAAATTTAACATAGCATGCCCATATCTAAGGAAGAAGCATTGAAGGAGCATTAAACTGAAGCAACTCAAAGAAAAACAAAGATGGAGTGTAAAAAGAAGTTTGGGAAGGGGAAAGGTCAGTTAAAACAAATTAACGAATAGGTAAAAAGAATAAAAAGGGTCTTTTTTTTACAAGAGAATAAAAAGGATTTGAAAACCCTAAACGATTAAAAAATACGGGCACTATAAACATTTCACATTTAAAAATGAGGGCACGATGGTCATTTTCCAAAAAGATCCCTAATTCTTTTTGCATCTAACAAATACACAACCACCAAGCATACAAAATCCAAAGAAAAAAAAACAAAAAATAATAAGTCTTACAACAAAAAAATGCAGCCAATTATTTGCATCTATCAATCAGTTGCATGCTTTCACTTTGCTTTGGCATTCATTGGTTTGCATTTCCAAATAAAAACAGCCAATAAGGTTTAAGATTGAGAACCAGAGAAAACAAAAATCAACTCTAAACAGTCTCATTCACATAGCCTAAGTATCAATCAAATCATAAAAAAACAAAACAAGAACCACAGAAAGGGAGAGAGATAAAACTTACAAGGCTGCAAAAGCCACAAAGAAAAGGACCAACATGGACAACAATGCAATTAAACTTAAGCTGTCATAGTCAAACAAATATTATAACATGAATAACATAATTATCAGAACTCTAAATATCCTAAAAATTACTTCAAGGGGTCATTCTAAAACGGTGCACAACAACAACAACAAAAAACTAAAATGGACAAATGGACAGTCATCATCATTTCACTCAACAAAAAAAGAAAAATCAGATCTGCTACTGCCTACTCGCGCTTTACAAATCTGTCACCTCATGTACCTTGTTAAAACACTTGTACAAGTTGCTCATAATCAAATTGAAGACACCATATAATCAATTGAGGACCATGTAATTCTTCCTAGCTGCATCTGATTCCTACGGGTGAAACTGTTGCTGCTGCTGTGGTGGCTGCTGCTGCTGCGGGTATTGCTGCAGCTGTTGGTGATACTGATGAAGCTCGGTGTACTGCTGTTGATAGACAACTTGCTGCTGCGGTGGCAGCGGATATTGCTGTTGCGCTAACTGCTGCTGCTGCTGCTGCTGTGGTTCCGGCTGCTGCGGCGGTGAAATTGCTTCATCCTTAAGAGGTGCATTAAGGTCCATGGTTCCAAGTACTTCCAACTCTTGAATTGCTGCTATTGCAGTGACTGGACTTTCATGGTTAAAATGAGGCTTAAGCACTGCAAGAGATTCCTTGACTTTTGCTTGCTGTAAATTAATGTATGGAAGATTAAATGTGATAAACTTCAAATTATAATAAATAATAAATTACTGACAATTCAAATCAAAGATTATTTCAGCTTACAAAGTGGTCAAGTTTCCTCTTGAGATCTTCATTAGCAGCATTTGGTGGAGCACTAGCAGATGTTGTTCCCTGTCCCACCAGAAGGATCCAACAGCAATAGAATATGCAAATAAGAACAGTCCATATAAATATAGAAAGAAAAATCATCAAAACATGTTGCTGGTTCTTATAAACTACCACTTTCAATGCAAATACCAAAAAAAAAATATATATATTAATCCCTACATAAAAAATTAACAATTTAATCCCTACATAATACAGAGTGATAAGACAATGATGTGTAGAAAGCATTTTTAAAATGACACGTGTCGGGATAACTAAAAAAACTGTGATTAGGATCCCAATACATTACAGTCATATGCAATTTGGTTCCTATAATTAACAATCACTCTACTAATCAGTGTTATAAGGGCAACAAATGACATGATTGAATTACATAAATAATTTATACATATAGGCTCTAAATAAAAAAAAGTTTTTCCATATAGTAACTAAAAAAGAGACTATGAGGGTGTCATATACTTACATAAAAGGACCAAGAGTACAATACTAAATTAAGTAGGAAACTCAAAAAATAACAAGATAATTCAGACAATATACTCTAAATACAAGAGCAGTAACTTTATCAATTATCTTGGGAACAAAATGATTTTAAATAAAACAGAATTTTGATAAGGATAAACCCTATCACACCAACTTTGTTTAACTCCATACAGTTTCATTTCTATGGAACCTAGCAGAAGTTAAACCCTATCACACCAAAAAGGACACAACAGACTATGCAATAAGAACAACTTTTGTAAATTTAGAAAGCAAAATAGAAATACTACATCTAACAATGATTAAGTATTTAAAATGTTTCAACTCTATCATTTTTAAAAGAAAGCAATTAATAGTTATTATTTCTGTTTTAAGAGATGAAACAGAAATAGCATATACAATTTTAACTCATACTAAATTTAAAAACAGAAATAGGACTGCATATTATTTAAATATTTAAAAACAGAAATAGGACTCCATCCTAAGTTTAAAAACAGAAATAGGACTGCATATGAATCAAAATAGTATGAGTTAAATTTTTAGTAAGGATAAAATCTTTAAATTGTACCAAAAAAATTTAAACATATTAACTCATAAAATGTGATACAGAAATTGTAATATCAGAAGTAGTTCATCACACACCAAAAATGATGCAAATCAGTATAATATATGCAGTGCACATACTTTTTTACAATCCACAGTTTACTTTCCACAGCAATTGTTCAATTAGAAGTTGTTTGTCACCCAGCAAAAATAATGCAAAAAATACACAAATCAAATTAATATATAATATATAGAAACTTATAAAGCAAAACAGAAAAGGGAGGACATCTAACAATAATAGAGCAACTTAAACATTTCAACTTTGAAAGTGAGAATAGCAATTCAATTAAATGGAGTATTTTTCTGTAATCCACAAAATTTAAACATTCAAAAGGACAAACAATTGTAAACATACAAAAAACTTAGACACAAAAATTGTAATAATACTTTTTAGTAATCCATAAAATTCCTTTCTCAGACTGCATAATCACTCATCTTGAATACTAAATGTAGTATGAATCCTAAAAACACAACTTGCAGTTTAATCATAAAACTCAATTTTGCCAAAGATATTACTACAAAATACTTTTAAGTGATTACTTTATTATTACTTCCAAACAATAGCTACCCAAGAAAAAAAAATTTCTTATAGCCACACTGCTTTGCATTCACAAAGTTGCAACACAGTGACAAATCTTAAAGCAGGACAGAAAATACAAGCAAGAATTCAATTAATTAAAAAAGAAACAAATTTAGAACATCTAGCAATTTAGCACCTAGCAATAGGAAAGGAATTTAATACATTCACCTTTAATCAGACATAATAAGGTATCTTCGGACCGACACACAATTTTATATAATTAAAAAAAACAACTTCAGACTAAATACTCATCTTGAATTCTATAAAGTATATTTGCAGTTTAAATAAAATTCATAGCTTTTCAAAACACAATGACATTACTGCAAAAATTCAGTTTTTAGACAACCAGAGCCATACATGATAAACCTTGCATTTCACAATAGTTCTACAAAAGTTTAAACATAATAGGATTCAAACAAACATTAGAATAAATCAGTTTCAGACCAAAATTAACACAACAAAAAATAAATAAACCCAATGTAGATAAATTTCTATAAGAAAAAATTGATACATAAAGCTGAATATCTTATTCATATATCCACTAGGAATAGCAATGCTTTGAGCAATATTTTATCTTTCTCTGGTTAACCAACGCAAAAACATGACATTACCATTTTCAATTCCATGGAAACATCCACCAACAAGATTGAAAAAAAAAAAAGATATACAAAAAGTCAAAGGATATATGGCAATAAATCCCATTGACGCAATCAATCTAGTACAGATTTTAAAGCATCCCAAAAAAGACCAAACTTTGCATTACCAAATAAACCCATAAATCTTAATTCTTGCATAAGCAAAAACCATGCCTTAAATATCAACAACAAAAACAGGTGAATTCAAATTGCATTATAAGCAAACTTTAACTTCAATTCAATAATAATAACAAAAACTAAATTAAATTAAATAAAAGAAAAGAAATTATCACCTTCCTTGGACGACCCACGGGCCTTCTTCCAGGCCTACCGGGCTGAGCAGACAATGCACCACCACGCCCTCTGCCTCGCCCACGGCCAGCACCACTGCCACGACCACGTCCTCTTCCTCTTCCAGAAGAAACAGCAGCAACAGGAGCCGCAACTGCAGGAACAGCATTCCTTCTAGGTCTTCCCCGTCCCCTAGATCTAGTAACTTCACCATCACCACCGGGAATCTCCACCGGAGCAACAGTTTCAGACGCAGCAGCAGGAGCAGGAGCAGCAAACGGTATCGGAGTTGGTTGCGACTGTTGATTCTTCGGCGGACGTCCCGGCCGTCTCTTCGGCAAACCAGAATCCGCCGCTGCTGTTGCTGCCGCCGCCGGAGAAGGAACCGCTTTCGGCGGACGTCCAGGCTTTCTCACATTCCTAGAACCAGGCGGTCGTCCCCGTCGAGCAGACGTCGTAACAGACGGAGCAGAACCAACCTGACTCACCGCCGTCGCAGTCGCCGGCACCGCTCCTACACTCCTCCGTGGACGCCCCGGACGCCGCTTACTCACTTCAAGCGGAACAGCTTGAACAACAGGCTCATCACCAAGCCCTAGAGCGGCCCAAACATTATTGTTATTACTTTGGGCCTGAGGTTGGGCTTGAATGTTTTGATTTTGGGCCTGAGGTTGGGCCTGTGTTTGAATCTTACGTGGACGGCCACGTGGTCTAGAAGGTGGTGGTGTAGAAATTTGAGCGGCGGCGACGACGGTGGCGTTTTCAGGAGCAGATCTAGGAAGCATATAAGATTTCTTAACCATTTGAAGCAATCCACAAGATTTCAAACGCTTCAAATGATGAGTCAACAAAGTAGAGTGAGTTGAAGGTAAATGTTCTTTGTAAACTTGTTCTATGTATTTTCCAATTGCTCTTTTGCTTGAACCATCTTTCTCTTTTAGGGCTTCGATTGCTGTATAAATCATCTACACAAAGAGAAAAAAATTAAGTAAAAAAGATAGAATCTTGTGAAAATGAAGAAGAAAAATGATTTTACTTTACCTCTGCGTAAGGTGGATGAGTTGGAGGTGGAACTGAAGGTGGAAGTGGAGGGTGGTTGTTGTTTGGTTCGGTGGTGAAAGGTACGGCGGTGGTGGCCGGAGTTGGAACCGGAGAGATCGAGGATGGGTCCATGGTTTGGAGAGAGAGAAGAGAGAGAGAAGAGAGAGAGTGAGAGGAAAAAGGGTAGATTGGAAATTTGGGAATTGGGGTTGATTTACTGTATTTCAATTTTCAAGAGAGAGAGTGTGTATTATTACAAGAGAGAGAAATATAAGGAGGGATAAAGGGTTAGGTTGTTTTGTGAAATAGGTGTGTGAGTGTGTGTGGTGGAAAATGGAAATTGAAATATCAGAGAGAATAAATCAAGCAAGGTTTTTTTTTTATTGAATATAAATACACAATTTAATTTTTAAAATTTCTTTGGTCAAAAAGTTTTATAATTTCTCACTCTTTTTTTAGTCATTCAATTAAATTATAAAGATTTATTAAATGATTTTTGAAGTTTATTTTTTGTAAAAACAATAAGTCTTTATAAAAAAAAACTTCAAAAACCATTTAATAAAATTTATAGCAATTTCAACGATAGAGAGATGTCGGCTTCCGCGTTCGAACTCGGTGTGAGCAGTTGTAGTGTGTGTGTGTGGTGTTTATTTGTCATTTAATCTAAATATACCAAAAAAAAAAAAAAAAAGTCTTTGAAGTTTTGTTTCAAAGAAAAAAAAAATCTGAAAAATTTATTTATGGATTTTTTTATAGAATAAATCGAGTGTGGATCCTCAAAAGTACTTGTGGGACAATTTCAGAAAGAGAGTGACACATATAATATAATAGTAAATTAAATTTGTGTCACTCACTCTCCGAAATTGTTCCACAAGTACTTGCGATAATCCAAACTCGAATAGATCCATGGTTTAATCTTAATAATTTCACACTCTTTTATTTAGTCATTAAATTAAATTTTAAAATTTATTAAATAGTCTTTAAGGTTAATTATTATTTCATTAATTTAGTCCATAAGCGTCTAATTTTATAGTCAGAATTGATAGATTTTTTTGACTGTTACTTTTTTTTTTACGCGATTTTGACTGTTACTCAAAAGTGATAGATAAAGATGAACTTTACGACTATTTAATAGTTTTTCATAGTTTAAAGACTAAACAAGATAGGGGATACATTAGAGATTTGTTGAGGTTTCTTTCGTTTTTGTATTTTAGGCTTATAGTGTGTGTTTTAAAAAAATAATAATAAATAAGAACAAATCACCAATTTAATCTATGAATGAATATTTTCTTTTATTTTGATAGAATATTTTCTTCCTACTTAGTCCTTAAAATTTGTTAAATTTGTCTCCTTTTCCTAAATTTTGTAAAATTCTTATTATTTTTAGTCTCTATAATTTTGTGAAATTCTTTTTGTTAGTCCCTTGCAAATATACTTCAAATCTTTATAAATCAATTAAATGCAATTTCGGGATTACTTATATTTATTTTTTAAACTTTATGGATTATGTAGGAGAATGTATTATTTTTATTTATTAAAAAAATGAGGATTTATTTCAGTTTTAATTTAAAATCTAAATGGTGATGAGTATAATAAATACATGATGAAAGTGATGATGCTAGATAGATTGTATTGGGTGTCATCTTCATTGTTCATCATAACACTGATGTGGGGGATCTTTTTGTCATTTCCTCTATCTTTTCTCCTTTACTTCTTCTATTTTTCTTTTAATGGATTAATTCATCTTATAGTGAATGAGTTTATAATGGATAGTTGATAGATGATAAACTAGTGAAATCAAAATTAAAGTATTTGATTAAATTAACGGTTGAACTAGTTTATTTATATAAATATAAAATGACATAAATGGACTTTTGTTACTAATGTTAAAAATAAGAAATGATGTTTATTTAATGGGGCATAAATGATGTATCAAATAAAAACAATGAGAGTACAAATAAGAGAAATAATAAAATGTTATAAGCTCAAATGCTACTTTTAGTAATATTTCAAAAAAAAAATGATATGAACTAGTGAAAAAACCTATAAGCCACTTACAATAAACACTTAAGCTCTGTTTGACAAAAAATAGTGGATAATGTAGCGGATTGAATTTAAAGTGTTTGGTAAAACTAGCAATTGAATTGTAGCTTATAAAAGTAAAATTACATAAATATAGACATTTGTCATTAATGTCTAAAAATGAGATTGAAGTTTATTTAATGAAGGATAATGAGGATTTAACTAAAGTGATGAGGGTAAAATTCAGAGAGAAAAAGATGTTATAAGCTAGAGTATCGATGCTAAAAGCTACTTGTGTCAAACACTTACAACTAGCGAATTCGTTATAAGCTAGCGGATCAACATTCCCAAACAAAAAGTTTAACCGCTATAAGCTAGCAGATTAGTTTTGCCAAGCAGAACTCGTGTTTACAGACTAGCAATTTCTAAATTTTGAAATTACTAATTTTCACATTTGAAATTTAAAATTTATTTTCTTTTGTATTAAAATTTGAAATTTAAATTTAGCTTAAATTTATTAAATTAAAAGCGGTGGACATGTTTTTCTTCACACCTCCTTGGAAAAAACATTAAAATTAAAACAAGTGATTAGTCCAAAGGTACTAATGAAGAGGTAGGTAACTTAATGTGACACTAATATCCATCAATTATTATTCAAAATTTTGGTTACGCCAAAAAGAAAATTCAAATTTTAAAGAAAACTAAAATCTCCCGCCCTTTTGAAAAAGAAGAGCAATTGAGGAAATCTGCAATTCCTTTGATTTGGATTTCTATTGAAGAGAGTTACGACTATTTTAGTGATTATTACTATTACTATTACTACTTGTATACGCTACCAGTGGACCACATAAGCAAAAGTACAACAACTTGTGTTTCTTGTTTTTTTTTATTTTAAAAAAATACATGTCATGATGTCATGAAAACGTTCGAGTGTCTCAAAGTCTCAAATCTCAACATGCATGTTCCATGTCAATCAATGAGTACATTGAGTAGCACTACATTGAAACTGAGTAGACCGTAATCTACTACCGGTCTTTATTACTCTCTTAGTCTCAATTGTTTTAAGAAAATACTTCTCCGTCCCAAATTATTTGTTGTTTTAGGGAAAATTAATTTGTCCCAAATTAATTGTTGTTTTAGATTTTCAATGAAACTTTTAAGGTCATTTTACACTTATATCCCTATTAATTATTACAACTTTTCATCAACAATAAAATATTCATATTTATTTAGGTAGAGAGATAAAGGGTTAAATTGTAAATTAGAAAACACTTTTTAAAAAATCTAGACTCCCAATCATTTTTGTTAAAGGATATGTCAAAACCATAAACTGCAAACAAAGTGGGACGGAGGGAGTAATTAGATTATGGTTAAAAAAATAAGATTAAAATATCTATATATTATTATTATTATTATGAAGAGGAAAAATAAAAAAGTTAGAAATACAAATAATAAATGAGGATATTGTTCGAAATAAATAATAAATGTTGCATTGATATTTTTAAATGACAAATAATTTGAGACAAAATATTATATACCCTTACAAAATATAAACTATTCTCCTCTAAAAAGAGAATAGTAAAGACTAAACTAATCTATATCTATTTATACAAGGACAAATTACACTTATCTTCCTTCAGTTTTGGTAAAATAGCGCATACATTCCATCCTCTCTATTTTGCAAAAGACATTGACTTCCCTTATATTGCACACACCTCCCCTCTATCAAGGCTATGTTTAACAAGTCGCATCTGCTAGCAGATAGCAGATTTGACTACTTGTAGCATGCAGCGTTTCACTTTTTTTTGTTGCTATTTTTATCCCCATTACTCTTTTTTTAAATTATTTCTCTATACTCATTAAAAAAATTAAAGAACTTTAAATTCTTAACTTTTATGTCGTTTTACATTTATAAGTTAGTTTAATCGCTAGTTTTACTAAACACGTCTTTGCAGTTAGCTAACTTATCAGTTATCCGCTATCCACTAACTCATATGTTATCCGCTATCTGCTAGCTTATTTGTTATCAACTAGCTTATCTGTTATCTGCTAGCTTATTTGCTATTAACTAGTTTATCCGTTATTCGCTACTGTTTCGGGGTGTATTAGCAATACCAGGAGGTGCCATCAGCAATGGGCCAGCGGCCCAATCCACGCGGAACGACCCAAGAAGGCCCATCCGCCTAGCCTTGCAGCGCAAGTTGCGCTCCTGGCCGTTGCGCTTATTTCGGCCAGGGCGCCTCGCCCCGGCAGCATAAATACCACGCTCGCCTGTGGCTTCAGGTACGTTTTCCTACCTCGTGATACCCTGCCCGAGCGTGCACTGACTTGAGCGTTGAAGTGTCATTGCAGGTAGGAAAACGTACCTGAAGCCACAGGCGAGTGTGGTATTTATGCTACTGGGGCGAGGCGCCCTGGCCGAAATAAGCGCAACGGCCAGGAGCGCAACTTGCGCTGCAAGGCTAGGCGGATGGGCCTTCTTGGTCGTTCCGCGTGGATTGGGCCACTGACCCATTGCTGATGGCACCTCCTGGTATTGCTAATACACCCCAGAACAACTACTTTTTACCAAAAAGAGCCTAAGTAAAAATAGATGATGTAGAGAGGAGATTTTTGTAAACTTTAAGAGACGTGAGTGAAAAAATTTCAACAAATAATAGTTCATTTTAAAAAATAGAGATGGTGTCGATGTCCTTTAATCATACCTTGAAGAAATGAGAGTATATAGTTTCCTCTTTATATGAGCAATCACACACCAACCAAAGAGGAAGGAGAGGCTACTTGCCTAACGTCGAGAAAGCGTCGGAAATCAGGGTGGACAGCCAAACTCCCTAACTAGTTAGATAAACATTTTCTCTACAATGTACGTGTTATACCCCAATTTTGTCCGAGTTCTTTTTAATAGTTTTTATTTTGGACTTTTTTCAATCATTTTATTTTGGACTTTTTTTGAAAATTACAAAAAATAGTAGTTTTTTGCGTATTTTCGGGTGTTAGTTTTTAGCTACTATTCGAAGGAAATTTCTCTCTCCTTGGACCTCGTTTTTACGATCTGAACGGTGAAAGTGAAGACATATTTCCCACGAACCCGCTGTAAAAAAATGAAGACGATCCGACGGTTAACGATTCCGGAATCGCACTTTTACGATGAGAGGTTTGAGAAAAACGGACAAAAACTGCAGTTATTGCGAAGGCAATTTCTCTCTCCTCAGACCTCGTTTCGACGATCCGAACGGTGAAAGCGGAGATATATGTGTCACGAACCTGCTGTCAAAAAGAAAGACGATCCAACGGTTAACGAATCCGGAATCGCAAATTTACGGTGACAGTTTGAGAAAAACGAAAATTGTGTTTTAAAAGGGAATTGCTTTCTCTACTTTGTTTTAGTCCCACATTGCTCACAAGAAACAAGAGAGCTCCTAGCAATTGGATATAAAAGGGGTTGAGAGGTGAAGATTAGGAGGAGATCATTGGCGGGTTAAGTGATCTATTGGGTCAAAGCGATAGCGGCCCATTTCACTAAAAACCTGTTTTGATCATTTGGGCGCTTTGAGTCGGCTTCCGATTCTCAAAGCGGTTCTTGCGATCTTGAGTCAAAATGGACCAGATTGGAGTCCGGTTGGTCGCTCATCCGGTTCGGCACTCGTCGAGTCCAGTTAGTTTTGTATTTATTTTGTTTATTTTTATATACATATTTATTTATCATTTATTTGTAATATAATTTATTTATTTATTGTTTATGTATATATTTATTCATATTTGTTTACATATATAGTTATTTATTCATTTATTTTTTTGCCTAGTCTTTATTTAATTATCGCTTTTATCTTCTTTTTATTTATTTATGCACAAATTAGTTTATTTCTTCAAAATTAAATAAAAGACTAAGTCGGTTGTACAACCTGGGTTAGTCATCATCCTAGACCAATGAAATTGCATGCAGTTCAAGAATCCTAAAAACGTATAAGTAAATAAATAAATCACTTTTTCCTAAAAATAGGGGACTAAGTCGGTTGTACAACAACCAAGTTAGTCAATGCGTTCTAACTAATGAGTCAGATGCAGTTCGGAGTTCTAGAATACTCATTCTAAAACGGACCCACCTCATATCAAACAATCTTCTCTCAAAAATTCAAAAATCATTTTCAAAAAGTAGGGACTAAGTTTGGTTGTACAATCGGGTTAGTCGGCATCTAGGAATCAATGGAGTCATGCAGCTCAAGGAATCCTAGGACCCCTACACTAAAAAAACACCAACCCACAAACCTTTTTTCGGAAGAACTACGTAGCTTTGATTCCTCCATTGCATCCGGAGAGACGTGCGTGAGGAGCAAGAGTCCACTCTTGTCAAGCTACTAAAACCAAAAACTTAAATAAGTCTTTTCTTTACAAATAAAAGGGTAATAATTAAATAAATCTTAATTAATTAGACCATGGATGTCGTGGGGTGCTAATACCTTCCCACACGTAATCGACTCCTAACCCTAACAATGCCTTATCCTAAACATAAAGGGATTTTCCGAATTTGCCCTTAAACTAAAATTTGGTGGCGGCTTCCTTCGAACTTCAAGAATCCTTTCCCGATTTTTCTACGCTATACTACCGACTTCACTCACTGGGACTTAATTTTCTTTAGAGAGTCAAAACCTAGTCTAATTATTTAGGATTAATTTAATTTTTACCACCTTCCTTTATTTTTATTTTTTTATTTTTGCATGTTATACTTTTATGTGATATATAAACCCTAGGGTAGAAGACGATATTTGTATGCATGTTTGTTTGCACTTTGGGTTATTTTAAACCGCTCCTACACACACTACACTCTCTACACATCACACACATGTGAGAAAAGTCCTCTACCCGACTCGAGTGGAAACCTAAGTTAGAACGAGATTGCGTGTAGTGATGGCTCTCGGGGACGTGCGTCTCGTTGGGTGGTCATGAAAATCTCACCTAGAGTTTGATTCCTTTTAAGGATGCTATCCTTCTAATAGCTTGCCTATTGTTGGGGTCGATATTCTTGACCCGGGTCCTTGGCTCTAGGGACCAAGTGTAGGATTCTTTAAAACTACCCTTGTGAGGCTCACTATAAAAGAAACCTTAGACTCACTCCATAGGGTACCCTTCTAGGGTCACAAAGGAGCTTTATACCCTTGCATTCAAACGAACATTAATGCATACCGCCTTTTATCCAAAAAAATTAAAAAAATCAAAATTCAAAAATTCAAAAATCAAAATCATTATTTACTACATTTTTAGAAAATATACCACATGCATTTTTCTTTTTCTTTGCATAACAAAAACAACAAGATAAACATCTTATGTTGCGTACATTTTTATGATCACTTTGATAATTAAAAGCTTTATTTTGGAGAGAAGCCATGCATGCTAAAGTCAAAGTTAAACTTTGTACTTTACTCTCCAAATGTAAACTTATAATTCCCGACGCGACAAATAAAATCATACATTATCATTTCATACACATACATTACATTCGCATTTCACATACATTCATTCATTCGTTCGCATTCTCATTTCATGCGCATTCATTCATTTGCATACTTACATCATGCATTATAAAAACAAAACAAAAACAAAACATAATTTTAGAGAAAGATTGTGATGAGAGGTGAGACATTCTTGTGAGGTAAATCATTCTTTTTGAAAAAGTTTAGCCATACTTAGTTGCAAGCTCAAGGCGTTTCAAGGCACTCAATTTTTCAAATTAGCACTGCTCACATTTTTTTCAACAAAGTGTTGCATCTCATCCACCCCATGATGAATGACCAAAATAGTCCATCAAAATTTCATTCATGTTAAAACCGATGTTAACTCTCTATGAAGCATTCGTGTAGTGATTTATGTGTCACATGTGTCTTCATTCTTGTTTGAGTCGGGCTAATGTCCCTACATTGTCATCATCCCCGTCCAAGTCTAATCCCACCCCGACCACCCTAAAGTACATACTCCCTTTACCTAGTCGACTTTTTGGTTTGTTCTCACTAATGAAATAACGCTTTAGGCCTTCCATACAGGGGCAAATTTGTGATCTCTAAAATACCTTGTCAACGTTGTATTCCTTTGGTGCAAGTCCTTTACTAAAAAAAAAAAAAAAATTCAAAAGGCCCCGTTAGGTTGAAAACTCGTAAGAGCAAACGACCTAAGCAAAAATTAGGGCATAAAAAATAATAAAGAAAAAAAGAGCAAATATATAAAAATAAGTAAATTATTGTCCTTGAGTTAATTTTTGAGAAACCGAGCAATCACGATTTGAAATGAAGTTTGGACCATCATTCCATATCCTCAAAAATCCTTCGCTACCCACCTTAAGCCAAAAATCCCAAACCCTAGACAAGGATCGATTCCGCATCAAAAATGGTGCATCACTTTTATCACCACTCACTTTCAAAAGAAAGAGAAAGAAAATTCACAAAAAAAGTGAAAAAGAGAGGATTGAAAAGAAAAATTCGAAAAAAAAAGTAAGTAGTAGTAAGAATCGTGAGTCGATATTTCGTACAATTAAACGCATAAGAGATCCTTGTGTCTCTAAATAAACCTCAAACACTTCCCAATCCATCTAAACAGATCCATTCTACCACGAGACATGTAGGAGATTCTTGTCTCAATAGACCTCAAACACTCCTTTGAGCCTAATAAACCCTTCTTTCATAAGCCATTAACCATTAGCCAAACTACACCGCTTGAATAAAATCATTTGTCTCATCAATCCTCAAACCATTCCTTTGGCCTCAACATCCTATCCTCCATAAACCCTTGGCTACATTACAATTCTAAACAAGTTCATCCAACCATGAGGCACATCAATTACTCAATAAAATCTCAAACACTCCTTTGAGCCTAAAAACCATTTCCTTCATAAATCATCACCCATTAGCCAAGTTACATCACCAAATCATTTGTCCCATCATCATCAAACACCTCTTTGAGCCCAATTATCCCTTCCTTCATAAATCATTAACCACCGCCACATTACAACCCTCTTGAGTTCGTTACGATCATTGACTCATTGCTTTTGTTTTCTCAAAGTTTTAATTTTAGGACAAGTAAGTTTATTTATTTATAATATGTTTGCTCAAAAAAAATATATCTCAAAAAAAAAAAAAAAAAGAAAAGAAAAATCAAAAGGCTTGTACCACAAGATTCATTCAAGTTACGCTTATACTAAGACAAGGTTTAGTGATCACCAAGTGTAGTTTTCATCATAGCAAACTCAAGACTATTGTAGTCCGAGAGTCATTCTAAAGATAACCAAAAGTTTATACTAGGATCATCACCTAGATCCTAAAGTGGGGCATCCCTTTCACCATCTATTCCATTTGAACTTGGGAAAATTTGTACAGTGTCCATCCCATACCACACCCAAATTTATAGCCATACCAGACATAAACTCCAAAACCCATAACCCTAACTCCGTCACCTTTCCCAATCTCACTAAAGGCAACCATTCAAACACCATTCCAAGTGGGCAATCCTGCTCATTCTTCACTCCACCTACAATTGGGGAAATTCACCTACACCCATCTCATCTCTCATTATATTCACGCCCAAAAAACCATATCGGGGCAATTTCTCAACCCAAGATCCCAAATATACCCTTTCGTAATGCTACTACTCTGGTTGGGTCAATTTTGTCCTTACCATAAATGGGGAAACACCATCCTCTATGGGTCGAGATAAAATCTATTGCTTTCCGCTTCTCATTCCAAAGCCAATGCATTCCCAATTCAAAGATCTTCTACACCCCTAGCTTGTCACCACTAGACAGGGGCAAATCTAAATGGGGCGATCCCCGCATTTCTTGGCTTGGGAAAACCTACCTTTCATGACCTCGACAAAGACCACCACCATTCACCCCTTCATGTGCCACAAATGTCCACACCCTAGGTCTTTAGAACCCCAAGTTAACTCGACTCATTCATCTATATTCGCACTACTATACATCTTCACAAAACAATGCTTGGAGATAGAGAAAACACAAGTTGATCATATGATGCTAAAGATCCACTTAGGTAACTTTGTGGACATAAACTTCGGTCATCATGGGGCATCATAATGGAAGAGAAAAATGAACGAGCTTGCAAATACAAATAAGTACCTTTTCGTGTCGTTGTCTCAGAGATAACGACCTTGAGATTGCCAAGTTTGAATCAAAACTAACTTTTCCAAAGAATGATCAATATTCATCTCCGCCTCTCGTATCCAAAGCCTCACATCTCATCATCACAAAAAAATGTTTCTACACCCAATCAATCATTTCATATCATCGCACCATGAACCATAGCATTTGCATTCAATCATTTCATTTGCATCATATTCACATTTGCATTTCATGCATTTAGTACGTAACAAGCAAAAAGCAAAAACAAAAAGGAAAAAATCATTCCACCAGATACTAATCATCGCGCGTCGCGCGCGTGCACCATTAATTGCATTGCCAAATGAAGAAAGCTTTTCCTCCTCGGGAAGATGCATTGTTAGGTATGCTCGGATAAACACGATAAGTGTCATTCCCTACGCTTTGTTCCTCTAATATCGCTTTAAGCGTTAATCTCATATCATAGCACGATCACCAAGTTGATCCTCGGACGGACCGAGTGGTCCTTCCCGAGCACTACGCTCCTTCGCGCCCCCTAAGTGGCCCAGTCGCAACGCCGTCAGTCGAGCCCGGCGGACCTTCGCACTCCAGAGCTGGTCCTTCGGACTAGTTGTGTCGGCCTGAAGGCACGCGGGGGCGTCCTTCATGGTCAACATATCGCCTCTAGACTGATCTTGACCCATCATGGCCGCCGAATATAAAGGCCCCTCGCATCGCTTTAACTAGTACCGTAGCTAGTTGCGCTCCCTTCGCACCACGATGGTCCTTCAATTAAGGCCTGGCGACCTTCCAGACCCACGAGTGGTCCTTCAGAGCCTTAGTGCTCCTTCAGTCCTTGTTGACCCTTCATTCAACTCTCGCCAATGCGCCAAGTATTAACCACTCCTCTTATATCTCAAACCCTTCGCTTCCTCTTAAATGGACAAAATTGACGTTTATTCTATCTTTATTTCTATTTTCACTACGAAAAATTTGAATACACTTCACCTTTTCTAGTAAAATATAAATAAAGAGGGGCAAATTGTTATACCCCAATTTTGTCCGAGTTCTTTTTAATAGTTTTTATTTTGGACTTTTTCAATCATTTTATTTTGGACTTTTTTGAAAATTACAAAAATAGTAGTTTTTTTTGTATTTTCTGGTGTTAGTTTTTAGCTACTATTCGAAGGAAATTTCTCTCTCCTTGGACCTCGTTTTTACGATCTGAACGGTGAAAGTGAAGACATATTTCCCACGAACCCGCTGTAAAAAAATGAAGACGATCCGACGGTTAACGATTCCGGAATCGCACTTTTACGATGAGAGGTTTGAGAAAAACGGACAAAAAACTGCAGTTATTGCGAAGGCAATTTCTCTCTCTCAGACCTCGTTTCGACGATCCGAACTGAAAGCGGAGATATATGTGTCACGAACCTGCTGTCAAAAAGAAAAAGACGATCCAACGGTTAACGAATCCGAATCGCAAATTTACGGTGACAGGTTTGAGAAAAACGAAAATTGTGTTTTAAAGGGGAATTGCTTTCTCTACTTTGTTTTAGTCCCACATTGCTCACAAGAAACAAGAGCTCCCTAGCAATTGGATATAAAAGGGGTTGAGAGGTGAAGATTAGGGAGGAGATCATTGGCGGGTTAAGTGATCTATTGGGTCAAAGCGATAGCGGCCCATTTCACTAAAAACTCGGTCTTTGATCATTTGGGCGCTTTTGAGTCGGCTTTTCCGATTCTCAAAGCGGTTCTTGCGCCTTGAGTCAAAATGGACCAGATTGAGTCCGGTTGGTCGCTTTCATCGGTTCGGCACTCGTCGAGTCCAGTTAGTTTTGTATTTATTTTGTTTATTTTTATATACATATTTATTTATCATTTATTTGTAATATAATTTATTTATTTATTGTTTATGTATATATTTATTCATATTTGTTTACATATATAGTTATTTATTCATTTATTTTTTTTGCCTAGTCTTTATTTAATTATCGCTTTTATCTTCTTTTTATTTATTTATGCACAAATTAGTTTATTTCTTCAAAAATTAAATAAAAGACTAAGTCGGTTGTACAACAACCAAGAAGTCATCATCCTAGGACCAATGAAATTGCATAGATTCAAGAATCCTAAAAACGTATAAGTAAATAAATAAATCACTTTTTCCTAAAAATAGGGACTAAGTCGGTTGTACAATAGGGTTAGTCGCGTTCTAGAACTAATGAGTCAGATAGATTCGTGAGTTCTAGAATACCTATTCTAAAACGGACCCACCTCATATCAAACAATCTTCTCTCAAAAATTCAAAAATCATTTTCAAAAAGTAGGGACTAAGTTTGGTTTGTACAATCGGGTTAGTCAACATCTAGGAATCGATGAGTCATGCAGCCAAGGAATCCTAGGACCCCTACACTAAAAAAAACACCAACCCACAAACCTTTTTTCGGGAAGAACTACGTAGCTTTGATTCCTCCATTGCATCCGGAGGTAGACGTAGGAGCAAGAGTCCACTCTTGTCAAGCACTAAAAACCAAAAACTTAAATAAGTCTTTTCTTTACAAATAAAAGGGTAATAATTAAATAAATCTTAATTAATTAGACCATGGATGTCGTGGGGTGCTAATACCTTCCCACACGTAATCGACTCCTAACCCTAACAATGCCTTATCCTAAACATAAAGGGATTTTCCGAATTTGCCCTTAAACTAAAATTTGGTGGCGGCTTCCTTTCGAACTTCGAAGAATCCTTTCCCGGATTTTTCGGTCGCTACAGTACGCCATATGTTAAGGATGGCAAAGAATCTTCACATAATATGTACCAGAGGCTAGGCAGATAACTATCAACATCATTATATTTGTCATTCCATAATAAGTAGATGTTTTCCAAGCCAAAGGAAAATATTATAGGAAGCGGGGAAAGGAACACGCGGGGAGGAAAGAGACCCCAGAGCTTACCAGCCCAAGCTTAGTATGCGAAAGCAGTGGGGAGTACAATGAGTGTTGGAATTCGCCCGTGTAAGGAACTGTCCTAGCCAATTGCAAAGGTCTTTCTTCGAATTCTATGTCTTAAGAGGTTGATTGCCCCACTTCTGTATTTTCCAAAAAGAAAAAATATATCTCAGAGATCTTTTTTCTCTAATAGATGGTCAGAACTTCATCTTGATTCAAATCCTACTGAGCGGTCAAGTAGAGATCAAAATTGTTAAAGAAAGAATATGTTTCTTTTCTTTTTTCCAGGGCTCGAGGAACCCTACTCATGCTAACAACTATAAACCCTACATGCAATCCCCATAATTGAGTTCTCTTCCTCCCCACAAAAGTTTTTGACTAAGGATAACTAATGTTTAATAACATATTGGGATGTCCTCAGTGAGAAAATCACCATTCATTTAGAGATTGTCAATGAAATCATAGACCTTAACTGCGTGAAATATATTAAGGCTAAATTATAGTTTTGGTCCTCCTATTTTCAAAATTTCAGACATTTTTTAAAATAGGAGAACCAAAACTATAATTTAGCCAATATATAACTTGTTACCTTAAAAACCCCCTGTGTTTTATTATTTCATTTATTTCCTTTTAAAAAAAGTTAATCAGTTTTAATTTTAAAAAAACATATAAAGGCTGATCACTATTAGCACCCCTCTTTTATAACTTGCAACCCTTTTCTTTTTTAGATCGTGGGCCTGTTTTAAAATCATGGGCTGTGAGGGCTATGGGCCTTACTTTGTTTTTATTAATATAAATAACAAGAAAGTACTTACACCCCTACTTTTACATTTTCATGTACCCCTTTTTATTTGGGTTGCGTTTTTTAAAAACCTCAACATATCCTTCACAAAATTTAAAAACCTCAACATATCCTCAGCTCCAAAAAAAATAAAATATAAATCGTATATACCGTAAGAGTGGGGGAATATACGATTTGTAAAATTACAAAGTCGTATACACCCCAACCTTTGATATATACGACCAAAGGCGAATCTTAGTGGGAGTCGGGGGGTGCCACGGTACCCCCCGGCTCCCATAAAGTTAATATATAAATATACTCAAAGTTAGAATATATAGAACCAAATGAAGACTAAACAATAAAAGTATTAGTAGCTGAGAGGTTAATTAAGAGCATTATTGGCGTATTGAGTGCCCCCAGTTCAATTCTTGTGATGACCGCATCTCTTTTTTGCAGTTATTTGTATATTTTTCTCAAAAAATATAAAAAATTGCATAAAGCAAGATTTGAACTAATGACATTAAAATTGACATAGATAACTTTGACCACTAAACCAAACAAACTATTATGAATACATAGTTAATTTTTGTTTATATATTTGTTACTATTTTGGCCCCCTCTAATTTTTTGGTCAAGATCCGCCACTGTATACGACTTTGTAGCCCAAATAGAAAATAAATAAATCATTTTAAAAATTAAAATTATATTTTTTAAATAAAATAAAATTAGATATGAATAATTTAGGCTAAAAATTTGGTTTAGGGTGTAGTTCGTTAACACGTTACGATGTTATACGTCGAACGAATAATTTAGGCTAAAAAATTAGTTTTCGGGCAACCTACTCTGATTGTAATGAAACCACAACCATTAAATCCGAAGAAAATCAATGATCAATTTATTAGTATTTAGTAAATTACAAATCGTATATACGTATGGGTGGGGGTATGATATATACGACTTGTTAAATTACAAATCGTATATACCCCCACAAATACGTATATACGATTTGTGTTTTTTAATAACAATTAACAAATTGTATATACGTATTTATGGGGGTATATACGATTTTTTAATTTTTAAGACGTATATACCCCTCCCATATGTATATACAATTGTGTCTAATTTTGTTAGGGGTATTTTCGTCAAAAAAAGTCTTATGGGGGTATATAGGAAAGTGGTGGGGGTACAAAGAAAAAAATCTTTTTATAGTGGGGTGTTACCTTTTGAGGCCCGGACTTTCGTATTTTGTTGCACCTCCTTATTTCATTTAGGCAAGTCCCTTTTCATAAAAAAAGTCATGGGCTCCACACTCCTAGTTTTGGGCTTATCCAAAAATGGCCAGTAGTTAATCACACCCCTTGTTTTACTCTTTTATTACTTCTAAAAATGCTTTCCGATCCATATTCAATTTTTCAAATTCAAAAATAAAAACGACTTTCTTCCCCAAACAACAAACATCCATAATTTGAAATGCAAAAATAAATAATTTTCATTGTCGTGACCTGGATCTCGACGTTGACGGCTCAAATATAAATTATTCGAGGAGTCGCCACCCAATTTATTAATAATAGGAAAATTGAGAAAAACCTAATTTAAAGTTATTTGGTCTGCGTTAACTAAGCTTGATTGGTATCCATTTTCATGCAAGCACAAAAATTTAACATGAATGAAAATTTAATGACTTCAGAACTCTTTTTTTTTTATTGATTTTCTTTAAAGAGAAGACAAATGCTACATGAGAATGGGTCAAAGAAACCAATATGTTATGAAATGCATGATATGAATGCAAACACTCATCCTAAGATGCAGCATGCATTTGCTTTGTAAATTTTTATTATATTTTTCTATGCAAGAAATGCAATGCAATTTTTTGCCCCATTTGAAGGGAATGCTATGAGTAATTTAAAAGGCAATGTAATTTATTTTATGATGAATGAATTATTTATGATGAATGGTGAATAACAACGCAATTTTGCATTATTATTATTATGAGATACATTTTTTTTGCAAATGCAACAAGATGCAAATGTTTTTTTGTATGCATGAAATGCAGATGATTTTTTTGTATGCATGAAATACTATATGATTTTTTGATATTTTTTTTTATATACATGAAATGCAATATGATTTTTTGATATTTTTTGATATGCATGAAATGCAATATGATTTTTATTGATTTTTTTTATGCATGAAATGCAACATGATTTTTTTATATACTTTTTTATTCATGAAATGCAACATAATTTTCATTTTTTTTATTTTTGTGTAAACTAATGAGCGATAACGAGAAGAAAAGAATATACAATCAAAAACAAGGATAAGAGGAAAAATAACTCCCTTTGTGGCTTAATTTGGTTGGTCCATGCTATTGGACTTTGAACCCTATGGATCTACTGCCTTTCTATTGTGAACACTCACTGGGTTAGCATCTATAACCTACAGAGATTTCAGGTCTCTAGAGTCAAGTATCCTCCTAGATAGGTTAAACACACCAGGATGAACATCCAAAATGTGAATACCTACAGGGGAGAATCGTACTCTAGATGAGGAATTCATGGTAGACACCAGGATGTACATCCAAAATGACTACCACTACACAACCTCGTTCTAATCTAAGTGTTTTTTCTTTAGGCTCCGGTATAAGCCCAACTCATCGTGTGTGCTCACAGTGTATGTGTAGTGTGTGTGAAGGGAATATACAAACCTCAAATCTTAAAAATAAAATAAAACCACAAACTATTTCAATAAATACAACCAAACAACAAATAATACATGTCATCTAGCCTAGAGTTTATAAGGAACAATATAAATATAAAGAAAAACAACAAATAAATAAATAAATAAATAAGAAACTAAGAGGGGTAAACAAAGCGTACCTAATAATCATTTTGCACAACCAAACATACCGGGCTTGACTCTCACTTCCCCAGTGGAGTCGCCATCTGTCGTGACCTGGATCTCGACGTTGACGGCTCAAATATAAATTATTCGAGGAGTCGCCACCCAATTTATTAATAATAGGAAAATTGAGAAAAACCTAATTTAAAGTTATTTGGTCTGCGTTAACTAGGTCGGATTCTGGAGTCGGTTATGCATAGGGAAGGGCAGAAACCTAATTCCACTGCACCCCTAGTACATCTGTCCTAGGACAGTTACCCTAAATTTGATTGTGCAAATAAATTACAAATTATTTTACCCAAGAAATAATACTTAATAAAATTTAGTAGAAAATTAATTATTTGTAAAGGACTAATTTAAAAAAATTTAATTTTGACTTTGACAGGGAGACCCCGTGCCTACGTACTCTCTGGTGCGATGAGAGACTCAAAAGTCACGTAGTTCTTCCTGAAAACTTGTTTGTTGGTTGATTTTATTTTTGAAGGGGTTTAGGATCCAAGTTGTACAACTAAAGATCCTTAAACCGGATTGACAGGATGTACATCCAAATCGAATCCATTTGTTTTTTAATTTTTTATAAAATAGGTGTTATATAGAAATAGAAATCATATTTAATTGGTAGTTTTATGATTTTTATTTTAAAGGGATTTAAGGTCTAAGTTGTACAACTAAAGACCCTTAAATCAAAGTTGTGGGTTTGATAGGATGTACATCCAAGTCAAACCCTAATTATTATTTGCTGATGAGAATAAATAAATAACAATAAATATAATACTAATAAAAAGGGAACAAGAAAATAATAGTAATAACAATTTAAAAAAATGAAGGGGGTGCAACAGCAAAATAGGTGTGCAGATAGTCGTAGGAAATTGTATTAACAAACAGGAGGTGCAGGAATTAAGGCCCAGTGGCCATTTTTGGAGTCCTGAGCGCCGACCAAAAAAGAAACATGGGCTTGTGGGGTGGTTGCACTAACAGGGGGTGTGGTTGTAATGTTATATAAAAAAAATGAAAAAAAACATAATATAATAATAACAATCAGATGCAGGGGGTATAAAATGATTTTTTTAGGGTTATGATAATTATCATTCACTCTCCCCTTTGTTTGCGCCGCAAACGGCTCTGAGAGAGAGAAATCAAGAATGTGAAAATGGAAAGGAGAGAGAAGAGAAAGGAAGAAATGAGAGAGTGGGGGATCGGGTCTGAGAGAGAGGAAGGATTTCGGCGGTGGTGGGGGAGTTTGCTTGCGGTTTTGTGACTGTGAGAGGGGGACGGTTTGTGCTGGTGGTAGGTGACAGTGGGGATGAGTGGTGGTTGTTGGTGATGAGGGTGGGTAGCGATGGTTGTTTGGAGAAGAGGATGTCTCTCTTTTTTTTTTTTTTTTTTCAGATCGGTTTTTTTTCGTTTTTGTCTTCTCTGTCAACTATTTCTCTCCTCCCGGATAGTGTTTGGATCATTAGAGTTCCATTGTGAAACCCTAATTTTTGTGTGGTGATTTTCTCAAAAGTTGGGTCTTCCCTCTTCCCCTTTGACTGGCCCTTGACAGTATTTTTATATTAAAAATTAGGTTTTTAGCATTAAATTCGTTTGACTGGGCTTTGACTGTTGTTTGCAGATTTGGGCTTTGGACTTGCTAAGAAGACTGGCGCCGAATCAACTCCTACTACTACGACCCCTCAAAATTTGCTATTTTATTGATTAATTTTGTTTTTATTTCATTTTTATTTTTTGGATTATTGTAAAAAAAACATTTTAATAAGACAATTAATTAAATCTACTATTTTTGTAATATTCGAATTAGCACATAATTTTTTGTTTAACTAAAAAAGAGTAAAAATAATGCGAAAGTGTTGAAATCTAGTAAAATGACGTATTCAGCGACTAAAATACGCAAAACACGCAAAAAGTGCATATTTTCGTAATTTTTCGAGAAAATGTCAAAAATACCGTTAAAAATTGAGTGTTCACATTCTTAAGATTTTTATAATTCATTTTGAGGATGACTTTTCAAAATCTAACACCTTAGTTGTAGTTACTATGATGTCAAATTTTGCTTTTATTCTTTAATATATGTATACTTTGAACTTTGTATTACCATAATTTTACTTGGATTAAAAACAAAATTTTGGTTCAGGTGATTTTTTATTACCTTGTTATTGGTGCGCATATCCATCGGTTTTGCTAGTGATTATTTTACGCCAGGGAACCTACCAAAGAATTTGGTTGGTCACGTGTACCTAACTTTTCCAGTTTGCATGGTAAATTAATTCTTGTATATTGTTTGGGGAAATATTTATTAGTATTTAGTAAATTAAAATTTTCCCTAGAAGATAAGAGTCTCAGGTTCAAATACACAGTAATCTCATTGGAGTGAGGTAAATGTATTTACGTTTGTAAGTGCTCAAAAAAGACGAAAGGTTTTCTCAACTTTAGACTGGGGCGTCATCCCCTCACCCCAAAGTTTTTGTAACAAAAAGAAAGTAAATTAAATGTTTCCATTAAAAACAATGTTGGAATATCAAGTGAGTAAAAAGTCCTAGCTCTTCTCATGACCTAAGAAATAATATCTCAATTTGCACATATATTTATTGCAATAGTGTGGATTCAACTTCTGCTGCCAGCGTGGAGACCTCTTTGGTGGGTGATCTGCAAGTACATTTGTAAGCGCTTAAAGAGCTTTGAGATCTACCTGACCCTATTGAGCCTCAAAACCCAACTCACCTAAATTTTTATTATAAAAAAAATCCCAAAAAAGGAAAGTCAAAAAGAATGAAATAATTCAGAATCTACCAAAAAATGAAATAATTCAGAAGCAAAAAAAGAGAAATAGAAAATGAAAAAAAAAAGGAAGAGAGAGAGAGAGGAGCAATGGTGGATTGGAGGAGTGGCGAAGATCAAGGAGGAAATGATATATATGGGTGGTGGAGGAATTTCTATTAACTCTCCTCAACAAAACAACAATAACAATAACGAAAACAAAAACAATGTGAATAACCACGACAATGCCAACAACCCCTTTTCCTTGAATCTTCTCAAATTCTCTGCACACTCCCATTTCATACATTCTTCCATGGATCGAAATAAAAAGGTTCAATTTTCTTTCAAATCAGAAACAAACATTGTCTTTTTATTGTTGTCATGTGTTTGTTTGATTCTTGTGTTGTTTGATCATTTTACCATTTTTTTAATCAAGTGGGTTATATCTTTATCTATTCAATCTAAAATTTCACATTATAAAATTGGTTTTTTTTTTTATCTTAACATTTTGGAAGTCATATACATACCATGAATTCTTATTGGTTGATCGTGTAATTTTTTGTGTCCTATAGAGATTCTCTAGTATACACTTTGTATCGCAATATTGGAAAGGATATAGGAAATGTTAAGGAGTTTTGATTCATAGAGTAGTACAATCGTCATGGAACCTGTTTGTTACGAATTAAAAAATAAGTGATTTTGTTGTTAAATAATTTAGAGATTAGTTTTTAGAGATTTTTAAAAAATGAGAAGTTGTTTTGTGTTTGTGTAACATACTGAAAATTACTTAGTTTAAAAAATCATTCTTAAAAAACTGATTTTTATGATAAAATTACTCAAAAAATGAACTTTCTCATATAAAACAATTTTTAGATTATTTTCAAACTTTTCATTTTTTTAAGAATGTATAATAAATGTGACAACATATATATATATATATATATATATATGACACTTGTGTTTTATAATTCTTCCTACATGTGTTCCAGTAGAATTTGTTCATAAATCATCTATACATGTTAGTATTAAGTTTCTTTCTTTACAATCGGTTCTGGTCATCAAATAGGGTGCACCTGAAGTAGAGTTTTTTACCGAGTACGGGGAGGCAAGTCGATACCAGATCCAAGAAGTAGTTGGAAAAGGAAGTTATGGTGTTGTGAGTTCTGCAATTGAAACTCATACTGGAGAAAAAGTTGCAATTAAGAAAATCAATGATGTTTTCGAACATGTATCGGATGCGACACGAATCCTAAGAGAAATCAAACTCCTTCGTTTGCTACGACATCCTGATATAGTAGAAATTAAACATATAATGCTTCCTCCTTCAAGAAGAGAATTCAAGGATGTTTATGTTGTGTTTGAGTTGATGGAATCTGATCTTCATCAAGTAATTAAGGCAAATGATGATCTTACTCCTGAACACCATCAATTTTTCTTGTACCAACTTCTTCGCGGCTTGAAATATATACATACAGGCAATCCTCTTGATCCTATTTATAAGAAAAAGTTGCAGTTTTAGGTTCATAGAATAACTGATGTATCTGGTCTAGTAGTAAGTCTCTGACTTGTGCATATGCTGATGTTAAACTAAAATGATATTTTTCATGCAGCAAATGTGTTTCACCGTGATTTGAAGCCGAAAAATATTCTAGCTAACGCTGATTGCAAATTAAAAATATGTGATTTTGGGCTTGCTCGAGTTTCATTTAACGATGCTCCATCAGCTATATTCTGGACTGTGAGTATTCTATTGTGCATATCATGCCTATCAGTTGCACATAGGTTCTATTTGACAAGACTAATCAGATATCAACTATTCACTATCAGCTCATCCGTTATATGCTAGTTTATCTGTTATTTACTAACTTATCCACTATGCACTCTTTTTTACCAAACAGAGCATTAGTAATCATGTTCGTCTTTTAGGATTTTCAACAGGAAATTGCAATAATATTCTTTTTTTTTCTTCTGCAAAATTTCTATTTACACATCTTGCTGACTTAACTTTCCAATTTATCTAAGGACTATGTTGCAACTCGGTGGTATCGTGCACCTGAACTATGTGGTTCTTTTTTCTCAAAAGTAAGCTCCAAATTCAATTATGCTTAATTGTATTAGGGCTCGTTTGGATCGGCTTATTTGGACTTATCTACTGCTATAAGCACTTATGAAAACAAATTATGACTTGTTCATAAGTTGTTTTCAGCTAATTTCCATAAGCTCCTCGAGATAACTTATGAAAACAACTTATGGCTTATAGAAAAATAACTTTAACATTATTTTATTGTTTTATATATAAACAACTTATTCATAAGCACTTATACGATAAGTGTTTATGCCATAAGCCGTTAATTAAGCTGTTTATCTAAACGGACCCTTAATTTGATTTTCTCTATGTCTAAAGTAGTTGTGTAATTTCAACTACTTGTCTTTTGCAGTATACTCCAGCAATTGATATTTGGAGCATTGGATGCATATTTGCAGAAATGCTTAGTGGAAAACCATTGTTTCCTGGAAAAAATGTGGTGCACCAATTGGATCTCATGACTGATTTGCTTGGTACTCCTCCTGCCGAATCCATTTCGAGGGTTAGTTTATTCAAATTTAGTGTCTGCAGTTGCACGCAGAAGTACGTTGATTTTTCAAAACAAAAAGACTCGATATCTTATGTTTTGAATTTGAATTTTACAGATTCGAAATGAGAAGGCTAGACGGTACCTTAGTAGCATGCGAAAAAAGCAACCAGTTCCACTTACTAGAAAATTTCCAAATGCAGATCCATTGGCTCTTCATTTGCTAGAGCGGTTACTTGCATTTGATCCTAAAGATCGTCCAACAGCTGAAGAGGTTGAGCTTCAATTATCTTTATAGTTGAAAATAGTGTTTTAAAATCCGAACCAATTGACCGATTCAACCGGTTAAACTATGACTCGATGTCGTCTCTATTTCAATTATTGGAGCGGTTCGACCACAGTTTTATTTGGGTTCGAGTAGTTCGACCACAATTTTATCTGGGTTCGAGCGGTTTAAAGCGATTGAACCCTGACCCAAAGGTCTCACTAGTTCAATGTCCAGTCCGATTATAAAAGCATTGGTTGAAATATCTTACGATTTATTTGTTATGCTTATGATCGCAGGCACTATCTGATCCTTACTTTCATGGTTTGTCGAATGTGGACCGTGAACCGTCGACTCAACCAATATCAAAACTTGAGTTTGAATTTGAGAGAAGAAAATTGACCAAAGATGATGTTAGAGAGTTGATTTATCGAGAGGTTTGATCATACATTTCAATGGCTTCTTTCAAGTTATTATCTTCTCCTTTGTGCCTTGGTAATAATTTTTGATACATTTGTACTTAACAGATTTTAGAGTATCATCCTCAGATGCTTCAAGAATATCTTCGTGGTGGAGATCAAACAAGTTTCATGTATCCGAGGTAAGGAAGTAATACTAAGAAAAAAATGTCTGTGTTCGTGTAAGGTGTTCGTGTCTGAAATGCATGTTCTTTAAATCAGTTTCATTCTTGGGATTTTAGTCCATAATTTTGTGTTATCTTGTTACGTAGTGGGGTGGATCGGTTCAAGCGACAATTTGCACATCTCGAAGAGCATTATGGTAAAGGTGAACGAGGAAGTCCACAATTGAGACAACATACATCTTTACCTCGGTACTATTCTGTAACAAAATCTAAACAAAACTAACTACTTGCTCACTTACAGAGTGAGTTCTGCATTGACTCTTACGACTATCAACTTTTTTTTCAGAGAGCGAGTTATAGCTCCCAAGGATGAAAATAATGAAAATAATGATTTTGAAAAGCCATTTGGAGGAAATCTTCAGAGCCCTCCATTGTCCATTGTGACAGATTCTAGTAACTCAGATGCACAAAATGGATTCTCAAAGAATGGCACTCGTAACCTATTGAAGAGTGCTAGCATTAGTGGTTCAAAATCTATAATTGTCAAACCAAGTAAAGATCCTGAGGTATTTAACTCTCTTTTCTGTATACTCTTTCTGTAACAGAATATAAGCAAAACTAACTACTTATACACTTATTATGATAAGTAGTCGTTCACATTTATTCTCGTTACTGTCATGTTTGTTAGAATACAAAGTAAACATCTTTGTTTTTTCTTAACGACGAATGTTAATATTTTGTTAGATTTGTTAGAAATGTTTGACAGTATTACTCTTTTTTTCGTAGGAAGAAGCAATTCCAGAGGTCAACGATGAGACGGTGGACGAACTATCGGAGAATATGGCTGCCCTCCATGCTTAAATCAAGTTTGATCTACCTACCTTTCATAAAGATTTTAGAGACTTAATTAAATCTTATACTCCCTTTTTTCACAAAAAAAAAAAAAAAAAAAGAGTTGTTGCATAGATACTACACATTTTTTTCTTGGTAGAAACTAATTATAGGATTCCATTGTATGTGTATGAGCTACCAATTTGTATAACCACAAGAAGTCATGTGAATATCTATTTATGTAATAGTACTCATTTTTACATCACAGTGTATATTAGTACTCAATATTCATCCTCAAACAATAAAGAGGGATGACCATGATAGAAACCACAAATTTATAACATGAAATATTGTTTGTATTACTGGAAAATTATGAGCACAACTCTAACAAACTTTCCAAAATTGAATCCCTCACTTCCCTCCTACCTTTCGCTATATTCCCTCTTATATCCTAACTACCTGCCACATCATACAACTCTTTCTAGGCCCGTGCTTATTCCACTCCCCCTCTTATTCACCACACCCTCTAAACCCTGTGAAATGACTATAACCCTTAATGAATAAAAAACTTCCAAGCATGTCCTTTTTTTTTGAATTTAATGAGTACATTACTAAATCTATTTTTTTTTTCAAATACCGAACCAGGCACAGTATCATAGTGTCGTTGCACAAATTTTTCCAAACACACCCCTTGTAGGATTTTTAACAGGTATGACACTGATGTCGAGCCGGTACGATATCATAGTGTCGTACTCACTAAATCTATTTTTAATTTTTTTTGAAAAACAAAGTCGGTACTATAGTGTCTGATCTGTGTTTTCCAATTTTTTTTAAACAGTTTGATAATGTAGTACCGAACCATCCCTAAATGCACAAAAAAATACGAGTAACAAATAAAGTGGAGCTGGTGAGAGGGAGGTGGTGGTGGTGAAGGAGAAGAAAAGAGGGGATAAGCATGTGGTGGTTAGATGGAGGTAGTGATGAGAGAGGAGGAGGAGGAGGTGGTGGTGGTGGTAGTGCATGGTGGGCTGGTGGTGAGAGGGAGAAAGATATCACGGTGTTGGTAAGTGGGAGGTGCTGGTGGTGATGGTGGTGGTGGTCAGAGGGAGCGAGAAGGTGAAAGATGGTGGAGGTTTGAAGTGAATAAGAGGGATGGAGAGTGTGGAAGAAAGGAATTTCAAGGAGGGGTATTTTTGAAAAATTTGAAATTTGGGGTGTGTGGTGAGTAGGAGGGGAAGTGTAATAAACATGACCCTCTTCTAACTTCATTACTCAGCTTAGTTGTTGGGCTTAGGCCCAAACCTAGAGTCCTATCAGATGGTCTTAGTTGCAAATGTTAGTTGCAAATCTTGCTTTGGATGAGAATTTTGTTATACACATCTTCTAAGTGTTGCAACTCTTATACTGGAATAATTAGGGGAGATATTTTCTCATTATATTAATCAACACTTATTTTTTACTGTTTCAATTTTCAAACAAAGGAATCTTTTAAAAAAAATTATTCAGAATTCAAGTTTTTTTTTTTTTTTAGAAAATTGACACATCTTATAATAATAATGGAAAATAATACTAATAACTAACAATATGTTTATTTGTAAATTTAAATGAAACGGTATGAGAAAACATCAACCTAAGTATTTACACCTTCAATAGAATTATTGCAAAATGGTAAATATAGTTGAAAATACAAGACAATAGACACCGTTTTATACTAAAGACACTAATGTGATCTACTTGTTTATGAAAGATTAGTTTATGGATGATTTTTTTTCCATATTAAGGCGATACTTTTTTTTCTTTCATAATACATAGGTGTTATTGGCTCACAGAGAGACACCCATAAAAAATCACTCAACTTTGGTATTATTCCCAAGAGGTTGTTAAGAGGTGTGTTTGAGTATCGGGTATTAATGCAATTCACCTTTGAATTAACACTAACCCTTCTTCTTCTTCCTTTGCGAGGTATTCAATTCATGGAAGAACGTCTATTGGCATTGTTGAAATTCTAATCTTTCAAACCCTAAATTGCTACCTTAATAAACGGCTAACATAAAAATAGCCGTTGCTTTCATTAAATCAACCATGTGATTAAATACCTTAGTTTACATTCTAATTGTAAAGTTAGTTAGAGTTTGTTAAGCTGTTACAACAGTTTGTAACTAACTTAACAAACTCTCAACTAAAGCTGTCTACCTATATATAGTGCCTATGTACATACTTTACACACAGAGAATTAATAAAGAGTTTTTACAGTTTTGTTTTACATTCAAGTGCAAAAATTCTATATTCTACAACTCCCTGTTACATATGTTCCTTAGGATCACACCTTCAATTCTTGAGTGTTGGGTTTGAATCAATTAAGAGAATTGAATACCTCGCAAAGGAAGAAGAAGAAGGGTTAGTGTTAATTCAAAGGTGAATTGCATTAATAGTGAAAGAAAGGAAAAACAGTGAGTAAGAGGAAGGTTTACCTTCTGGATTCTTGTTTTTGTAGTTGTTCAAGGGTGTTGAACATTGCAAGATCCACATCAACATCAATTTACCCATACAAGCAGATAACAAGCAGGTTAGGGTTTGTGTGAGTAAGAAATCAGAGAGGAACAAAAAGGAGAGTGAAGGAAGTCATTACCTTCATTCAAGAGTTTATGTTGGGTGATTTCATGAATTGAAATCACCAAGCTTGAAACCCCAACATCGAGTACCTGAAATTGCAGAAAAACAAAATTAGGGTTTCAGATTTGGGGAAAACCTAAATCAAAACCAGTAACGGCTCAGATCAAGCAAGTAATACTTGATTGAGTGAGTTTGAAGTGATTCAAACCCACGATAGCAGTACAAGCAAGCAACGAAAGGTAAAACAGTGTGTTTGATCTCAGATCGTTGGTTCAGCTTCGCAAACAGTTGATTTGCAAGATACATCATCACCAGTATCATCATCGGTCAGAAACGAAGCGTTTCACAGCTTCAATCACTCATATCGAGTGAGAGCAGTGAAACCCTAGGTTTCATCTTGCAGAGAAAGAGAGAGGAAGAAGAGAGAAGGAAGAAGAAGCACTGCGGAGAAGAGAGTGAGAAGCTAGGGTTTCTCTCACTAAAGAAACCTTTTATACTCCGGGTCGTGAAGGATCCGCGCTTCATTCATTCTCGGATCTTGGGTGTCGCAGAAACCCAGTTGGGTTTTTTCTCGTTCGAAGAAGAAGAGTGAAAGTGGATTGGGCCAAGTGCAAGTGGGCTGCGTTAGGAGAAACACCTCCATCACTTGCTAATACACCTGCAAGATCAGAAAAGGCAAAAATTAACAGGCATGACATGTTGTAACTTGAATCAAACTATAGGGTGTCATGTAGTTTATAATGTATGACGTGTTTGGAGTGGCTTCATTATAGGTTGATAAACTTCTTTAGTTTTAGCTAATTTTAGGTGTGTTAATTTTAAAGTAATCGTTGTTGTGATCTCTATGAGGAGTAGTCGAAGTATTAAGCGTCTTAGATATGATCAAGGCTTACAAAATGTTTGTATTTGCTCTTTAGTTAGCATTGGTTAGATCGTATTAATAATTCCTAATTCTCGAAAAAAATAAGAGAAAAGGAGAATAGAAAAGGGGTTGTACTTCTAATAGAAAATATGAACTCAATAAGGAAAAAAATATAATATAAATACTAAAGGCATAAATGATTAAATTACCCTTATTACTATTATTTAATACTTACCCCATTTTTTTTTATCTTTGGTACATATAAGTTTTTATTTTTGTTTCAAAACTGTGGTTCTTTTAAAAACTTAATGTATAATGATTAAATTTTTCTAGGTATTTTTTTTAGTTACCATGTCATTGGTTGTGGGTCCGACTCCCACTGTGTCGTACTTGGGTCGCCTAGAAGATTCGGCCCGAGGTAGTCAGTAACGGTGGCTAGGATCCGAACTGTTGCTTCGTGGTCGAGGTCACCGCGGTGGTGGTACTTGCAAGCACTCCGAAGTGGAGAGGTGAGGTAAGAATGAGAATGTACCTGATTTTGGAAGGGTATGACCCTATATATAGACGTCGGGACCGTTGCCAAGCCGTTGGATGAGGTCGCTTTCATCTGAGTTGTCCAGAGGCGCGCTAAGTCGATGACTAATCTACGCCGGGGAACCTGGCTGGCCACGAGTACCCGACTTTGCCAGTTTGTGTGGTTCTTCCCTCCCAACAAATTTGTTGTCACACCCAAGGTTCGAACTCGAGACCTTGGAGTGGGATCCAAGTCCAGTTACCACTTGGACCAACCCGTGTTGGTAAATTTTTCTAGGTATGTAATTTTTTATTTATTGAGTGTTTTAGAAACACGAGATTGATATATAGAAACTTATAAATAATTAGTGTTAAAAAGAAATGATGGTATTTTAATACTTAACTTACAAAAATCAGTGATATCTTAATTTTACTACTAATTTTTTATTTAACGACCAATTTTAGCTACCGATTTAGAAATTGATATCTCAAATCGATTGCTAAACAGTCATCAAGCACTATAACCACTGATTTAGCTACTTCGAAAAATTGGTCGCTAACTGTTTTAGTGACCGATTTAGGGACAACTTTTGAAAATCAATCACTAACTTATTTAGCAACCTCGTCAAAAAAAAATCTTATTTAACAACCAATTTAGCGACCATTTTTTTTCTCCAAATCGATTGTTAAATAGAGATTTTTTAGTAGTGTTTTTGTATAGATAGCTAAAACTAAGATAAAACACCAATACACTTGTGTAAATATGAAAGAAGATGTGCTTGGTTGACATGATATGTTTGTCTTGTCCATAGCCATGTTCTTTCATAAATGCAACAAGATATTCATGTGACCTGATTTTGTAACGATCATCAGAATCTCTTGCACACATTTATGCTATGTTTGGATGAGAAAAGAAAGTTGAAGAAAAGAAAATGAGAGGAAAGAATGTTGAAGGAATGAAATTGAAAAGAAAGTGGATAGAATTTTGGAGTTGTTTGGTAGAGGTGAAAGTGAATAGAAAGTGAGAGGAAAGAAAGAGATATTTTTTGTAAATGACATTAATATCCCTATGTAATAATGATATTGATAAAAAGGTAAGGATAAAAATGGAAAAAGACAAAATGGGAGGATTGAAAAATTGTGGGACCCACACCACTTTTTGAGTTTTCTTTCCTTCCTATTGACATTCCAAACAAGGAAAAAATTTTCGACCTACAAACTTTCCATCCTCTCTGATCTTTCCCTAGATCCAAACATAGTGTTAGTGTTCGGTTGGATACGTTGTATGTACATAGAAAGTAGAGCCCCATTAGCAAAAACATTGGAATGAATGTTTAATTTTTCATATCTACCAAAACAAAAATTAAAAGGAGTTTCTTGTAGAAAGTATATACTCTTTGTCGGTGGTAAAACCTAACAAATTAATGCATTGCTATGAGTACCATTTTGTATTGCCACATCATTGAATTTATTTATGTAGATAAATAGCACTCCATTATTGAATATAAGCAAAATTGGTCGCCAAAAGTTTATATATTTGATTCAATCTTTAGATTAAATACATCAACTTTTGTTGACAAATTTTTACTTATATTTTGTAACAGATGAAGTACTACTTTAGTTTTATTTACAAGAAAAGTTTGTCAATAACAATTGATGTATTCCATCCAAAATTTAGACTAAATATATCAATTTTAGTTGACAAACTTTTGTTTATAAATGGGCTTGAAGGGATTGAGTACTTATTATTAATGTTATCTATTCATATTTTATGACCAAAAGATTGATTCTAGTTTATACCTTCGACTAAAGTCTTCTAAAGAACATTTTTTGTCACATTTAAGGTGCTAGCTCAGTGGTAAGAGATTAGTCTTATATCTTTAAGGTGCTAAGTTTAAATTCCTTAGGAGACAATCGTAAAATAACTATTAGTACCACTTTGATTAATAAAATTTCCACATTCCCCAATTTTTTTATTTTAAGAAAAAGGCCTTCTAAAGAGTTATGCTATTTTTATTTATTTTCTTAGAGAAGGAGTACATATTTTGTTGAGTTTTTTAATGTTTTAATATACTTTCATATTTTATGAATTGCACATTAGAGTGAATGTGTCGCATGACTTGTATCTAGGGTTCGTTTGGATCGGCTTATTTGGGTTTATCTACTGCTATAAGCACTTATAAAACTGTTTGGGAAAGCTTATGAAAACAACTTATGACTTGTTCATAAGCTGTTTTCACCTAATTTTCATAAGCTCATCGAGATAGCTTATAAAAACAACTTATGCCTTATAGAAAAATACTTTTAACATTATTTAATTGTTTATTATATAAACGACTTATGCATAAGCACTTTTACGATAAACGCTTATGCAATAAACTGTCAATTAAGTTGTTTATCCAAACGGGCCCTTACTTTTATTACCAAACATGGAAAAAGTACAAAACCTATTATTTACTTTTTTTGCATTTTAAAATTGATATTTTTCATGTCAGTCTTTTTTTAAGGAAATATTTTTCAAGTTAATTCATTCTCCTTTTTTATATTATATAATATAGTATTTAAAAAAATTCGACTGATATTTGAGGTAGTTAGGAAAAGACTCAACAACTTATTTTTTTCTGATAATAAGACCCAGCAACTTCTGGTGATATTATAATTTGTAATTAATTAATAGTATAATTTTTTTTATACGTGGATATAAACTAAAAGGTTAAATATGTTTTTGGTCTCTATAAAAATTTAATTTTTCTTGTTTTTAGTTATTCAAAAAAATTTCACCAACTTTTAGTCTCTATAAGATTTAGGTTTTATTACTTTTTTTTACAGCTGAGTTTTTTTACTTTTAGTCCCTCATGACTCATGAGTCATGATGACTTTGAATAATGCTTCATGAGCGTCATTAAAAGTCATGAGGGACAAAAAACAAAAAATCCAAATTTTACAGGGACCAAAAGTTGGTGAATTTTTTTTAAGCGACTAAAACCAAAAAATTGAAATTTTATAGGTACCAAAAACATATTTAACTCTATAATATGTTATATATATAGTGATATTCATTCTTTTTCCATGATTAGGAAGGAGGTGTAAGAGAAGTTAATAAAGGTTTGCAACAAGTGTTGGTGGAAACAATTAAAGACATGGGCACTACAACCCTCACAATCATGTGAAAACTCTAACTATCCTCATGTGCAGACAACCAGACATAATAACCAGCATTAACTTCAATTTACCTACTAAAATTTTAAGCATATTAATCCCTATCCATTTAATATGCCACAATAATAAGGGTATATATGATAGATTTTAAACAAAAAAAACAAAAGAAAAAAGCACATTATTATAGAATGAAAGTGTTCATGTCGACAACCAAATTTAACATGATTAAGGTCACACAAATCCACACTCATTATCAAATGTAGATCTTATATGAATAATTTGGTCATGATACTAAGGGTGGAGATTTTGGATCTGGGTTGTCTGTGGTAGAAGAAATTGAAGACTTGAAGTTTCACACAATCACACATGTTGGGTTGTCCGATCAAAATACCAGACTATTGTTCAGGGTCGTCTCAAACAATTTGAAGACATTATTCAAATCTTAAAAATTGAGTCTCTAATTATACTTTTATCAAATGAATCACCAAAAATTCAATTTTTTTAGAACCACGAAAGGCTAAACTATACTAATTTTGGAGCCCTAACTAAAAAATGATATTGGATTGAGGTCGTCCAGCTTGCACAAGATTGAATGTGTCATCCGATCATAGATGTGTGTGTCGACAGGACATTTTGACTTACACCACAAAATCTGAATCCAAGATATTAGATATGAACGGAGAAACCTGGGTTCCTAGAGTCAAGAAAAAAGGCCAATGTCATTGCATTCAACAAATTAATACCTTTGTATCAAGATCAAACGAAACAAGTTTTGACTTTTGTAGATCACAGTCAAAATATGAGCTTGAAATATCAAAATTATTTTATCTTTATATAACAGTCGTAATTTTGTAACTATGAGAACAACATGATTTCTTAAGTGTATAGAATCAAAATCCCTAATCAAAAGGGAGATCAGACGGTTCACACTGACACAACACGTGTCACGCGCAACAAAATATCCAGATCCATGGATTTGTGGGAGGTAAAGAATGGACGGCATAAGGTTTGGAGTATCAAATCCTCCCTCTTCCACTAACATTTGCCATTTATAAAAATCCCTAATCAAGGTAGCATATACTTCCAAACTTTGCTTAACCTAATCACCTTTCTTTTTAATTTTTCTCAATTATTATTTTTGCTTTATAAGAACCCCCAACATCTTTTAAATTTTTACCAATTATATTTCTTTGCCTTTCCCTTTCTTTGCCTCTCCACATAAATAAGTGAAAGAAAACAACCCACTTTTCTTCTATGCTTAGACTTTTCAAGAGCACCATGTCATTCCAAATAACACTAGTGACCCTTTTCCTCTCCACATTCTTCTTCCCTTGTCACATGACCCTCCTTCTTAATCCTAACTCAAAAACAACACTTGCCCCATTTTTCCCATCATCATCATCATCATCATCATCATCATCAACAATCCCTGCATTCCCTGAAAAATCTAATCTTGAAGGATGCCCTTTAACCCTCTCAAATGATTTCTTTGATGGCATAAAAAATGCATGTCATGGTTCTAACACTAAACTCCACTATAGCAATTGCTGTCCAGTCCTTGCAGCTTGGTTATATTCTTCTTACTCTTCCACTTCCCTTGCAAACTTCAACCATTCATCATCATCATCATCATCATCATCATCATCATCATCATCATCATATGATATGCCTATGATGCCAGATGACTCAGAAACATGTGTGAATGGTTTAGAAAAGGCATTGAAAATGAGAGGGATTAAGTTAACAAAACCAAATGAGACTTGTGATTTGGTTTATTGTTATTGTGGTATTAGGCTTCATCCTTTTAATTGTCCTGATGCTTTCTCAGTTAACCAAAATGGTGAACTTGTTGGAGATGAAAGTGTGAGAAAATTGGAGAAGAGTTGTTTGAGTAACAATACAAATAATGTTAATGGTTTTTCAGGTCTTGGAGTGTGTTCTAAGTGCTTGAATAGCCTCTATCTGGTGAGTTTTTCCTTAAAAATTTGTTTATTTAAATTATACTTTTGATCCCTATGTTTCCAAAAATTCAGACATTTAGACCTCATATTTTAGAATTCAGACATTTAAACTCTCGGTTTTAAATTTTTCAGACATTTAGTCATTTATAAGTAAAAAAAACTATCTTTTGTGTGTTTTGAATCTTTTGATGTTCTTTGCTCAATAGACTGTGACATGGGGTCACGGGTTTAAACACAATTGTGTTTGTGAGTTTCAGTCGCCTTTGCCACTTTGTCTATAACAATGTTTTAAAAACTGAATCAATCGAAGCGGTTGATCCGGTTGAATCATGACCCGACACTTTACACCGGTTATTTCAGCGGTTAAAACGCAGTTTTATCTGATTTTGAGCGTTTAAAACGGTTGAACCATGACCTAGAGGTCTCACCGATTCAATATTCTAGTTGGTTTTCAAAGCATTGATCTACGGAAAAAAAATCTTTGATTAGGTAGTGCCATAGTATTTTAGGCTTTTAGCCATGAAGTGGAACATGAAACATTTATCTTGGAGTGGATGTTACACCAACCCAAGAAGTTATTTTAAAAAGCTTTAATGCACCAAACAACTTTTACACAATCACTCAAATAACATACCACTTTTGTTACATATTCTAATTGAAATATTACTTCTACTTCAGCTTAACAAAAAGACTTCAAATTCAAGCAAAGGAGAAGAAGAAAGGACCACAAAGATTCACAACAGAGATTGTGAGCTAATGGGTTTAACATGGCTTTTGTCGAAGAATCGAACAAGGTATATTCACACGGTTTCCGACGTTCTTCGCGCTTTGTTGTTGAATAAAGATGGTTCTAATCCACAATCTTGTGCTCTAAATAGTGATGGAATGCCTCTAGCTGTGGATTCATCTGAAATTTATGATCACTCTTCATCAATCAAACTACAACAACCTATCTCTATTTCTTTGTTATTACTATGTTCTGTTTTCTACTATGTGTTCATGTTACTGTGTTATTCTCTTAGCTAGCTCAAATATGAATAAAAAGATTGAAATTGAACATGACATTTTGTAGATTTTTATCCCTCTTTTTCTGCTTGGGAATGCAAGTTTTAGTAGTTATTAATTGAGATAGTGTAAGTTGTTTGATACAAAATATGTAACATCTTTTAATTAGGTTCCTCTGAGCGTAATTAGGTGTGACAAAAACTCTATTGAAAAGAAGGAATCATATAAGGACCGACAAATCTGAGTAAATACGTGGCCAACCAAATTCATCAGTGTAGATTAATCATCGATAAAGCTGATATTGTGTCTGCACACCAATATATGGGACTAGTGCATTGTTTTCAAAGGACAATATACAGGACATATGTTGGTGTAACATTTTTGAGATAGTTATGTGCTCACGGATGATTTATGAATGTTAGCTTCCTCTCATGATATTTTCTAATTCTATATAGTCTACATTTATTTAATGTAGTAAGGTGGGAGAGATTTGTTGTTAGATGAATTATTCCAAGGACAGGGAGGGGGACTTGTCACAAGTTCAGCATGAAGAATATAATAGAACCCATCATCAAAAGAGTTTCTGTTTTTGAATTCTTTATGCTTGAGGAAGAAAACTTTTCCACAATGTCTTTATATTTAAACAATTATAGTTAGATCTTTATAATTTTAAAAACTTTAATTGATTTTATCGGTAAGACTTAGCTCAATCGACAATTGTCAAAATTATTAGGCTGAATACCGTGTCTTGAGTTCGAACTCAGGACTTTGTGTGTGTGAGTTTCTAGTGGCTATGACCACTCCATCTACATATAAAAATATAAAATAATTGATTCTTATAAATTAGATTTAGGGATCCAACAACTACTTTTTTGAAGTTACAAGAACTAGATTAGGACTAATTTTCCTTGTTGGAGGTAATCCTTAAAAAATTGTATTCTGGAATCATCTTAAAACATAAAATCGGATTGCAAATTATGTGAGAAATGAAAATGGGTTGGAATATTTGTTGGAGTTGAGGGTAAAATGGGTACATTGTTTAAACGTGGGGGGTGTATGAGATAGGAGTGGGGGTCTAAGAAAAGATACCCTTCTTTTAAAACTTTTTGTGTGACTATGGGCACTCACTTGAGTAAACACATGCCCAACCTCATCATAAATCAAGGGATTTGTTATTGGCCCTTCCTCCTAACTTTGGCACCTCCCTACACTTGAGATGCTAGCTCAGTGGTTAGAGCTTAGTCTTGTATCCTCAGGGTGATGAGTTCAAATCCCCTTGGAGACAGTTGTAAAATAGTCATTAGTATCACTTTGATTAATAAAAATTTCTCCTTCCCCAATTTTTTTTTAAAAACAACATTGGCACCTCCCAATTGCATTTGAAAAGTCTATTATACACTTGAGTTTTAAAAACCCTAAACAACCTCTCCCTCTATCCCTTACCCCCCCTCTCTCTCTCTCATCCCACACATAGATTCGATGACTGAAAATAGCATTTTTGTCAACCTCACCGCCATATGCAACCTCTACTTCGATCACGTGTGAGGTATTTTTCCTACACTTTCGAATTTTTGAGTTATGTTTTTGGATGTTGTGTGTGTTGCCCCAACATGCATTATATGCAAACATACATGTAGTTCGAAGTATCACAAATTCTATCCATTCCTTTACTTGTTTCCATTCATTTATAGGTTGACACAGACACATCGAGGGGCATGTTAGCGAAAAACAACTTTTTTGACAATGAGCATAAATATATTTATGAAAAGTGTATCGAGAAAATGAACGTCATAAATGGGGGATGTATTCATGCATACACCTTCCATAAATATATTTGCGAACGTTGTCAATGGGAGTGTATCATGTTAGACATGAGTTTATCATGTTCGGATGGACATTTTGGAGAGACGATGTATGAGCGACGACAAGGGATGCATACGCCTAAAAATGGGGGTGCATTTACCAACACCAAAAATATTTTTATTTTCGGGACAAAACCATATGGTGGACTTGTAAAAGAAATGGGCCATCCTTCACTTAGACTCGTGTCGTGACATCGTCATATTCTAGGGATAATAAATATCCATTATATTCGGAAGAATGGGATCATCTCTATTAATCGACTAATTAAAACAATAGAGAGAGACTCATTTCCCCAATTTTTTCATTTATTTTACAATAGCCCCAAATGTTTGGACTATTAAATTTGTCTGATTTCATACATAAAAATAAAACGGCAACACCCTACGTAGGCTACGCACGGGTATACTGCTAGTAACTAATCTAAAGATTCCAAACATATAACAAACGAGCGAAACTTTCAAATTGAAGCTTATTATGTTTCTTATATACCATCGAAACTTGAGGAGCACGCTTGAATTGATCATGATGAGATCACTATAAAAGAAGAATTTGAATTTATTGAGTCAAAATTTGTACAAACTAAGACTATATATAGTATATATGCGTCATGTAGTGATCAACTTGGACTTTATAGAGTTTAGTTGATTGACCATACTAGGCTACTTGTATTGAAAACCATGTGAACCCTAGCAAACAAACAGAGATGGAGTTGAGTAGATAGATATTTTGCATTATTATTTTCAACAACCTTGTGTTGTGGAGAAGATTGGCTCGCGTGCGAGTGTGTCACAATCTACTTTACAAACTTACGTAGGAGCATGTGGGAAGAAATTTATTTAGGTTACACATAATAATGGTCCATTGCAACACTAGGTTGTGGACTAGTAGCATGTGGCAAGTTTGAGATGTTCTTAGGGAAGATATAAAATGTATGAATAACATAGTTCTTTTACATTGTATTAAATTATGGGAAAAGTTGTCTGGTACGAAACGAATGCGACAAATACTTGAATTATACTATCACCTCACTCTCGCTTTGTTTTTATTAAGGCTATTCGTACGATTCGTTTAGTACAATATAGTGCCACTTTTAAATTATTAATATTGAATATAGAATCTAGTTTTTTAGAAGCAACTAAAAATCTCGATTGGATATGGCCGCCCTCTTAATTAGTATCTCGCGTTTAAGGAGATAGTTGAGTAAAACCACTTACATTTTGGATCGCTTGCGATTTAGTCTATGTTTGGTAAGTCTCATCTGTCAATAGCACCATGTTCAATAAAGGTCGTTTTGGTGGTTGTGGTGGGAGAGTTAAGAAGTAGAGCGACAAGGAGATATGAGGTCTAACCGTCGATCCAACTAACGATTCTAACAAATCAAACAAAATATTAATGTTTATCATAATATTTTGCAAATATGGTTAATTGGTTCATGTTAAATTGCTTCAATACCTAGAAGAAGAAAAACACCATCAAAGCCTTTGGCATCAAGCATAAGATTTTCTAAACTTGTCCATAAATTTTCATGTTTCCAATCATCAATGCTAGATTCAAAATCACAAACTAGAAAAATATGCCAATTAAATTTAATGGCCGATGCACAACATACATATATTGATCCACACCCTTATTTCTTGAAAAATTCTTTTTATACAATGAGGGTACTAAGGCTAATTGAGATACATTATCCAAAATACCCAAGTTGTCATGCTCTAAGAGAATCTAAAAAAAAGTATTTTTTTTTTAGATTTTTGAGGAAATTACTTGTTCTTTTTAAACTAGGACGATTACCCGTGCGATGCGCTAGAGATGATGATGATGCATGCATACAGATTGTAGTTTGAAAAACATCAATATTTTATAAGGGGGTATAAAAATACGCAAAACATATAGACGAAGAGGCAATGATAGCCCTTGGTAGGATGAGGCAACAATGTCGGTCCAAAAATATATAGAGTGGGAGTATATTGGTAGAATTGGGTGTACAAAATGAGGTACATTTTGATAATAAAAAAAAGTGTTGGACAAATTAAAAGTTTGTCGAGGGTATGTCGGTCCAAAAATATAGAGTGGGAGTATATTGGTAAATAGTGAGAGTACAAAATGAGGGTATATTGGTAAATGGTGGGGTACAAAATATAGAGTGGGGTATGTCGGTCCAAAAATATAGAGTGGGTGTATATTGGTAAACAAGTGGGAGTACAAATGAGGGTATATTGGTAAATGGTGGGAATAAAATTTTCCCACCAAAAGTGGATAAAAAAAGTGTTGGACTAATAAATATTTGTCGTGGGTATGTCGGTCCAAAAATATAGAGTGGGGGTATATTGGTAAATAGTGAGGTATAAAATGAGGGTATATTGGTAAATGGTGGGGTACAAAATATAGAGTGGGGGGTATTCGGTCCAAAAATATAGAGTGGGGGTATATTGGTAACAGTGAAGTACAAAATGAGAGGTATATTGGTAAATTGGTGGGAATAAAATTTTCCCACCAAAAGTGGGAAGTCAACGATTGTGTATTAATAGTTCTCGGATAAAGTGGGGGTATATTGGTAAGCGAGAAGTCTGAAAATAAGGGTACATTTTGATAATAATAAAAAAAAAAAGAATGTTGGAGAAAAAAAAAAAAAAATTATCGAGGGTATGTCGGTCTAAAAATATATAGTGGGGGTATATATTGGTAAACAATGGGTACAAAATGAGGGTATATTGGTAAATGGTGGGGCACAAAATATAGAGTGGGGATATGTTGATCCAAAAATATAGAGTGGGGGTATATTGGTAAGCAGATGGGATCTGAAAATAAGAGGATATTGGTAAGTGGGTGGAAAAAATTTCCCACCAAAATCGGCAAAGATGCGATCTTGCTATTATAGTTGTCGATAATCATTTTTAGTAGTTTTTGAAATACTTATTTAAAAATTTAAAACCTATCAAAATATGAATAAATTAATTTTTGTATTAATATGTGAAGTTGCAATGGACTATTTCTAGCAAATAAAAGTAGAGTTTACCAGTAAGGGTTGGTCTAAGAGTAATGGCTGAGACTCTTTGACTCAGGAGGCGGATCTTGGTAGAGGAGCTTGGGATCTTGTGCATTCCAATTTTTTAAAAATTTACTATATATAAAAATATTTTATACATAATATTTGGTTATATATATTTAAACGAACAAGAATGTCTAAGTATCTCAGTCGGTGCGATGGTTAGGCAGGTAGCTAGCTAGCCCTAGAAACGTGGTTCGAATCTCTCGGCCTATATTTAGTTTATTTTCATTCATTTTGTATGTTTTTGTTAAAATTAAAACAAAAAAATGCTCCTACGAAGTGTTGAACTGCGAACAATAATGTTATTGTACATAAATTTTACCTTTGAACCAAATGAAACAATTTATAACAAATAGTAAAATATATTTTATATATTCATTATTATTGTGGTACCCCCAATTTTCTTTCCAAGATCCGCCACTGCTGGACTCGTATTTCATTATAAGGTCTCGAATTTGAATCTTGAGTGTGACAAAAATTGTTTAGAGGGGAGAACCACACGAACCGGAAAAATTGGACACATGTGGCTAACCAGGTTATCCAATGTAGATTAGTCGCCGACAAAGTCAACAGATATTGGACACCAATAACACATTAACAAAAAAATAAGTTGCGTTTAATTAATACACACTATCGACGTAAACTTTTTTACAAAGAACCAATAACACTTCGAGTTATGGGTAACACATAAGGTGGTTACTAGTTATAATTAACTTCTTTTTAATGATGTATCGATTTATAATTAGTAGATGATATATATAAAACATGTATACACCTGTAACGTATATAAATTAATTAAATCTATTCGTAAAGTCTAGTTCGACTGACAAATATCGAAATTGTTAAGTTGGATACCATATCCTATGTTCGAACTTAAGACCTTACAATTGTGTGTGTGAGTTTCTAGTTGCAGTAACCGGTCCGTCTACGTAAAAAAATCAAATCTATAAAACTGGCAACCATTTTATTGTTGAGTGACTGAAACGGAGAGAAATGGAAGTACAAGGACCACCGCTATATGACGAAATTACCCTCCAATTAATGTAGAAGGACAAGCCCCGTGACTCTTTTTGCCTAAAAAATTGGTCCATATCTTGAAAATTCAACAATACTCCACCAAATTGATAAAGCCAAACTATTTTTTTTATTGAAAAAATTAAATACACTTCTCCTCGTAAGGTGTGTTTAATTCGCTAAAAAAATAAGAGATTGGATTAGACAATTTGAGTTGTACTTTATTTGATTTGAAAACGATTCATGGCACTGGACAAAATATTGGGGGCAAGACACCGAAAAAAAATACTAAAATTCATGTCCCTCTCGAAACCACATTACAACTTATCTCTCTCCTCTATTCTCTCTCCCTCTCTCTTATATCTCGTTCTTCCCTCTCCCTCTTTCGTCTCACCTCTCTTATATATTCTCATTTCGTGACATCTATCCCTCATCTCTCTCTTTCTCTATACTCTCATCTCTCTTTTCATCTCTCCCGCTCTCTCTCCCCTCTCTTCTTCATCACATTTTTATTTATAATTTTTTAATTATATTATATAAAATAACTATAAACATTAAAAAGAAAATTATAGTGAATTTTACATTGTTTGCTTGTGTTTGTTGTTTACCAAACCGTGTATGAGACAAAAAACTATCTTGTTTTGTCCTGTCTGGTCTAATAAATGTTATTATCCAAAAAAATTGACCAAATTATGAATATCCAGAAGTGTTATCATGATTTGTTTTTTTTTTTTTTTACAAAATTATGAATATTTAATAAACCTTTGATTATTTTACCCAAAAAAGCCTTTTATGTTTGTTTTCAATTTTCTTTTCAAAAAGTTTTATTAATTATTAATATAAAATTATCTTTGCCAAGAAAGATGAAGAGAAATACACACAAATACCTTGACAACCAACAATTCGAGTGGTAATTGGGCTCGGATCTCACTCTAAAGTCTTGAGTTCGAATGTTGGGTTTGAAAAAAATTCTGTTGGAAGGGGAACAAAGCTGAGTATTTGTTGTCGGTAGTGCTCCTGCGCGTAAATTAATTATCGATGAAGTTTAATTAAACTGCACACCAACGCGATACGTTAATAAAAAAAAAAGTACCTTAGAAAAGTTACACCAAAGCTAACCAAAAGTTCATACACCATGGCTACCGAAAAACATACAAATAAAACTAAAAAGAAGCTACAACACTCCAAAACTACCAAAACACAAAATTCCACCCAAGTTTGGCTTAATTACTCCATCGATAGAACCACTCCTCTACGTCTTTCAAAAGGTTAAAGCACCAAAAACACCTTGAACAAGATAACCAAAACAATAGTCATATGCACCAAAGCTATCAAATAATATTGACCAAACTAAGGAAAAAGTACTACCGCTACAAAAGCAAAAGCAAAACACCCAAGGTAATCTAGATAGAGACATCTAAACCCTAACAGTAATTTCACAACCTCTAAAAGCCTAATTTCAAGATAAAACAACTTTTAATTTGTTGATGAAAAAAAAAAGGCTTGACACTGAAGTGATTTAGATGCATCTCTTACAAGTAAAGATCTCATCAGGTTATAAGTAAAGATTGTCCGAGGCTGATTTGTAGCAGCGTAGAAATGTTGTTTATGGGCACTCCGTTGTCGGGTATCGAGCTTTAATTTTCCTGTTTTTGAGTGTGTTAAGTTCTGACACTTGTCAGTCCGACCATCAAACTAAAAAAAACAAGTGAAGACTAACAAAGAAAACACCAGAGAAACGACAAGACGTATATTAGAAAGGTGTGTATGTTACAACATGGAGAACCCAAGTCCTACATCTATACCTATATATAAAGGGGATTCCAAAAAAAAACTGTCACTTTTGGTGTCAGATTTTTCTGACCAAAATACTCTTAATGTAAGTAAAATTTTCTAATAAACATAACCACCCACTAACACACCAAAAAATTTCTAATAGACATAACCACTCACTAACACACCACCCACCAATACACCAACACATGAAAGACGGGCTCGGAGGGCCCGTCTTTCCCCGCTAGTAAGATATAATACGGCTTTAAAAAGAGTTTATAAGTGGGAGATATTCATTATTCTATAAGTCAATTTTGTAGGACCGAGTTATAGATTCAACCCAAAAAAAATTGCTTAAAAGTACTCCCTCCGTCTCATTTTAAGTGTCTTGTTTGTCATTTTTCTCTGTCTCAAATTATCTGTCAATTTAGAATCTCAATACAACATTTATTATTACTTTTCAACCATAAAATTTAGAAAAGTGTAAATGGTATTTTTGTCTTACCACATTTTTCCACCATAAAATTTAGCATATCCAATCATTTTCTTAATACTTGCATATAACATTTAACGACACTTAATAATTAATACGAGAAGGATTGAGTATATGATTGTACAATAAAAACCTAATAAGTAGATATACACCTAGGACACGAGGATAGAGGTAATATATGCATGTCCACATATGGGTCCCATGATAATGATATGTTGCCAAAACGACATTTATAATTTATTTCCTATTTTGTCTTTCAATGGCAAAACTGCAAATATTATCAACAAATCTTGCCTATAAAAACAACCTCATCTCTCAAAACATTTTCTCAGTTTTCACTTTCACAATGGCAATGTTGTTATGGCTCAGTTTCTTGTTCTTCTTCTCCTTTATGGTGGTGGTGAGTAATGGTTCTATAGAACCTGAAACGGTGCGTTTTGATACTGGAGGTTTGAGCAGAGAAGCATTTCCTAAAGGGTTTGTTTGGGGTGTGGCTACTTCTGCTTATCAAGTTGAAGGTATGGCCCACAAAGAAGGTCGTGGGCCCAGTATTTGGGATGTTTTTGTTCAAAAACCTGGTGAGTTTTTATTTGTTTAATCTTAATTAATTATTCTTAATCATTCCCCCAATAAAGTTATATTCTCTTTGTTTAGTTGCATTTTTCTTTTTCCTCTAACTTTTTTGGTTTAGTGTTTTTTGTTAATTTAGTAATTTTTTAATTGCATTTTTTTGGTCTCAATCATTTTTGAGAAACCAAAAAGATTTTTGGTATTTTTTAAAATATTTTTTAAAATTGTGAAATAATTTATTTTAATTCATAACAGGGGTTGTTGCAAATAATGGCACGGCAGAAGTTTCAGTTGATCAATACCATCGCTACAAAGTAAGTGTCTTTTAAGTCTGATAAATGTTTTTTATGTCATTTGCATATGGTTTTTTTTTCTTTCTTCTCTAAATTTCATACACACTCAAGCTAAAAAATGTATTTTATATGGTGTAGGTATAAGGTGTGTAAAATATGGTTGTCAAGAAAGCACTCATCTTTAAGTTTACATGTTAAGGATATAACATACTCAATCCGTAACAAAATATAAGCAAAAAAAAAATCTATATATTTAATCTAAATATAAACTTAATATATTAAAGTTTTTTGCTTATATTTTGTTACGGTGCAATATGTCAATTAACCTTTGTCACATGTCACAAGCAATATGTTGTATTTTAAAAATTTTATGCCAATTTCATGAATCCTGGAGAATTTGGATTCCTTGCTGTCACACATTCTATGCACTCATGCAGGACGGCTCCGATTTTACTAAGAGTAAAATCGGAGTCGTCTGATATTATTGGTCCAACTACTTCGAGTCGTTGAATATGTAAAATTTGCAATCATGTAAACTGAAGTGAAGTGTGTTTAAATTGACAGGAAGATATAGATCTCATGGAAAAGCTGAATTTTGATGCCTACAGGTTCTCAATCTCATGGTCCAGAATTTTTCCAAGTAATTTCACTATTTATTATTTTACATATTTAACTAAAATAAAATGAAAAAAATTAATAAACTCCACTAAAATAATTTGAGTACACTACTTCTGTTGCAGATGGAACTGGCAAAGTAAATTGGAAAGGTGTAGCATACTACAATAGATTGATAAATTACATGATAGAAAAAGGTAATATTTAATTTACTTACATAGTTTTATGAAATGTATTGTTAATTGTTAATTATTAATTACTTATGGTTTTTGTTCCCAAACCATTGCAGGCATCACCCCTTATGCAAATCTTTACCATTATGACCTTCCTTTAGCTCTTGAGTTGAAATACGGCGGTTTATTAAGCCATAATGTCGTGTAAGTACAATCACACGCAGACACCAGTTTTAACTTGAAAAAATAGAAGTAATTGAAGTATTTGTGTCTGAATGAAATGACACGCGTCAGACACCGACACTTCAAATAGATGGAAGGTATATTTTATAGTGCTAAGCTAACACTTTAGTTATGATCAAAATGCTTGAAAATTGGACAGGAAAGATTATGCAGATTATGCAGAATTCTGTTTCAAAACATTTGGAGACAGAGTGAAGAATTGGATGACATTTAATGAACCAAGGGTTGTAGCTGCACTTGGTTATGATAATGGTTTCTTTGCACCTGGAAGATGTTCAAAAGAATATGGAAATTGTACAGCTGGAAATTCAAGCACTGAACCTTATATTGTTGCTCATCATTTGATTTTGTCACATGCTGCTGCTGTTCAAAGATACCGCGAAAAATACCAAGTAATATTAGTATTTTTTTTGAGTAATTTTGATTAAGGTGTTGCTTAAAATGATTTTGAAGTTCTTATGTAGTAGTGATGAATTTGCTTGTTTTAGGAAAAGCAAAAGGGTAAAATTGGAATTCTCTTGGATTTTGTTTGGTATGAGCCTCTTACAAGATCAAAAGCTGATAACTATGCTGCTCAAAGAGCCAGAGACTTTCATGTTGGATGGTAAAACAACTTCAGCTTATGCTTACGGTGAATGTGTATTTAAGATAGAGCTGTTAAACTGGGCCGTCTGGTCCGGCCCAATGGGCCAAAGTGCAAAAGTGGGTTAGGCTGGACCAATCCAATTATCTACTGGGTCGTGTTCTTTTGTAGCCCATTCTAGCACAAAACACCGGGTCAGCAGATCGACCCGACCCGACCCAATTTATTTATAACAAAAGAAAGCACGGAAATTGTTCAAAAAAAAAAAAAAGCAGACCCAGATTGGCCTATGAGCCAATTGGGATGAGACAAAATGTTCAGGTTCTTGATGACTTCTACTTTTTGAGTCTAGCCCAGCTCGACTCAATGGGTCAACATACAAAAGTAGGTTGGACTAGGATAGCCTAGCTATCTACTGGGCTATGTTTTTTTATCGCGGCCTAGCCTAAAACACTAGGCCGACTAGCCGGCCCGACACAATCCAATATTTAACAAAGGAAAACACGAAAAATGTTCAAAAAGCATAAAAAAGTAGGCACAGACTGACCCATGGGTCAACTGGGTTGTGCCAAAATGTTCTAGTTCTTTCCATGTCTGTAGTTTTTGAGTCCAACCCAACCGAAAACATTGGGCTATTGGGCCGACGCGTTGGACTGAGCCAAAATTGACTCATGTAATTTAATGTATTTAATTTCCACAGGTTTATTCATCCCATTGTTTATGGTGAGTATCCAAAAACTATGCAAAATATTGTTGGAAACAGACTACCTAAGTTTTCTAAGGAGGAAGTGAAACTTGTGAAAGGTTCCATTGATTTTGTTGGTATCAATCAATATACTACCTACTACATGTATGATCCTCATCAAACAGCACCAAAAGTCCCAGGCTATCAAAGTGACTGGAATGCAGGGTTTGCTTGTAAGATAATGCTTTCCTTTTAAGCCTTGTTTTAAATACTTTCTTGTTAATTTCAATGTCTAACATTGATTTTTCTTTTTGAATATTGAAGATGAAAAGAATGGTGTAGCTGTTGGACCAAAGGTAAGTTTGAAACCAGTAACAGTTAACTTTCACTCTCTCTAGTCTCTTTTATAAGCAAAAGTTGGTCTGTTGATGTATTCGGTTTACATTTTGGACCAACTACATGAATTTTTGTTGACGAACTTTTGCTTATTAAAGAGATCGGAGTGGTTACAAAAATATCAGTGCACAAATCATGCATTTACTACTACTTTGGAACTTTGCAGGCATATTCATATTGGCTTTACAATGTACCATGGGGATTGTACAAAGCAATAACGTACATCAAGGATCATTATGGAAACCCAAATGTCTTTTTATCTGAAAATGGTAAACACTATAAGCTAGTTATTGGTTTGTTTGAATGTCTTCTGCTCTATGACATTAGCACGGTTTTAAATTGTGCTGAAGTCGCAATCTCAATCTTAGTCGTGTCGCAATTTTTGAAACTACAAAGAATCACAGTCATATTAATATGACCGATGCAGTCTCAATCACAATCGCTATATCGTCGTAAAGACATCAAAAACCTTGATGTCTCAACATGAATCATGGTCGCCTAACTTTTTTAATGAATAAAACTTAGGTGAAGTTGCTTAGGTCAAGTTCGTCATGTTCTTCACTTAAAAGATACAATAACACTCAAAAACTGTTAAAAAGATACACCTCTAAAAATAGGTAAAAGTAGTTACCGACTATTTTAACCTATTTTTAGTGAGGAATATGACGAACTTGACCTAACTTAAAACCTTGAACATGAGTGTTTTTTCTTTCATATAAATTGAAAGTGACTCTAAAAATGGTTATAATGTTATGTGACATGGTTTATGATTTGTAGGCATGGATGATCCGGGTAATGTAACATTTAAGCAAGGTTTACATGACACAACAAGAATAAACTATTACAAGGGCTATTTGACTCAACTAAAGAAAGCTATTGATGATGGAGCAAATGTGTTTGGATATCATGCATGGTCATTGCTTGATAACTTTGAATGGAGATTAGGGTACACATCAAGGTTTGGTATTGTCTATGTTGATTTCAAAACTCTCAAGAGAACTCCTAAGATGTCAGCTTATTGGTTCAAACAGATACTTACCAAAAAGCAGGGATGAAAATCTGGTTTCTAAGCTTCTAGTTGTGATGATAATGAGTCATGCTTTTTTCTAGGTTTTGGATTTTAAAAGATCTTTCTCTGGTCTCTACAATTGTAATCATGTGACTTCATTAGTGCAAGTCTTGGAATAAAATGATCTTTTATGTAATTAAGTACTTAGTCTTAGAGTTTGTTTGGATCGATTTATTTGGACTTATCTACTGGTATAAATATTTGTGAATATCTTTGGGAGAGCTTATGAAAACAACTTATGATATGTTCATAAGCTATTTTCAACTAAATTCTATAAACTCTCCAAGATAGCTTACGGAAACGGTTTATAACTTACTAAAAAAACAATTTAACATTATTTTTACCCGTTTGGATTGGCTTATTGGATTTATTTAGTAGCATAAGCACTTACGAAGTTGTTTTAGGAGAGCTTATAAAAACAACTTATGACATATCCATAAGTTGTTTTCAACTAATTTCCATAAGCTGTTCTCACAATTTTTATCTCAGGATGATAAAATCATTTACTATTTTCTAGCATGCACCACCAGTAAATGTAATCTAACATGATACATAATAGGCACGTATATATAACAGATCAAATTGTCAAAATGTATGGAATAAGAAAATAATTTGCTTAAGAAAGCCAATTGAGAGGTCTACATGATCATATCAAACCAGTAACTATTTTGAGATAAGAGAGAGCTTCTATAATTCTAGCAGCATTGTACATCTTCTATCATGTTCAAATTCCCTTCTACAATTAATCATAGATAGTGGTTATTATCAGATTAGAACATGTTTACACGATCGAGGTTTGGATACTTAGAAACTAAGGCATGAGCTCGAACAACACCAATGCCAGGAACAGAACGAAGAAAATCACAGTCAACCATAGATATTTTTAATCAATCATGTATCATTTTGGAGAGAAGCAATAGTATTTCATTGTTACAAATATGGATTATTTTGTTTTTAAATAACACTGCCTTATTCATAATTGTGGTGATTGCCACAAGAAGAATCGGCATCTCTTCCTATTCTGGGCTGAAAACACAAATAGGAAAATAATAAGTATCTGCTGCCTGCATTTTGCTCTGTGCGGGCAACCTTGAGTGGGGCAACAGCACGACAAAAGCAATGATGAATAATTGGTGTGGGATTGACATCTTGAACCACCCTTTCATGAATGATGGCAGCTAAAGATCGTAGCTGCTCGCTTTCCCCATCGTCGATTAAAGCGGCGTCAATACACGGTTGTGCACCATGTATATCCCCTTACTTCATCCGCCAATGAGCCAACGTTACCCACCAGCCCTTTAGTGATCTAAAAATAGAAGAGGCGAGAAGTCTGGTTTCTGAAGATTTCGAGCCGTGGGTCTGATGCAACAAAAATACATGTGGTTACACGAAGGTCTCCAAATTCCGATCTTTTAATTGTGATGAGGGAGGTGCAGTTATTGGTGATATCTCTGTTGGGGATTCAGGCATTCAATTTTGTAATCAACGTTTTTTGGTGGAACATGAAATGTCTCTGGCTAATAAAATGTGGAGTTTTGCCAAAGAGAATTTGGGGTTACAGGGAGAAATAAGGGAGTTATAGGAGGAAATAATGAGGAGGAACATTGTTCGTGATTTGAATGAGATTGAAAGAGTAGCCGTAGAAGGAGGTATTGTTGATGATGCTCAAAGGCAACGGTTGAACAATGAATTTTGGGAGGAACTCCATACAAAATAAAGCCTTCTGTCACAAAAGTTAAGCATAAAATGGTTAGCGGAGGGTGACTCAAATAGTAGATTTTTTCATGCATGTATCCGAGGCAACATGCGTAGGACTCAATTTTGAAAATTAAGGTGAATGATAGTTGGGTAGAAGATGTGGAGGGAGTCAAAAAGGCGGTGAAAGAACATTTCGAAGAGAAATTCAAAGAAGAGGTGTATAGCAGACCAACACTTGATAGGATTCAATTCAACAAATATCCAAGGGGATAATGATATGTTAATGGCGCCTTTTTCTATGGAAGAAATCAAAGAAGCAATTTGGGAGTGTGATGAGAATAAGAGTCCGGACCGGATGGGTTTAATTTTAATTTTATAAAGAATTGTTGGGATTTGCTGTGTTTGGAGATAATGAATTTCTTCAATGAGTTTCACATATTGACAAGGTTGCCTAAGGCGGTGAGTGCCTCTTTTTTAGCGCTTATCTCAAAAATAAGCAATCCACAATAGCTTAGTGAGTATAGGCCGATCTCCCTCATAGGAAGTTTATATAAGATGTTAGCAAAGGTGCTTGTGGGAAGGCTCAAGAAATTATTAAAGGGGGTGATTTCGATTGTCAAAGTGCATTTTTGGACCCGTTTGGATTGACTTATTTGGAGTTATTTACTGGCATAAGCACTTACGAAGCCTTTTGGGAGAGCTTATAAAATCAAAGAATGACATGTTAAGATGTTATTTTCAGCTAATTTCCATAAGCTCCTGTGGATAACTTATGAAAACAGCTTATGACTTACAAAAAAATAATTTAATATTATTTTATCATTTATTATATAAACATGTTATGCATAAACACTTATACCATAAACACTTAATTAAGCTTATGCATAAACTCTTACATGAAAAGTGATTATGCTATAAGCGCTTAATTAAACTATTTATCCAAGCAAAGGCCTTATTCTGGCCAAAAAGGGGAGGAGAAGAAAAATTCAACTTTGATGAAGAAGAATAAAAGAAAATCAAAATATATCCTAAAGAGGTCACAACAAAATTCATGAACTTAAAGATATTGAATGATTATTACATTACACTCTAGAAAAGAAACTCAAAATAGTTCTGATCTTACTACCAGTTTTCTTAGAGTTAGTTATTATCTTAGATTTATTTTCACTTTCACCTCTTCCTTTCAATTCAGCACTTTTCCTACTCTCAGAATTTACACTTTCTTGAGATTCCATATTCAAACAAAAAGCACCACAGTTTTCCACTTCAGTCACTACTGAAACTTGTTCATCAGTAGCTTCAAGTTTATCTGAGCAAATCTTCTGAAATTTCCTTTTCCTTAACAGATTTTTAGGCCCTTCTTGAGAATCATCTTTTTCAACTGTGTCTTCTTTCTGAATCAAATGTACTTCCTCTTGTTTTCTTTTCTTGAAAGGGTTGTTGTTTGGAACCTTCAAAGGAACGACATCATTTGTAATGGTCTTTTTTGCTGTCTCATTTGTTTTTTCCAATGGTGTGATTAGTTTCTGAAGTGCCAATCTTTCAGTAGAATACTTATCTTCATCTGAGAGTCTTGTAACTGTAGACATAGAAAAATGTTTGTGACATTTTTAAAAACTAAAAATAGGATTAAATATGTTTTTGGTCCCTATAAAATTTGGGTTTTTTCGGTTTTAGTCCCTAAAAAAATTTCACCTATTGTTGATCCCTCAAGTTTTTTTCATCAGTTTTAGTCTCTCGTGACTTTTAATAGTGTTTTTTTGGACTTTTTATAGCTCTTCTAACCACTATTAAAAGTCATGTAGCGCTATCAAAAGTCATGAGAGACTTAAAACCGATGAAAAAAACTTGGAGGACCAAAAGTAGGTGAAGCATTTTTGAGGGGCTAAAATCGAAAAACCCAAATTTATAGGGACCAAAAACATATATAACCCTTAAAAATATAACAGTGCTAGCAAAACATGCATAAACTTGGCAATGTATTTTACAAAAAGTGCAATAAAGACATGAATCTCTAAGTTATGACTTGCCTGTACTATTTTCTTTGGTGTTCTGAGAACCAAAGACTGAAAAGCAATTATCCTTTCTAAATGAAGTGGGAACTTCACTTTTCTTGAGCTGACCAATGGTTTGAGGATCAATGGGGTGTAAAGGAAGTCTAGAACATTCAGACTTATCAAATGCTTCCTTAGTTGAAGGGTTCAATTTTCCTTCAGCTATTCCTGTGACTATAATTGGGGGGATTTCTCTAGTTGCATTGGACTTGGTCAAGGAAAAAAAATCATACATGCTCAACAAGGTGCCTTCTAAGGTGAAGTGGTCAACTAAGTCCCTCACCAGTATACCAGTTAAGTTGACTGTACGATAATGAATGGTTGAGATTAGAGCAACCAATATGAAATCTCAACCATTCATAACATGTTATACTATATCTTACGATCAGGTTAACTGGTATATCAGTGAGGGAGTTGGTTGATCTCTCACCGTAGAAACCACTGTTCAAAAATCATACAGTTTGAAGACACATAATAGAGAATCAAGGATACGGTCCCAAATAATCGAATTTTCCATCACTTGACTCCAGAAAATCTTGTGGAAGAGGGTTCATGTGCTTGAGTTCTTTAGTGTTGATATCATATCTACACAAAATATTTCACAAGGAAACATAATCATTACTTAGAGAATAATAAATACTTAAATGCTGTGTAGTAAAAAGTTACTCATACTAAAAATTAGAGAAGTTTTGGGATTAATAGTACATTCGAGCATGGTGAAAGACAGCAATTGCCTCTTTGAAGGATTTGGCATAATCTTCAGGCACTTGGTCTCCTTTTTCAAACTTAAGAACAGACAAGATCTGTAAACAACTGATATATTAGTCAAGATGACATTGAATAACTCTATCTTCTATTTAGTTTCTAAACTATGAAAACCTATTAAATAGTTCTTAAAGTTTATCACAGTCCGTCAATTTAGTCCATAAACAAAAAAATTAGGGACTAAATTGATCGACAGAGATAAACTTTGAAGACTATATAATAAAAATAAATTATAGTTTAGATACTAAATAGAAGAGTGAGTGAGACTTGTTGTAAATTAAGGACCTGAACAGCGACAGAAGAACATGCAAAACAATAAAAGTTAGTGAAAATACTTACACGATCCAGGTTTCGATACTTGGAAACTAAGGCATGAGCTCGAACAACACCAATGCCGGGAACAGATGGAAGAAAATCACAGCCAGCTAGGACACACATACCTGAAGGGGATGAAAAATGAATGATAGTTTTTCCATGATACAACAAAGATTTCCTCATAAAATATAAAAGTACCCTCCAATAGGTCAAGTCACACACATTCAGAAAAGAAAATTCTGATAAAGAAATTCCTAGTTTTTCTCCTTACTCTCTTAATATTATTTTCCTAGTTGAAAAGTGGGACATTAATGTAACATGATCATTAGAGATAGGTTGCAGTTATATATATATATAGAGAGAGAGAGAGAGAGATAAAGGTGTATATGCATCCTCATCATAGGCTAAATACTATACACTATATTTGTGACTGAGTAGTGTTGAAAAGACATATCTATATTATGAAGCACATATTATTGCATTCAACAAAGAACTATGTAAAATCACCTGTGAAAAGCTTCATATCAAAACACCGAAATGAAGGTTTACTAGATTGAGCAGAAAAAATCTTCTCCAACTCTATTCTTTCACCATTTCCGTGACGGTCCATCTTGAAAATAATCTGTTCAAAAACCACTTCTGATTACAATCCAATAACACAGGACATGAAATCATTATTAAATTTGGAGAAGTTGTTACATTTGGACAGCCATATGCTATCAGATCACTATCTTCTGTTATCACTGCTGAAATTCCACCTTTTTCAATTTCAAGGTTGGACAAGTATGCTAATTGAGCATCTGCTTCATATGGAGCTACAACAAACTCAATCTTCTCTGATTTCAGAGTCTGCAACATAGTTACATGTAAGAATTACCCTACTAGAGTGTACATTACTTGAAAATTGTAGCTCAGAAGCAGCATTAGCATTTCTCAAAGGGGAAAAGGATATGTTTACAGCATACCTGAATTAGTTTATGTGCCATATGGGGAGTAATATTCACCGCTCTCTACACACAAAATAATGGAGAATCCATCAATTAATTTGCTTTATGGTCTTAACATTTGCATATTTCATTATGACAAAAAAGTTCAGAAATCGTCATCATTGCTCCTATCTTATCCATTTGTTTCATTCAGTGTTGTCAATGGCAGAGATGACAGTTTATGGTGGCGAGCCAAAAATCCGCCATAAAACGCCATCCTAAACAAATTGGTCATGACAGTTGTCAAGAAATCCGCCACCACAATTTGTCATGGCGCCGCCATGGCCGATATTTGACAACACCGGTTTCATATGACAAATCATAAATAATCTAGCTAAGGCTAGGATTCATCTAATGTAGATAGCATGTAATAACATCTTAAAGACAAATCCTTGAAAAATGGCCCTAACCTGAAAGAGTTCTATAGCTGCATTAACATTCCCTTCTTTGAGTTTGGCCATTGCCAATTCGCGGTTAGCACTTCTTTTTCTAAAAACAACCAAATCAAACAAACATCATACACTAAAAATTAGAAGAAACAAAAGACTAAAAATATCCTGAAAATTCAAGTGAGAGAGAGAGAGAGAGAAGTGCCTGTTCCTCTCTTTCTCAGTTGCTGACTTGCAAGGAACATTGCCACCATCAAAAACAACAACTGGGGTTACTTTATAGTGCCGAAGTAGGTTCACTCTATGCATAAAGTATTCAATATACCGCAATTTCTTTTCACTGTCAGTATCAAGACAAAGCTCCATACTACATGAATAAGCTGGAAAAAATAAATCAGAAGTCAAATAAAACTTCTCAAAGTACAATAAGACCCTATTTGGATAAACTTGATTAAGCTACAAGTGTTTATTCTATAAGTGTTTATCTATGGGCCTCTTTGGACTGGCTTATCTAGGCTTATCTACTTGCATAAGTGTTTGTGAGACTGTTCGAAAGAGCTTATGAAGTGTTCATAAGCTGCTTTCAGCTAATTTCTATAAGTTATCTAGAATAGCTTATGAAAATAGCTTATAGCTTATTGAAAAGTAGTTCACTATTTTTTATCTTTTATTAAAAAAATAGTTTATGCATAAGCTCTTATTTGATAACCGTCATATAAGCTCTGAGTTATTAAACTGTTTTCATATAAGCTGAGTTATTTTGATAACCTATACCAGAAAGCTTAAGGAAATAAGCTCAAAACAGCTTAAGTTACTGCATAAGCTATTCCCATTAGTTCTCGCAAAGAATCTCATAAGTACTTATGGCATTAGATAAGCTCAAATAACTCAATTCAAACATACCCTAATAACATAATGAGTATAACAAAACCACACCAAAATAAGATTCTACTAACCTCCTTTATGAAGCCATGAATATGCATCAATACCCACCTACAGATTTGGCAGGGTTAATAAGATTAAGCTAAAAAAACAAACCCCAGATAAAAATTTACACACGCTAGATGAAATTTTGAGAAAAAATCGAAACTTTGAAAGGAATGAGGTTGATTCTTACACGTTTACCAGCGTAATTCTTGATGTGAATGGGTTCGATGTAAGGTTTCATGAATCTGAGAAGATCCTTGATACCCATTTGCGATGTTCGTAGGTTTTTTCGTTTCTGGGTTTTGGGTTTTTTTATTTTTGTTAATTTCGATTCGACATTTTTTTTTTTATAAAGAGATAGAAAAACAGAAAATGGCGGGACAATTTGCAAGTGGCGAATGAAATAAAACGAGGTAACGAGGCAAACTGTGTTACGATGATGACGTGGCGAATTTTTATTGGTTGTAAGTAGGTTTGTTTTGCATTTCAGTGAAAATTTTACCGCGAGAATTTGAATTCTTTTTTTTTTTGTCAATAATAAAATTGATTTTTTTTTGTCAGCGAGAGAGTATTAGACCCTTGATGGAACGGGCCTTGTAAATTTACCATGGGAGAGATGCTACCTACACCCCTTTTTGCTACATACACCACAAATTATTTTTGGAGAATTTTGTGATATCATTGAGTTTTGTTGAGTGTTGATACATTGTGGATAAAATTAATTCGAAATTTAAATTTATTTTAAAATGACTAAATATAAAATTAAGTGATTGAATGTTGTGTTATTCATGGATTTTTCTACTTGTGTTATTGCTCTCGTTGTGTTTATTGTGAATTTTGTTTTCAAAATTCAACCAATCAACATATCAGTTAGCCTAAATAACATAGAGGTTCAATTAGTTTGGTATTTGATAATTAGTCCCGATGAGTTTGATAACTAAAGTCAAAAATACTCATATATTATGTATATAATTAAGCATACTTGCTCTAAGTGTATTTTTAGTGCAACAATTTTTCGAGCAATTGTTGGGAGCTAATCAATAATATTGTACGAAAGAGAGTCTAGTTAATTTAGACACTTTTTAGTTAATTTTATCGAAAAAATTTGTTTTTTTTTTGTTTTTTTCAACACATTCCCCAAGCCCATTTTGCGATTAGAAAACAAAAAGAGTCGAATGAGAGCCAAGATAACTCTTCGAGATTATGTTGCACCAGATATGGAGCCAAATGAATCTTTGCACCATAAATAGTAGAATACTATTTTTATTTTCTATCTTCTCTCTGATATCTCATTCTCCTCTCTCTCTCCTATATATCTTATCATATCATTACCCCCTCTCTCTCCCTCTCCCTCTCCCTCTCTCTCTCTCTCTCTCTCTATTGTATCCTCTATCCTTTCTCTCTTCTATATCTACCTCTTATCTCTCTTCTATATATATTCTTATATCACGATCTCTCATTGTTTTTACTATAACTTTCTAATTATATTATAATATATATTATATAAAATTATTATAAACTGCATAAAAATAATTATAATAAATTTTATATTTTTTTATTGTGTTGTCCAGTGTTCACCAAACAGTGTACTGAATAATATGATGTCCAATACTGGACAATCTGTTGTTCAGCACTTATCAGTTTGCAAATCAAACGCGCCCTAATGAAAGTACGTACTCATGGTTTGAATTAAAGGCTCTGTTTGGCAACGCACAATCTGCTAGCTTATAGCGGATAAACTGATTTTATGTGTTTGACATCACTAGCTTATAGCGTTTTTTTAAAAACTACTTGAAGTAGCGTTTGAGCTTATAGCGTTTCATTTTTTCTTCCACTCTTACCCTCACTATTTTAATTAAATCTCTAATTTTATAGCTACTTGAAGTAGCGTTTGAGCTTATAGCTTATAGCTTATAGCGTTTCATTTTTTCTTCCACTTTTACCCTCACTATTTTAATTAAATCTCTAATTTTATAGCATTAATTACAAATGTTCATTTAAGTCATTTTATATTTACAAGCTAGTTCAACCGCTATTTTTACTAATCACTTTAAATATAATCTGCTAGCTTATCTACTATCATCTATCCGCTATCTACTCTTTTTTGTCGAATAGAGCCAAAGTGTCTGTGATAAGACATAACGAAAGTTGATGTGACATCTCAACGCAGGCTTTCTACTTCTAGGACCCACACTTCACTATTCAATTTCAAACAATAGTAGTAGACCCCACCTTGTTACCTTTCCTACCCTGGATATTATACTTTTCCCTAACAATTCAATGGTAAAATAACTTCACTAATTCACCTATAGTACTCACTCCCTCTTATTATACGTAGTTTAAGGTTGTGGCACGAGAATTAAGAAAAATAGTTAATTTTGTATGGAAAAGAGAGATTGTGAGTTAGTTTACCAAATTGTCTTTCATTAATAATATTGAAAATATAAAATGTAGAATTGTAAGAAGAGATATATTAAATAATAAAGGGTATGCTGGAAAAGAAACTTGATGTTGTATTGGTATTCTAAAAAGTCATGTTTTATGAGACAATTTTTTTTGCCTAGAAAGTCATATAATTTGGGACGGACGGAGTATATTCAAATCAAATTCAAATGATATTATCTACGAAAATTAATATAAATAAATAATTGTTTTTTTACTAAAGCACCAAATCTATATCTATATCTATATAACATATATGCGGCTTGTCATTGCCGCTTCAAATTGGCGCCAACCTTTTATACTTTTTTTTGTTTCTTTCCTTCTTTTCCATTTTCCATTTTTTCTCTTTTTCCTTTTTCTTCTTCTTTTATATTTTAATGTATTGCTTTTTTTTCTCTTCTTCCTTGTTTGGTTTCAGTTTTTTTTTGTTTTTTACTACTTTTATATTTTAAGGTTTTGTAGTTTTTTTTATTTTTATATTTTAAGGGGTATTTTACCGTCTCAGAAAGTTGTAGATATTTAAATATGCAAATTTTGTTCTTCAATAATCCATTTGGTGAAAAAAAAAGATTTAATTTCATTACAAAATATGTAATGAGATGCTAAACAGTGTGTTTTGTTGCACTTGATGGCGAAAAAAATTATTTTGTACAAAAATGCATAAAGTGAAATGTTAAGCAGTATGTTTTGGGGTACTTTAAGATTCATAAAAAAATTTAACTCTTCAAATATTAGAAGTTTCTTCGAAAGTAAACGGTTTGGTAAAAAATAACAATAAGTTTGTGACAAAATACGTAAAGTGAGATGCTAAACGGTGTGTTTTGGTGTACTTGATGACGAAAAAAAATATTTTGTACCAAAATGCGTATAGTGAAATGTTAAACAGTATGTTTTGGAGTACTTTAGGATCCATTAAAAAAAATTATTTCTACAAATACCAAAAGTTTCTTCGTAAGTAAACTGTTTGGTAAAAAATAATAATAAGTTTGTGACAAAATACGTAAAGTGAGATGCTAAATTGTGTCTTTTAGTGTATTTGATGGTGAAAAACTTATTTTGTACCAAAATGCGTAAAGTGAAATGTTAAGCAGTATGTTTTGGGGTACTTTAGGATTCATAAAAACTTTAACTCTTCAAATACCAGAAGTTTCTTCATAATAACCAGTTCGGTAAAATAATAATAAGTTTGTGATAAAATACGTAAAGTGCGATGCTGATAGTGTATTTTGGGGTACTTTTGGGTACCAATTTTTTTTAAATGTTCAAATATGTGAAGTTTGTTCCTCAATAACCTATTTGATGAATAAGCAAAAAAAAAGTGATAAAAATAGGGTCCAGAAAAAAATTACATGTCCAAATTGATGTTTTATTCTTTATTTAGATAATTTCGCACCAACGAGTATTAGAAACATACTTAAATTGGTGTTTAGTTTTAAATCGGACTCTACATGATGCCTACATACATGTTTCACTTTCTATTTGTGGTGTCTTATTTTCATTTTAATTAAGGTTAAGTTTTTTTATATTTCTGATAAATATAGATAACGTTATTAAAACTTTTTATATTTTTTTTATTATTTGTGGATTTTCAATTCCAATGTCTTTGTTAAAGTTTATTTTTAATTCTACAATATTGTTATTTAATTTATATTTATAACTTGACTTTTTTCGTGGGAACTTCGGTCTCATTTACAATAGAACTCCCCAATATTTTCTTTCAACTTTGTATAAGTGTTTTTATTTTAATTGTGGTTTTTATTCAACCCTGCATGATGTATTGATGCATGTACTCCCTCCGGGCTTGATTATAAGCAAAAACAATTACCTTTACACATATTAAGAATAGTAGTTTTATACATTTAATTTTATTGGATTCATGAAAAAAATAAATAGATCTACTAAATTATTTCTAATTAATAGTCACATTCTCACAATATTAATAAGTTTTTTTGGTACAAAACAAAGGAGTTGATTTAGTATATTTACATTCATCAATACTAGCTCACCCGTGCATCGCACGGGTATTGAGGCTAGTTAAAGTTAAACTCTGAACAGATTTTATCCCTATATATTAATACACTAACGTGATTTTCACGTTTTTAGCGGCAAATTTTTTTCCTTTTTTTTAGTCCCTTTATGTACTTTTTTTTAGTCTATTTATGTGTGTTACTTAGTCATGTATGTGTTATAGTATGGTACACTTACACTGGCTACTTTATTAATCAATTTGTGGATGCATTTTTTGATAACATTAGTTGTAAATAATGCAAACTTTTTTTTATAAGTCCATTTATGTGTGTTACTTAGTCATGTATGTGTTATAGTATTGTACACTTTATACTGACTACTTTATTAATCAATTTGGGGATGCATTTTTTGATAACATTAGTTGTAAATAATGCAAACTTTTTTTTATAAGTACATTTATGTGTGTTACGTAGTCATGTATGTGTTATAGTATTGTACACTTTATACTGGCTACTTTAATTTTTATTTTTTTATAAGTCTCTTTATATGTGTTACTTAGTCGTATGTGTTATAGTATGGTACACTTTACACTGACTACTTTATTAATCAGTTTGGGGAGACATTTTTTGATAACATTAGTTGTAAATAATGCAAATTTTATGTCCATTATTAATCTAACAAAAATTAAGATCCCACATTTTTTTTTGTCTAGCACTCATTGTTAAACTCTGAACAGATTTTATATAAAGTTACTTTTGAAGATACGTCATAAATTTAGTAATTTATATAAAGTTTAATTAATTTATTTTTTGGGTGAGAATATGAAGTTTAAAATTGAAAAGTAATAGTGACGATATCAAATCTATAGATAGATCTCCAACTCAAGAAACATGGTGAATCGGTGATGATTGCATTATTATTATTTACCTGAATGGGAAATTGGTATGTCAATATTTCAATTTCTATAGTTGTCTAGCTGCGTTTTCTTTTCTTATTATTTGGTGTCGAGCACGAAACAATTTACAGTGGATAGTAGATAAGTTAGCTCATAACAATGAGTCGATAGCGAATAATTTATACATTTAAAAGTTAGCCGATTGAAACACTATAAATTATATATAAGTTCAAACACTATTTCAAGTAGTGTTTTAAAAAAAAAAACACTATAAGCTACTTAAAAATACTATAAGATAATCTTGCTAAATACTTATAAAAGACTCGATCATCTACTATAAGCTACTCGCTATAAGCTATCATATTTAGAATATATTTTACTTGTAAGAACTATTAACAAGATCTTTTCTATGTAACTAGTTGAATACTCGTGTATGCGCACTGGTCGGTCGTTTTGTGTTTGTATGGAATGAAAGTTGTAAATTTGGAAGTAGTATATATATTTTATTTTTTTTACGTGGAAGTAGTAATATATTGTTAAGAAAAGTGAATGTTGCTAGAGCAGATAAGTCGGAGAATATGATTATATTCTTAAAAACATAAGATTTAATGTTCTATATGCAGTAATTGAAATATTACATCCCCAAGTTTAATGTGAAGTCAAATTGAGAGAGTACTCTTCAACAAATTTGGCAAGTAAAGTTAGATAATATCAACAAAGTTAGCATCAAAATAGTAGCCAAAATGAAACCCCAAATGCAAAAAGTTTGCTTGTAATCTGCAGAAAAAAATCTTCTTGGGATAGTCACTCTTTGCCACCTAAAAATACTCTCTCCGGTCCACTTTATAAGCAAAAAAACATTTTTTAGATTCATTCAATAAATGATGTATCTAGTAATACATCATTTATTGAATGAATCTAAAAAGTGTTTTTTTTCTTATAAAGTGATTGAAGGGGGTAATATACTAGGAAACCTAAGTTATAACTGAAATAGCCAAAATGAATTGGTAATGATAGTTAGATTGAGATAGTATTGATATACTTATGATGGTTATAGATTTTGGAAGACCTCCTTGAATACATCATTTGTAGTTGATGCAAGTGTTTGCTTTTGGCCATCATGAATAAGGACTTTCAAGTCTTCTTTGCTTTGAACCCTTGAAATTACAACATATAATTTACCGTGGCTAAAAATAACTCTAGGTAAATATAATCCGACATTTTGTAGTGATTGCCCTTGAGGCTTGTTAATAGTCATAGCATAACATACAACAATAGAAAATTGTCTCCTCATTAATTTAAAAGGTCATGGATGGTTGAATGTGAAATAGACGTTCTCATTCTTGGAATATAAATAATGTTTCTTATGTTTTTTCCCGACATGATCTTAGCCTCTGTGATATGAGTTGCAAGTCTTGCAACCAAACTATATATATATACTAATTATTACCTTTAATTAATTATTATACAATATATGTTCAGTAAAAAAATACACACATAATTTATTTAACAAAAACACAATTAAATTAAAACAACTCCTAAACAGTTCTAATAATCATTTAGAAAAAGTGGTGTGTTACACACAATCCTTCAGATTGATCTAGATTCCTAAGAAGCATGATAGGTGTCTATTTTCAATCTAATTCTATGATTTGGAAGGTCATATGTTCTCAAAGAATTTAACAATTCATGAGTACATTTGGGGTATGCTTAACTTTCATAAGCTTCTGAATCACCAATTGAATCGAAACTTAAATATTCTCTTTCTTCACCTAGTTGTCAAAATATGGTAAATTGAATCGTCAACAATGAAATCTTATCACTATCAATAGATTCACCGAAAGTAAAGAGAATAATAATATTAATAATAATAATTCATAAAGATAGTTAACTAACATGGAAATAACTTCAAGAAATCTCTATTTTTGTACTCTTCTATTGCCATTGATTTCAAGAAATCTCTATTTTTGTACTCTTCTATCAAATCTGGATAGATTGTTTTCACAATGGCCTCAATAGGATATATAAAGTCTGCAATTATAAGTTCCCTTGGTATGTCAATCTCAGCATGTCCATCATTTGGTTCATTTATCTCGCCGTCTCCCACATCAAGTATCTATTGGCTAAACTTTCAGTTCTTCTGAATTACTATTGTTCAACCCATTTTGCAACCGCGTGTTCTTAGTGAGAGTCAATACTTTGCAACGATCCAAATATATGAAGAATTTAGTGAAACATGGGCAATATCAGAACGGCTTCCCCTAGGGACCTAAACTCACCCCCAAAGCTAACTACCTTACCTCTGAAAAGAGACGAATCATCCTCGTCTTGTAGACCCATTATATCTCACATGGTCCTATCAAGTGCTTCAAAACAATGCTTGTGAGTCATAGGAGCATCATCCCAAATGATTAACTTTGTAGCTTTCAATAATTCAGCAAGTTCAATTCCTTGGTGAATACGTGGCATGACATCATCACTCTCTTCCGTTGAGACATCTGGCAATTCAAGCTGAGACCGACCTCATCCTTAGGCCGACCTCGACTTGGGGGCCATTGTTCCGGCCTGGGCCTAACCTGACACAAGAGTTGGGTCAGGCCCAATCCGGTGCTGACTCGCCCAATACACACTCAACCATGAAGGAATCCCATGGACGAACCAGATTGCAACGACCAGATCCGACGCATCAAATACGACGATAAATAGAGCCACACCCCAAATAGAGCTACACCCCTCTATTATCAAGTACACTTTTCATTTCTGCATACCTCTCCACTCCTCTTGTTGACTTAGGCATCAGAGTGTTTGCAGGTATCACCTCTCGACGAGCTCAACATCATCTACCTTGATTACAACCTTGACGCACCCAAACTCTCAATGGACACATCCAAGCCATTTCTGCATCCATCTGATACACTTCTCCAAATACCCCGAACTCTCAGTTGACATCATTTTGTTTCTATTTGGTTATTGGTTTTTTTCTCTTTATGTAAAATGGTCTCATTTTTTTCTTTCTATAAATTAATACACTATTAAAATAAACAATAGTTAATAATAAATTAATTAATTAATTAATTTAATTATCAAGTAAGTAAATAAATAAATTAGTTACTTACTTGATATCAAGTAAATATATAAATTAGACTATTAAAATATAAATTTTAAAATTTTAATTTTAAAATATCTTCATAGTTAGTTTATTTGTTGTGAATTTATAACAATAATAATTTTTACATATATATTTTGCCATATTTTATATTGACTAATTTTTTTTAACAATTATTAAACATATCATTTTATATTTATCAGTTAGTTCAATCACTAATTTTATCAAATACTTCATTCATCATCAAGTAGTTTTTCGACTATCAGTTAGTTTATCCGCTTATCCGATATAAATTCATCCGACTAGTTCACCCGTTATCCGCTAATTTTTACCAATTAGAACCTTAGTCCATGATTTGTGGACTAAAAATAAAAAGTCCTTAATTTCAGGGATTAGAATCAAACATAAGTAATATTATAGAGATTTTTTTTTGTTATCGGGTTATTAGTGCACACTTCAGTGGCAAACCTAGGCTTTAGTGAGAGGGTTCACTTGAACTCTCTCAACAAGAAATTATATCCATTTATCTCTCGTACAACCCTCTGACTCCTGGTCCTAGATTCGCCACTACGCAATATTCGTCGACTTTATCGATAACTAATTTATTTTGGAGAATCTAACTGATCACCATGAGTACCCAATTTTATCAGCCTATGTAATTCTCATCTCCCCAACAGAATTTTTTTCAAACTCAAAAATTTATAAAGCAATTTTTTTCTATATTAGTACTATTATTATAGAAACGAAAAAGAAAACGGATGATGAGTTTTTTTTATTTTGGGGAGAGAATCCTATGAGTCTATGACTATGACTATGAGTAATGAGTAAATGACAGTACATTGAGAAGGTGGAGCAGTGTGTAACCGTAGAGGGATGAAAAACAAGACAATGATAAATGTGAAGGGAATCCAACAAAGCTGGTTCGGTTTTCCAGACAGACAGACCTGTAATAATTTATTTATTTTTAAATTGAGGAAGTGAGAAATTTTATCAAAATAATACTAATGACTATTTTATAATTATTTAAAAAAAAATTAAACTCAACACTTTAAAAAAAATAAAATTAGCTCTTTTTACTGAACTAACACCTAAAGTGACAGACCTGTAGTAATAAATCCAAAGAGAATCCAATAATACACAATCCAACACAAAATAAACAACAAAAGTAAAGTTATGGTAGTAAAAGAAAACAGCTAGCTAGCTGTGCCACTCAATCCAATCCACCACGTTGCTTTCATCATTACACACGCACCCCACCATACCAACTACAGTTTTAATTATTTTACTTTTTTTATATAAAGTAATTATTTTACTATTTTAAGGTGATGAGTTCAGATCCCCTCGAAGATAGTTGAAAAATGACTATTAGTATTACTTTAATTAATAAAATTTCCCCTTTTCCCAATTTTAAAAAAATGAACGAGCTCATTTAATTCTTATCTTTTTTAAGTTTAATCTCTAAAATACTCTCCACTCAACTCAATAGTTTTATGTGCACTACTCACACTCCCATTGAAAATTGAAAAGACAGGATTCAATGAGGGTAAACTTAGTATTTAACCTACATTGGGACACGAAGGTCTGTAATTACAAATTCGGTATTAATTGATGCAAATTTAGCCTTAAATGCAACAAAAATGCTATGTGGACCGTGGATTTTTGACAATAGCGAACAAATACAAAGAAAATACGGTGGGACCCACAATTTTATTATTTGTTTTTAATTATATTATTCCACACAAAAATAACTAGCGAGGATTTGAACTTCTAAAGTGTCATATGCAAATCATGGGACTTTTTTCCATTTAATGGAGAAAGCAATTTGAATGAGGAGTAATGATAAATAATATTTTTTTGTCAACTTAAATGAGATGATAAATACATACTATACACATTATTACATAATCACACACGAGTTTAAACCATAGAGCCGAATCGTTAAAATTGTCAATATACTATTGGAGGTGAATGACAAAATGACACAAATAATATAAGCTCGATGTGGCAATGTCAATCCTCTAGCTTAAAATGAATATAAGTGTTTTTTCACTGAGCTTATAGCATTTTTTGAAATGCTACTTGAAGTAGCGTATGAACTTATAGCTTATAATATTTTATTTTTTATCTCAATTTTACCCATCATTTATGATTCATTACTTTTATCAAACTCCTCATTTATTATTCATTAAATGAATTTCACTTTTATTTTTAATCATTAATTAGAAATATTTATTTACGTAATTTTATTTTTATAAGCTACTTTAACCTTTAATTTTATTAAACTCTTTAAGTTCAATACACTAACTTATCCACCATTCGCTACGTCATGTACTATACGCTAACTTATCCGTTAACTTATTTATCTACTATCCGTTAACTTATCCACTAATATATTTTTATTGCCAATAGCTACATTTTGAAATAATAATTTTTTAATATTTATGTCACTGTCTCTCTATATTAAATGAAAAGCATCCCTTCCTATGCCAACCCACCAACCTTTCAATTTATTTATTTATTATTTATTTATTTATTTATATTTGGAAAATGTCAGTAACGGATAAAAATATCTAAGCTGAGGTGGGTGAAATCTACAAGCCTTCTCTTTCCAACTCCTGTATTTAAGTGAATGAGAGGTTGGTTCTCTTTCAAGATAGAGTTCTCATAGAGGTTAAATTTTGTGTATGAGTTAAACACCAGTCTTTCTTCTTTCTTCCTTTCTAACCATTTAGAGCAATTACCTACCTTAGATCTCATAGATCTCAAAGTCCGTATTTACATACGTATATACAGTTATCATTGTCATCAATCTAGTCTTAGATTTCATCAGATCTACTCAGTTTAGGTTACTTTTTATATTTTCCGTTTTGTTTCTTTTATGTTCTCTGAGAAACATTCTTGTTTCTAATGTTTTCTCTACTTGTTCACTGGGATCTTTCACCAAGAAGATATTTTTTGCTTGAATTTTTTATTTTTTATGAGATGAATGAAGTTGGAAATTTTTAGGGTTTTGGTCATGGTTAGGGTTTTTTTAAAAAATAATTATAATAATAGTGGTGTGGAGCTCTTTTTAGTCCAAATGAAGATCTGACTGTGTTGATAGAGCTGCTTAGCTATGGATCCCACAGATCTACCCATTTATATGTTGTTTGTGGTAGTTCTGTGGCTTCCATATCCTGGGAGCTTTATCACCTTTTAGTCTTATCATTTTTTGGATTGAAGGGAGCTCTACACTATTTTTCTTTTCTATTTGTTTTATTTCTAACCCTAGCTTGTTTTTCTCTCCAAACATTATATATCTATGCTCATTGTTTGTACCAAACTGGATCTATAGTTTTTGTGAACTTTTAATTAATTATTTCAAACTAGATCTGGTTTGTATGAACATTAATTGATTAATTATTAATTAATTAATGAATTAAACTATTTTCAATCTGTAATTATGTACTTGTGTTCTTATGACTAATGACTAATATGTTTTTGGCTTTTTTTCTTGGATCTGGATCTATGAGTTGGCATAAATTATTTGCATACTTCAAGTTGATGCATCGATCTGTCCTATGGAGACAAGAGTTCTTTCTAGAAGGCCAAGTACAAAGGAGCATAATATAAATTGTGGAAGACTATCTTCAACTTTTGAAGTTTGATATATTCTTATGTAATAGCTGAATTTAGTTGTATTTGCTTTGTTGAATTTTATTCTTTTTTTAGTGGATGATTTATGATGAGTTTATTTTGTAAGAGAAAGTTTCTGAGATTGTAGCTAAAGTTTGGTCTTAAAGAGATTGGTTTATATTCAATTCATCATAGATTTCGTTTTAATGATGATGATACTACAGTACATTCTACTTTATTAGTTTTTCTGTATGAGTATAATAATTCAAATTTAATCTCTGTAGATTGTGTCAAAAAAAAGGTAGATTGTGTTTTAAAATATTAAATATTACTAAATATCCCTATTATTATACACCTATAATATAAAGAACCCTATTTCAATGCGAGGCTTGTCAATTGTAGACTTATTTTTATTATCAAGGTAAAACTGTTTCAGTGGTTAAGTTTATTAAGAATAAATTTATGTCGCATTAATTCCTATTTCAAACCGCCCTATTTTTAGTTTAACTAACGGCGGTTTGAAATCATTCTTCTGTTTGATGGATTAGTCTCGACATTTGCGTGTTTTAGAGATTAGTCTCAACATTTGCGTGTAGATAATATCTGGTAAGTGGCTGTGTATGATGAGGAGATTGAGTGTATGGTGAGGATATTGCCACCGGCTTTTCTTCGTTCTTATCGTCGGCCGCCTGTCCTCCCTGCACGGTGGTAATGGAGAATGAGGAAGTTAAGTAACGGATATAATGGTGGAGAGAGAAGTGGAAAAGTTAATTGAGAAAAAGAAACGGTAGTGACAGGCTACAAAATCGAGAGTTAATAAAAGTTGCCGTTAAAAAAAAGCATTGGAAAGTTAAATGACAAAGGGTGTAACAGGTTGGTACTGGATCCTTTCTAGTCACCTCTCTCTATCTCTCTCATTTTGTTTTTATTTATTTATAAAAATTTGAAATAAAATAATTTAAGAGTTGAGATTGCGTATTATAGAATCTAATAGAAATGATTACACTAATTGAAGTGACTCAAGTGATCCTTGACTAGAGAGGATCTGGCGATCCGTAATAGGTTATCTATAAATGCTGCCTATCTATCTGTTCCCAATAAAACCCATGCATTATTTTTCACAACCACAATTAGGGTTGTTTACCATGTAGTTTGATTCGATTTTGATCTGAAAAAGCCATTTGAAATATAAGGTTACTTTTCTTAACTATGTTTAAGGCAGTGTCAATCAAATTAATGCAGTTTGGATTAGTTGGTTCGGTTTTTAAGGTGTGTTCGCCGTTTGGTTTTGATTGAAAAAGTGAATGAATTGAACTAAAAGGTAAAAACCTATGTTTGGTTTGTTTGGCTTTCTTTAAAATATCTGACTCAACTTCGAATTGATACGATTTGATTTGGTTTGGTTGGTTCAGTTTTTTGGGATTTAGAAAATATAATTTGATATAAAGTTAGATTAATTAATTTAACTCTAAAATGCTAAAAAAAATATTATTATTTTATTCACACAAACTATCAAACTTAAAATGTAATAAAATTAAAATAGATACTTCATGTACGTAAGTTGTAAAGGTGTGTGAGAGTAACGTGGCGTATGTTGTATGACTATATTAAGTAGACATTTTTAATTTTTTTAATAACATAATAGTTGCTAGTATAATAATACGTGCGGCTTGTTGGCAGGAAGCGAAGTTTCGGAGAAAGGCGCGTTCTACTCCTCCCAACACACATCGCAATGTTGGTGTGGTGTCTTGGACTCGGCCTGATGTTGGAACCGGTTAAGTGTAATGTTGGTGCAACGCTTTTTGATGATGGAAGATTTGGTATTGGTTTTTGTATTCGTAATGATGAGGGTGCGTCATGTGAAAATAAAGTCTCTATACTTCACAGGCAAGCCTTCCCCTCAAGAGGCAGAAGTTTTGGGTTTATTGGAAGCGGTCGTTTGGCTAAAAGAGTTGGACATCCAAAGAGTTACCATTGAGTTCGATTGCAAGGCTGTTGTAGATGGCTTCAGTGGAGTGTGCAACTTAGTAACTGAATATGACTCCATTTTAAAAATTGTCAATCGTTATTGTCTACTTTAGAAAACTATTGGGTTAGTTTTGTCTGACGGTAAGCAAACTGTGTGGCTCACACTTTGGCTCAAGCATCAAGGCTTTATGCTAACTCTCATATTTTTGATTGTATTCCAACCTGTGTCACATATTTGATTACGAATGAAATGCCATAACTTTCTTTTGGTAAAAAAAAAATACGTGCAGTTTGGTTTGGTTTGATTTTTAAAAACAAACTTCCATCCAAACAGAATTAATCGTTTGATTGAAAAATGACCCAAAGACATTCCAACCCAAGTGGTTTTTTGCGATTTTAGTTATGAGTTTGTTAGGTTTGCAGTTTTTTATTGGTTTGGTTCGATTTTTGAATGACCCTAGCTGGTATATAGCATGGTTGTGCCGAATAAAAATAGTGAATAACGAATAAACTAATGAAATCAAATGAACTAATAGTAGGTAGCTAATAGTGGATATATAAGTTAGTAGATTTAATTTAAATAAATAGACATATATGTATATAATATTTAAATATGAAAGTGAATATTTATTTAATATAAGATAAATTAATGAGGAATTTTATTGAAGTATTAAGGGTAAAAATGAGAGATACATGAAATACTACAAGGTTAAATGCTATTTCAAGTAGCCAGGAGCTATAGCATATTTTCAATTATGGGGGTGGCCAAATATAAAGAAAAGTAAAATATAATTTTAAAACTAAGATATTAAACCTAATCAATTAGTAAACATATTCACTATGTGTTTTTGTGCGAACAAAATGTAATTTGAAGCAACAACAAAGACAATAAAAAATCGACAATATATAGTTATTTAGAAAATTTGAACTCAACAACTCTTCAAAGAGTCAAATTCATTCATAATTGATATCGTACTAAACAAATTAATAATACATTTTCTAATGTAATGAGCAAGCTATTTGCAAGAAACTCATTCTTCTAATTTTTTGTTAGGTGTGTTTTGATTGTTGTGTGTAAGAGTTTCGAATAAAAGATAAGATAGTAATAGTTTATGGCTCCTTTTTTTGGTACAAAGCTTATGACTCATTTTTCTTGACAATGATAACTGTATTATCTCCTTCAACTAATAAGCTTTATTTTTGAGAAACTAAAGCTACCCCGACAAGAGTGTGAGTCACCTTGTTAGTTTCTCTCCTAGAGAACTCCACATGAGAGTTTACAGAAAAATAAGCAAAAGTCTCCCTACAAGAGTGCAAAATACAACCATAATCTGAAATAATAGAGGGACAATTATTAAAGTCATCAACTACAATTTTAGCATCGAGCTCAAAGATGGCGACGGCGTCTTTGTAGTTGAGGTCACGAACCCAATCCATAGACAATAATAGTCAAAGCGCCTCACCTTTGTAAGAATCAATAACTGGAGAGAAAGAGTGAGTTTTTGCAGCAATAAAAGACCCGTTATCATCTCGAATACACATGCCAAAACCCACTTTATTAACCGCACTATCAAAGGCCGCATCGACATTACACTTCACAAAATCGGATGGTGGCGTTTGCCACACCGTAGCTGCTGTATTAATAGCAGCGCGCCTGCTGCACAACCAACAGCAGCCCAATCCGAAAGCAAGGTGCTGCCCCGCAACAACATAGTGGCGGCAGTGTCCCTAACATTGTTCCACACCACATTATTATGACTAGACCAAATGCTCCAAAGAATCGACAACAAAGAAAATAAAGAATCGACAATATATAGTTATTTAGAAAATTTGTACTTGACGACACTTGAAAGGGTCAAATTTATCCATAATTGATATCGGACTAAACAAACTAATAATACTTTTTCTAATGCAAACGACTAAACTATTTGCAAGAAACTCATTCTTCTAATTTTTTGCTAAGTGTGTTTTGATTGTTGTGTAGGAGTTTCAAATAAAAAAATAAGATAGTAATAGCTTATGACTCATTTTTTTGGTACAAAGCTTATGACTCATTTTTGTTTTGGTTAATAATACATTAATTCTCAGGGGTGTTCGCGTTGCGGTTTGGTTCGGTTTTAAGACAAAAAATGAACCGAACCGCAAGGTAAATTACATGCAGTTTGGTTTGGTTCGGTTGGCTACTTAAAAAAAACCAAACCAAACCAATGCGGTTTGGATTGGTTCGGTTTTTTCCAAGACGAAAACAATTTAAAACGGAGTTAAAATTAACTAACATAAAAAAGGCTAACATAAATCTTTAAGAAAAAATCTACTCAAATATATGTAGTATATAAATCACTCTTTTAAATTTAATTTTTTTCAAATAGCTAAGACAATGTTTAAAAGAATTTGAATTAAATATTTTGTTGTAATTTTTAAATATAGCATAACAATATGGATTGTTTGTAAGTGAGTCAAAGAATTAATTGGATTTGGGCTAGAAAGTGAGTGAGAGTTGGGTTGTAGTTGCATTTGGGTTAGTAAGTTAGTAAGGAAGGTTGTAATTCAACAAGCCTTAGTGTTACTTGCAGTTTGGTTTGGGAAATCAAAACCGCGAACCGAACCAAACTGCGCGGTGCATTGAAAAATAGAACCGAACAAAACCGATCAAAAGCGGTTTTTTGCGGTTTTCGATTTGGTTCGGTTTGCGTTTTCCCTATTGGTTTGGTTCGGTTTTGAACACCCCTAATTCACACATTGTTGTCGTTTTATTTTTGGGAAACTAAGACTACTTAGTTGGAGTGACTAATTAAAAAAATATTGGAGTAGCTAAATATACAATATACTCATTTATAAACAAGCTTCTTTGCTTGCAAATTGGGCTCGAAATCTTTCAAGTTCTTAGGTATCCCGGTTGGAGCAAACCCAAGAAGAGTGAGCACTTGGCAACCAATTATTGATGTTGTTAGAACACGGTTAACTAGTTGGAAAAGCAAGCAATTATCGATCGGGGGGCGTGTAACTCTCATAAATTCGATATTGGCCTCACTCCCATTATATCTTTTCTCATTTTACAAAGCTCACAAGAAGGTGATTGAGGAAATTACAAAGCTACAAAGGAGGTTCTTATGGGGAGGAGATGAAGAAACAAGGAAGATGGTGTGGGTAAACCGGATTTGATTTGTGCTCTTTAAGGGAGGAGGCTTGGCATTAAAAATTTAGAAGTTTTTAATTTGGCTTTATTAACCAAGTGGAGGTGGAGAATTTTGAAGGAGGAAGGTAACATGCTTTGGAAAGAACTTGTGGTGAATAGATATGGTGTGGATGGAAGATGGCCAAAGGAAAACGAAGCAAGGAGAAATTGGTGTAAACACTCTCTTTGGTGGCGAGACTTATGCTTGTTGGGTGAGGAACAAATTTGGATAAACAATGGTTCGACTTTGAAGCATGCCTATAACTAAGCATCAGGTAGTGGCTCTTAAATACTCCAACAAACACTTGAATTAATTAGATGAGAGAATAGTTAATTAGAGGAGAAAGGGATGACAAAAGTAAAAACAGAAAACTAGTATAAATAATAGACATAGTTAATGAAACTAACTAATTAAACTAAATTTCATAATTCATGTAAAGCAGTTTAAAGGGACTTATTTTTTGGAAAATTTTCATATTTCTGGAAAAAAGACAACCAACCAGCATCATTTGGAGTTCACCCTAATTCTTTGCACTTCCATTTATTGTCATTTGTCACCTTAGCATGTCACTGAGAGTTACTGAATTTTCTTAGTAAATTTTTTCATAATTCATGAACAAAATTGTGCTCTTTGAGACCCTTAGCATGTCACTGAGAGTTACTGAATTTTCTTAGTAAATTTTGAACAAAATTGTGCTCGAGACCCTTTAAATTTGCCCTTCCAAGTTTTTTTCTCATTTAAATCCTTTATATTTTCGTTTATATTTTTTTCATGTTAAATTAGACCTTCATGGTTCCATTTATGTTTTAAAGTGGTCCTCTATTTTTCTATTTTAGTTTGGTCCTTATAATTATAAACGAAACACATGGAAGACCAATTTAAAATATAGACAGAAGCATAAAGGACTTGAATGAGAAGAAAGAAACTTAAAGGACGTATAACAATTTTTTGAACATGAATACAAGACATTGAGTAATTTTTTTTTCAGTGGATCAAAACTTGTCCCAAATATAAATAGGGATGTGTCTATACAATTCACACTTCATGCTTCCAGAATTCTGGCAATCCAACAATGTACATAATGTTCTAGGCTCAAAATTTTTCCCATTGGCATGCTTCCTATCTCAACTTCACTCTACCCAAAACTATTTCAAATCCATTTCACAATGACCCAACACTAAGTTCCACCTTATGATATGGCTTAGCCATTTCACAGTTTCCAAACACAGTTTTTAATATTGAATTCATACCTAGGAGTTGGAAAACAAAGGTAAACCAGCCCACAAAATTTGGATCAGTGACAACAACTACATTTATGAATTTTGACTCGTCTTTGCCGTCTACTTGTCCTGTTATGCAAGGAGGAATGATCATCTTTTTCTTCCTTGTTGATATTTATGGGTTCATCTTTAGCCATAACACCATGCACAGCAGTTTCCTCTTCAGTCACATTGATTTTTGTTGGTTCAGCTTGACTACATTTGTTTGATTTGCTTCTCACAAAACACGCAAGAGTCATATCATCACCATCAACAGTCAAATTATTTGTATCCTCCACAACAGTCTCCTCTTCAATCACATTGATTTTTGTTGGTTCAGCTTGACTCCATTTCTTTGATTTGTTTCTCACAAAACACGCAAGAGGCATATCATCACCACCAATGGTCAAATTATTCGAATCTTCCGATTTTCTTACTGAATTTGCACCTTTTGGCTTTCTCACTCGTCTGCAAGAAGCGACTTTCTTCTGTATTGACAACTCTTTTGTTCCACTACTAGTACCACATGATAGGGACAGCCCACCTTGCTCATTAACAGTCAAATTATTTGAATCTTCAGCAACAGTGTCCTCTTCAATCACATTGATTTTTGTTGGTTCAGCTTGACTCCATTTCTTTGATTTGCTTCTCACTACACACGCAAGAGTCATATCATCGCCATCAACAGTCAAATTATTTGTATCTTCCGATTTTGCTTCTGAATTTGCACCTTTTGGCTTTCTCACTCGTCTACAAGAAGAAACTTTCTTCTGTATTGACAACTCTTTTGTTCCACTACGAGTACCACATGATAGAGACAAACCATCTCGCTCACCAGATGGGATTTGATTTTCATCCTGCTTAGATGCAACTTTAATCCCACTGAAAAATGAAGCTTGTTTCGCATTTTTTGTACATTTTATCTTCTTCGATTTGCTGCGTAAAAAGCATGAAAGAGTTGTGTTTTCCAAACTATCATTCTCCAAACTCTCAATACAAGTCTTGTCACTCCATGCTATATCATTGAGTTTCTCGGGATGAATTCGAGCACGCCTTCTGGATCTCGTTTTCTTGGGAACATTGCTCCATGCAAAGAATGAAACGCCTCCACCACAAGTCTTGACCTTGTCACTATATTCTATATATTGTACTTCTTCGGGACAAATTGAAGCCTTCTTTTTTGGACGTCTTCTAGGCCTCTCTTTCTTGGGAGCTGCACCTTGTACGCCCTCAGGACAAAACTCAGCATCTTCTGCATATTTTTTCGGCCTCTTTTTCTTGGGAACATTCCTGCAGGCAATGAATGGGAATTAGAAAACAAAGGGATACCTAAAGCGACATTCAGCTTCAAACATTATATGGCCACCACAATTTACTGACAAAGCCGGAATCACATCTACAAGTTGTTAAAGACTTGATGAGAAAGGGAAAGTAGATTAGAGAGGGTACCTTGACGCTCTCTTCCGCTTCCTTTGGAGAGTCACAGCACCAACATCAGATGGTGGAGCAACCATTTGTAAAGGAATAATAAAGTCATTCAATGTAAGGGCTGGACGGTCAGATTCTCTATCAACAAAGTTACTAGCAAGAAGAGACTTTTGCCTCTTTCTTGCTTCTTGAAGCAAAGGAACTTGTTCAGGACACAATACTTTCCATCTCCTGATCAATAAAACGAATGTGTGACTAACACAACAAAATATAAAGATTTTTAAAACAAAGATTATAATCAAAGAAGTTAATTCTAAATGCATACTTCCGGCATTGAGAATCAGTACGAGGAGAAACATCTTCAGCAACCTTAGACCAGCAATATCCATACTTGCAAATTGCAGCTTCTAATCTTAAATCTTCCTCCTCAGTCCATCCACCCCATTTCAAAGAAGGATCCAAGCTATTAAGGTATCTGCCATAACAAAGATCAAGAACTTCAACAAGAGTAAACCATAAAAAGTTTGTTACCAAAAAGTTTATTAGAAAGTGCATTACCTGTCCCTACACTGAGATTGGATCCGGCCAGGAACAAATTTAGCTATTTGATTCCATTTCCGTCCAAACAACATGACTGCTACTGTTAAGCGTTCATCCTCCTCTTGAGTAAAGCTCCCTTTCCTTACGGGACAAAGCGACTTTTTCCATCTGCATCAGTGCAGTACACAAAAAGTAGCAGCCAATGAACAACTTCTCCAATATACTTAGGATCCTTGTCAATTTGGTGAACCAAACACAGTTAATCATGTTTAAGTGTTTTATATCAGCGACCAATCATGCTTTGTTAAATGCTAAAATAGTGTCATTTCATTTTCAAGAGTATGCCTATCATTCACGTTTTGTTTCGACACAAAAACCTTGTAAGAGAAGAGAAATATTAAAGGTATGTTTGATTAGGCTTTTAAAACAGTTTTCTGTTTCTAAAAAATTAAGAAAGAACAATTTTTGTTCTTGGTTAACTTTTGAAAACAGAAAACTGTTTTTAAAAAGTGTAATCAAACAAGTCCTTAGAGCCTTAAGAACTATTCCAAATGGAGTTAAGACGCATCATGGCATACACCGTAGTGGCTTGCAACCAAATGCAAAAAGTTCTAAAAATATGCAAAAATATACTACAAGAAAAGCAAACCAACCTATTTGAGCACTGGGTTCCTGTCCGCCGTTCTAAAATGGAAGCCACAGACTGCCAATCACTCTGACCAAAATAAGCAACGGCAGAACAAAGTTGAGCATCTTCTTCCTCAGTCCATTCACTATTTAACATTGAAGGATTTAAACTCCTTTGGTATCGTGCCAAGCATTGAAATGGAGTCCTGTTTGTGGCCAATGATACAGCAACGTCAAACCAGTTCCTAATGCCCACCTCTTGGACAACAATCAAAAGAGACCTATCCTCATCAACAGTCCATGGGCCATGGTTGATCAAAGGATCTTCACAATTCAACCATCTGTGGTTGCAAACATTAGAAGAACTAGTCAAAATCATATTTGTTCGTTGGTTTTATCCATCTATTTGTTTATATGTGATGGTTGATTATCCTTTACAGTCTTTACTCTAACAAGGTTGCCTGTTGCACTTCGATTTGAAGCTTACATCTAGCTAAGATCTCTCCCTCCCCATAATAAAGTAAACTGACATACATGGCTAATCATGATACTAGCTTGATCTTTTATTTCATCGACTTCTAACTCAATGTTAATATTTTTTTTCTCATTAACCATATAAATATCAATATCAATGCACAATGCTCAATCACCAGAATCCCAAATTCCCAATAACAGAATCGATGTAGTTCTCCTAAGACGAAGCATGAGTATAGCACATTAACAAAAACACAGAACACATCAAAGCATAGCCATCTTTAGATACATAGAAAAACAGATATTCAACATTATAGAAATACATACCTGGATTCACATTCAGCACCAGTGCGGCCAGCAGCACACTTGGAAGCCAACTCATCCCAATTAACTTTGGGTAAAAACTCTCTAATCCTCTCTGGTGTTATTTCAAGATCTGTAACTGATGAGATTATGCTATCTATGTCATTTCCATCTCCAAATGAACACTCTGAACTGTCAAGTAAATACATTGAGAAAAAAATCAATATTGGTTGGGGGAAAGGATTGCAATCGCAAATATCAAGATGGAACATTTAGCCATAAAAACAAATTAAATTTGATATTACCTTATTCTATCTATTGAATATTGATGCATCATTTTTTGGAATTGTTCCTTAATTCCCTTTGAAAGATTTTCCCTTTCCACATTTGACCATTTTTTCCGATCCAGTGAAAGTGGAAATCTCTCCAATACCATCTTATAATTAGCAACACGAGCATTCTCAGCTGGGCCATAACACATTGCAGATGCTTTTTTATGGCTCTGTAAAAAAAGCAATTCAAGGATTACCAACCAATACTAACAGTGACAATACCGAGCGTGTCATATATGTTAAGTTAATTGCTAATGACTAAGTTATCATAGTCTTTGTCCGCTTATTGACTTGTTATTTTGGACTAAGCTACTAAGAAGATTGTTAAGCAACAGATTCAAAACCCTCAAGCCCCAACAGTGACCATACCGACTCCGACACAACACCATAATATTAATAAGCCAATTGATTATGAAAATTGACTATAGTAGTTGTATAAGTATAACTAAAATTTTATATCTACTTTTGTATTTGATACTATCCATTCAGGTACAATAATTGTATGAACAAGAGATACAGGCATCTACCAAAACAGATATTGACTATTGTAGCTGTAATTTACAAAAAAAAATAAAAAAATTGACAGACTCTGACACAACACCAGAATAAGCAAATCGATTGTGAAGATTGACTATAGTAGTTGTATAACTAAAATTTTATATCTACTTTCATATTTGATACTATCCATTCAGATACAATAATTGTATGAACAAAATACAGGCATCTACCAAAATAGATATTGACTATTGTAGTCGTAATTTACAAAAAAAAAAAAATTGTTTCAAGCAAAGGAAAATCTTGAATAATATTCAGTTATCTACCTCGGGATAAGTAAACAATATCTAACCAGTGAACATGAAAGAAGAACCAACCAATATCACTATCAATATGAATAACAACTCAGACTTCAGAGAACTATAGAGCATAACACAACAAACCTTTGAGTTAATGGTTGATATTAACTGAACACGCGGATCCTTTTTCAGCGACAAAGCATTCCCCGTTCTTCTACTGCATGAAACCTGGAAATCCTTAAGGAGTTTAACTTTGTTCCTTAGCTGTTTGCTTTGCTCAATTTTTGCTTCAATTTCGATCAACTTACTTCTAAGAAACTTCTGGAGAGCTCTGTTCTTATTGATGGCACCAACTAAAGCCTGAGCTGACGGAGGAAAGCATGATATTTTCTGCGGTAATTTGGAAAACATGCGAGCATCAGCCTGCTGAGTCTCAACTTGCTGACTCTCCACAAAACCACATTGCTCAGTCAACAAATTGGTGTTGGTGTCCTCATCAGGGTATTGAGAATCAGGACACAATTCACTGGTATTTGATTTGTCAGAGATGGAGCTATTAGCAACCTCCTGCTGACCACTTAAACTCGAGGCATGATCCCCCTCAGCAAACGTTTTCATTCCACCTTCAACTGCTCAACATAAAAGTCACAAAATAAATAATCAATGGTAAATGGGTAAAGAAAATGACTTCAAAGATGCATTTTCCTCATGTAAAACCCATTTCATGCCAGTCAGTGAGTGCATAAAAGTAATCTATTTTCTTATTTTATTCTTAAAAAACAAGTATTGTTTTACATACACACCTCGAATAAACTTGAACAATGTACAGCTACAACCATCACACATAATTAGCTGAAATAACTGGAAATTCAAAGGTTACTTTACCCCCAAGTTGCATCTTTTTCCCTTCAACACACCAAAACAATCAAATTTAAGGAGAGCAAACAAAGAAAATTTCAAAAGCTATAACAAAAATAACAAAAAAGAAGTGATAGCATGATACACTCCAATACACTCTCTTTACAACACTCCATCATAATTAATTGAAATTCACTTAAATTTCAAACTTGCTAACACTTCTCTAATCGAACTTCCAAATAACCAACCATTCATTGAAATTCAAATAAATTTCAAACTTGCTAACACTTATCTAATCGAAATTCCAAATAACAATTCATTGAAATTCAAATAAATTTCAAAGTTCCTAACACTTCTCTAATCAAAATTCCAAATAACCATTCATTCATTAAGACAGAAATAAAATGCACAGTAATCTACCTTTCTCGTAGGTTGCAAACCGATTGAAAATGGCACGATAGGTTTCTAAATCATCCTCCTCATCACCATCAGATGTGGCATTCATCGGCGGTAAAATAGAATCCGGAGACTGATACAGACTCTGCACTCTCTTAAGACATTCAAAGTCGCTTTGTTCATCATCATCATCATCGGAGTCAGCAACGTCATCAGCAACCGGCAACGGAACGATGGAGTCTCCGGCAGACAAGAGCGGGTCCTTTTGAGCAGTAATTTCATCTTCGCCGTCGTCATTAGTGCCAGTGATCATACAGGCTCGTGCGAGGGCGGCCATGTCTTCTTCGAAACCATCATCATCGTCGTCGGAGAAATTATCGGTATCTTGTTCATTGTCATCGCTGCGTGGTGTCATTGGATTAGGGGAATTAGGGTTTTTTCTCTAACGGAAAGAAAGAGTGGGAGCTGAAGGTAGTGGTAGCGCCGAATTGTTGAAGTTTTATAGTCGGTGAAGCTTTGAGCGGTAAACCTCTGTGTGAAGTTTCACCTGGTATATGTCATAGGTCTTTTATGAGGTTAGGGATGGACTTATTGGCCCAATATTATTATTTTGGCTACTATTTTTGTCATTTATCTTTGGCCTTAATTTCGTTTTGGTCATTTATCTTTATTTATCTTTTTTTTTTGTGTTGGTCCCTCATCTTTCATTTTTATGTCAATTTAGTCATTTTTTGTAATTTTCCATTCATGACTTTAACGGACGTCACACTGGCAGTTATCTGCTGACGTGGCGTCCTAATTGTCCAATCTGATGTGTCTTCGTTAAATGACATGGTCAATGGGGGACCAAATTGAATCATTTTTAAATAAAAAAATAAGAGACCAAATTGAACAAACAAAAAACATAATAAATAAAGCTCCATCATCTTCATCTTTTCTCCGGCCCGATGTCACACACCACCACCACAAAAATCAATCATTTTTTAACTTATTTCATGAGACAAAATCATCTCTTCAAACTCAAAATCCCCAATTTGTCAAATCCCTAAATTTGGTTTCAAACCCCCAAATCAATGTCAATGTGTTCACACCATACCCTTGAGTGTACATTTTCCATACCCACATGCTCCATCTGAACACAAACCAAACATAAATGTGTTACAAGGCAACAATAATTACAGTTTTTTGTGTTTAATTAGGTACATTATAAGGGGAATGAGAAGAATAAAGAAAAGGAAATAGGTAACTGTGTTACAGACCCATGGTGCTGGTTTTTTTTGGGTTTGAAATCAAATTTAATTAATGATTTGAAACATAATTTAGTGATATGAGAAATTGGGGATTTTGTGTTTTGAATAGATGAATTTGTCTCATGAAATAAGAGTTAAAGAATGATTGATTTGTGGTGGTGGTGGGTGTGTCCGGCCGTGAGAGGGCGGGAGTGATCGCCGCGCTCAAAAAGGTGGCATGGCAAAGAGCGGCCCTGGCAACTTTCAAAGCGGCGGGCGCGCAATGAACCGAATACGCACCGAATGAGAGGATCTGAGGCCGCATGCGTACGGGATCGCATAAATGAAGAAGCGCTTAAAAGAATTGAGGACAAAGCATGCCGAAAAGACTCGTGTTGGTTCGTGAGGCGCCATCAGCGCTTCTAGAAGCGATGCGGATGTTACAAATGGTATCGAGCGCAGACTTCTCCCGAAGACGGTGTGGTTCGAGGACGAACCAAGCTGCCGTGGGCATGTGACATCCGGCCGAGAGAGGCGGGAGTGATCGCCGCGCCAAAAAAGGTGTGCATGGCAAAGAGCGCGCTCGCAGCGACTTCGCGCGAATGAACCGAATGAGCCGCAATCACTAATGAGAGGATCCCGAGGCCGTGCGGTATGGGGTGCATATATTGAAGGAAGGCTTAAAAGAATTTATTTGAACTACCTATACCAACAAGATGCATCTTCTTTTTGAGCCCATCCCATAAGAACTCCATAGTTAAGCGTGCTTGGCTTGGAGTAGTAGTGGGATGGGTGACCTTCTCGAAGTTTTTCCTAAAGCATGCAAGTGAGGACAAAGCATCTTTGAAAAGGCTCGTGTTGGTTCGTGGGGGCGACACCAGTTAGAAGCGATGCAGGATATTCTGATGGGTCGTCAGATGAAGAAGAAGAAGATGAAGATGGAGGAAAAGATGGAGAGTGATTTATTATGTTTTGTGTTTTGTTCAATTTGGTTCTATGTTTTTTATTAGTTTCAATTTGGTCCCCCATTTACCATGTCATTTAATGAAGACACATCATATTGGCCAATTAGGATGCCACGTCAACAATTAACTGCCAGTGTGGCGTCCGTTAAAGTCATGGATGAAAAATTACAAAAAAGGACCAAATTGAAACAAAGATGAAAGATGAGGAACCAAAACGAGGAAAAAAAAAAATAAATGACCAAAATGAAATCAATGCCAAAGATAAATGACCAAAAGAGTAATTTAGCCTACAATTTACAATTAAATTATTTTCTACTACATACCCTCATACCCTCAAAAATTTTTCTTTCCAATTTTACCATTCTTATATTCCAACAAAACTATATGTTGTGAATATTTTGGGGAAAAAAAGTAAGTTTTTTGAAAAGAGTGCTTTTAGGGTGAGGTAACAAATCAAATTCTTTGAGAGATATCTACCATCTCAAGGAAAGGAAGATAGCTGGATTTGGGTCGTTGACTCAACCAATTTTTTTTCTTTCTGTTTGATCGTGTTAAATGTACCTTGATGAGCTGATGGATTCTAGCTCGAGGAGTGATTACAACCAGATCCTCCAACAGATATGGAAGGCAGTAGTGTCGTCCAAAGTTCAAATATTTGAATAGAGGATATTCACAAGTGTGATACCCACTCGAGGACTTTTGTTTCATCGTTGTGTTCTTAATAGCTTGAATGAGAACTTGAATGAGGCAATGTGTGTTGCTTGTAGGGAAGATCACGAGGATGCGTTGCATTTGTTTCTATTATGCAACTTTGCAATAGAGGTTTGGGAAAACTTTGGCGATCGGCTTGGGGTACATATAGCTCAATTTAATTGCTTGGAGGATCGCCTTTATTGGTAAAGCCAAATGGGTGAAACGTATATTATTTGGCTAGCTTCTTGTTGGTGCATTTGGCTTTCAAGGAATAACATTTAATTTAGGGGGGTGGGGTGAAACAAATGTAGAATCAAACGTAGTTTATATTAAAGGTTTATCGTGAAGTTGATTTATATATGGGGTGGGGAGACATTCTAGTTATACTGCATCAATTTGGTGGAATAATGCCCTTTCGTGTCTTAACAATTTATAGATCTCCTTCGTGGATTGGGATTGACTACCCCTAGTGCTCCTCCAATGAATTTTTACTTATTGAAAAATAAAAACATGCCCACAATGGCAAGTAACAAAAATTGTAGTAAAAAAAGGGCTATTTCTCTTGTAGCCAGACACCTAGACCCAATGGATTTAGATTCTCTTATTCCCACTCTTCATACATCTCCTTCATCTTCTATATCTATATCTTAATTTAATTTCTTTCATCATTAAAAAATTATAAATAATGATGATAGAGAATGAAATTAAGAGAAATATAGAGATGATAGAGGGAGATGTAGGGAGAGTGGAAGGAGAAGATCCAAAGTCAGACTCATACCCTCCACATAGCCAAACTATCCACCCCCCCCAATCCAACAAATATCCCAACTCATTTTCATTCCTCACATTAATCTGTATTTCACCCAAGTGAGTAAACATGTTTTCCGAGTTTTTTACCCATTCCGGAATTATGTTTTGAAGTCATTCTAGAATTGAAATTGGCTTCCAAATTTAGGTTTTAGAATAATTATAGAAATAATTTTTAAAAAACCTACTCTGAATTTAAGTTTCATAATGATTTCGAAATTAACTTAAAAAAATTGCATTCCGAATTTCTATTTTAAGATGATTCCAGATACTTTTTTTAACTTAATTCTGTAACCATTTTTTTAAATAAAATATTTGTTTTGTTATTATAATATGTTTTTATTAATGTTTTTTAATTTCATTGAAATGACACGCATGAGAGGTGTAAACGGTGAGCCATTCCCACGCTTAGTTGAAGACCATAATGAGACTTCACTATCACTTAATCAGGATAGGACTATAGTATATGAAGGGAGTCACACTTCTAATCAACGAAGACACATTGAGAGGCGACGACAGATACACCACAGAGTGGACGAAAACACTTGAGGAAGTAGATTGTCTACCACAAACATATATTTTAATTTTTGCAATGTCCATCTAAAATTTGCCATAACACTTTGCCAACATGTATGCAAATGCAAATGCAACTGAGAATGTTAACTCAGGGGAAGTGACACCACAAATCTCATGAGCTCTTGTATCTCAGTTTTAGGACCTCCCAGCTTCGACCGGTCGCGCTGCCTATAAGGTTGGAAAATAGTAGTCAAATTGCCCGTAAATTTCTCCTTCAATACTTTATAACTGCATATTGGTGCAACAGTTAATTTGGTGTGTTCATGCACCATAGACTGCTCCTCCTTAACTAAGCACCCTAGGAATGAGAGACTAGTTAACATAGTAAGAAATTCTTGATTGTGGTTTCCACATTTAACGTTCTCTCTCAAAATCCCCACCACCAGTCAAAGCTGTAGCTCTCAGCTTGAAAAGACAACTTCGCTTCTTTGAATAACTCACACTATAACAACTTATCCCTACTCCAGTGTATTTTCATCTCTTTTCGCAACCATAAATAAATTTATTTATCTTCCCACTTTTACCGATTGCTTTATCTGATATTATGATGATGAAAATACTCCATCGACTCTTACAACATCTCTAGCTCAACTGCTTTTAAAAAATACCTTTCAAAATTTTCTTTTACGTAAATTGTGAAATTATGAAATAATTTCGCCTCAACTGTAAAAGTGGTGAAATATGAAAAGGGTAATATGGTATAAAATGAAAATGTAGGGTTATAGGGTGTGCACCGAGTAGAGAGGGGCGTGGTTAAAGCAATCACCTTAAACTGGCCCAATACTGAGTACACAAACACAAACACAAACACGCAGAGCATCCACCTGCAGCTGCAGAACAAAATCAGACCTCCATATCTCTCCGTTGTTGTTTATCTGAACTCAAACTCTCTCGCACAGTTAAACCCTTTTTTCCCAAGCACAACAATTTCACTCTCTTTTTCTTCTTCAATCAACTATTCTATGGGTAAGTAACCTTCATTCCTCTTTCTCATTCACTGCATCTTTAATTTTTATTATCTCTTTTCATTTTCAATTTATTCACTCCATTTTTGTTAATCTGCTTTAGATCATCGCCTTTTCAATTCCGTTTTCTGAATCTCCTCTTATCTTCTTCGTTACCGTTAAATTCAGATCAACATCTTTCTCAATTCGTTACTATGCTTAGGGTTTTATAACGACCAATATCAGTTTTAATATAATATATATTGCTTGTTTTTGGTAATTTAATTTCGATTTTGTTTTAATTATAGTTAGTGAGAGATTCCTTATATGTGAAAATTAATGAGTTTGTTGAGTTTGATGGGTTCGAATTTGCACACTTTTCGTTAGGTTTCTACAATTTGTAGGAAAAAGAAAAAGGAAAAAAACAGAATAATAGTAGCAGTTGTGTTTTATATTAATATAAGTTTGCATTCTGCTTAGATATACTTGGTTCTTTTTTTGTTTTAAGCAAATTAGCTGATCCTATGTCACCATAAATTTGTTAAATAAAGAGAAAAAGAAACAAAAACATAGGGAGAGATAAACCAAAATTCATGTCAAAATAGAAATCTCGTGGATAAGTCAACTATGTATCATAATGTTGTTCATGATTTGAATGTATTTGCCAAGTTTTGAGAAGATAGGCATGAGAATGACTCTTTCTTAGTTGAATGACCTAGTAACCATGTTCTTAATTTCTGTGCTAAATTGCATGTCCTTAATGAGGTTGTTGATGGTTTGATTTATTACTTTTTTTTGCTTTCATTTGTTCTTAAGAAAAATTAAAGTTGAAACAGAATTCATACTTTTTCTTAACTGAATAAAAATAACTTTACTTTGAGGGATTCTGAGGAGATTGAAATGTTTGTCATTATTGTTTTTGGTGAATGGTAGATCTCGAGGAGGACATCCGTTCTTTACAGCTTGAGTCAGCAGGTAATCAGAAGGCCTACTGATTTTTTTACTACATATAATTGGTTTGATTGCATTTTTAATCATTTTATTCAATCTTTGATGGCGATATAGCAGAAGACAATAATGGGGTTGTAAGTCCAGATGATGGAAAGACAGAAGTTGGGGTTGTAAGTCAAGATGATGGAAAGAAAGAAGTTGATGAATCTATTAATACAGATGAAGGTTGGTAGTAAGGAAGTGGTTCCTGTTTTGTTCTTGTGGTTTCTTTTTTCCCTTTTTTCTCTGGGGAGAAAACTTGTTCAAGACAAAGTGTACCACTGTCATAGTTTAAGACAATTTATACTGTTTCTGCTCCTTTTCTTTGTTTTTTTTTATTGGCTCTTACTTGCAAATTTTACTTTCAGCTCTTTTTTTAGCACATGCTGCTGCATCTGACGTACATTATAATAACACCAACACCTTTTTATTCTCTAGCTTAAAACAATCAGTTGAGTTCAGATGCTTTGAGGTTGAAATTCATTGTCAACTGTTATGGTCAGGGCTAAACAATATTATAAAAGCTGGAAAACATATCTGCATACCTCTTTCTTCCCTTTTTTATTCTTTCAAGATTCTTGTGCTTATGATGAGTGCCAATGTTGATGGTTACAGTAGCTTACTCAATTTTGAGTTAATAATCGATTTGATAACTGGAATTCACAGATTGTCGGAATTGGTTTCTCTTAATTTTTTTACAATTGGTTTATTGCTCACCAATCTAGAAATCAAATCACCAACCTAATATTAGTTTTATTGCAAAGTTTATGTTTGCTTGTTGTTAGCACTTGATTTTGGATCTTGTTTGGCACTCAATGCAGCTTTCTGTAGCCCCCTATGTACTTTTCGTTCCTGCTCTTATCTGCACCTCTCCCCATTTGAAAGTAATGATAAAGTAATTTTGTATCTTCTAGCAATAAATTTTTACTTCCTTAATGAGAAAGGAGAAATGAAAATTGCATTAGCTCCGTTCTATATTATTTTCTTGGTTGCTTGGTACATATCTTATTTGCCTTACTACTGTATTCCTCAGCATGAATTAGTGATTGAGAACTGTATAATGAATTTAACCTTGGTGATTTCAGGTCCAGAGCAGGAGGAGGTTCAGGCACCATCTGTTCAGGCACACTCTGTTCAGGCTGAGACAATAGGTACTAAATAAGTATTTCAATTTGCTGCATCAAAATTAAACAGCTCATTGCCGATAAAGATGTTGAATTATATTTTTTTGTTTTGGTGTTGACGCCATGACTTTGATTTGCATTGAAAGATAGGGAAATTCCTCCAGTGCAAGATGAAGACGACAACATGGAGATGGATACAAAAAGACACCTAAATGTTGTGTTTATTGGTCATGTGGGTAAGTTGATGAATTCTTAAGGTTCCTTTTTCTTGATAGGTACTTATCAATTCAATAGTTTGTGTTTTGTTCGGTTTTTATGGCCATTCAATTATCATGCTATCATCTTGTGGTAGTCAATATTTCACTCATTTCTCCCCTCTTGTGAAATTATGTCTCTGTGGTCTACAGTCATCACAGATTCACAGCATTCTTGAATCATGGTATTATTCTTTACAGTTTGTATATGTTTTTCCAACAAAGTTCTGTGTATGGTGTTAGTGAGTTCATAGCATTAGTTTAGGCGCAATGTTTCAATTTTAACATTTGAAAAACAAAAGCTCTAACCTCTACTTCATTGTGTTCGTTAATATCCTCATTCATAGTTAAAATGGCCAAGGAAGTCTGGAGTTTTTGGGCATTGGAGAATATAAATGTGATTCAATGGTGTTAAAAAGCATCCATGGCATATTGCGGTGGTGGCTGTTGAGCCAACCGCTATTTCAACTTTGTGGAGGATAGGATGGCGGCACCATCCACAATACGGTGGAATTTCGAGGGATACCTCAACCTGAGATACAAGCCTATAGGGATAAGCGACTCTTTGCCTATGCGTACCTCACCCTTATAAATGCATTAGGGATACCTCACTTGTTTACAAAACACAACTTTTTCCATAGATTTTGGGTTATTGTGCAATATCGAATAACAAAAAGCTTGACCCAGTAACAAAGTCTTGGTCAGTGTTGTCAAATAGCATCTATTGCCGTGCTATAGCGTAGTGGAAAACAAATTGCTTTTGTGGCGATCCGCAATATGCTCATCAAAACCGTCAAATAGTGGTGATAGTGGCGCACTGGCGCTATAGCATTATGTCATCAGAATTGGAGCGAACTGCTATTTTCCGCAATCTGCGATTGACAACACTAATCTTTGATATACTTTGATGCCAATCTTAGAATTTGGGCTTAGTTCCATACTGAACCCCACAAAACCAACTTGTAAGGTGAGAGCTGCCCAAATTTTACACACCCCTCATGCTTATGATTGGACATCTGAAATGTGGACTAATGTGGGTGGAATAACGCGGATATCAACACACACTCGCCTAGACATCTAGAGCGTGAGCAAATGCAGGTTGTTTAGGTTGCAAAGGAGTTTTAAATTTTGAAGTATGTGTCGAGTCAGTACTTTATTTACAACCACTTATTGTTCTTTAGCATTGCATGAATTTTAGATATTGATTGTAAACTGAGTGGAGTTACGTTGTTCCAGATGCTGGTAAGTCTACAACAGGAGGCCAGATACTTTTCCTCAGTGGTCAAGTCGATGAACGGACTATCCAAAAATATGAAAAAGAAGCTAAAGACAAAAGTAGAGAAAGCTGGTAAGTTTGTTTACTGGTTTTCTTGATTGTTGACGCTGCATCTTTTTAATGCTGCTTTATTGCCCAAGATTTCTTAAATTATTTTTCTCATTAAGGCAGTGCTCTTCTTAGAACTAATAGTTGTGATTTCACATTGGCATAGTTTACTACAACATATGGATTTTGGTTATTTACTGATGTATGTTTGTTAAGTTTTCAAGCATTAGGTATTACTTTTGAACTAAAAATGGGCCAGTTTGAATTCAAATACTTGTGTTTTGGGCCAAAAGTCTGTAGAGCTCCATTACTTTTTGGACCAAAATTGTGCTAGACCGATCACTTTGGGCCGAAATCAGGGTAGCCAATCACCCTGCTGGCTTAATTCAGACCCGCCAGCTCAAAATCTATTTCGTCTGGTTTTGGGTAACCACTCCAATCATCTCTTGAGGCTGGGATTGAGCCAGCCAGTTCGATCAATTGTTCTGCTGAAATCAGACCTTCTTTAAGTTTGTTCATGTTGAAGATGTGGGAGACATAACTAATAAGTCAGTCATAGCTTTTATTTAAAAATAAAGCTAATTGAGGAAACTATAACAAAGAAGTTTGTTCTGGCGGAACTAAATGTTTTATCTTGATACACGAGTCACTAAGCAACTTGAGCTAGTAAAAAAACCAAGACATTAACACTTAAACCTCAATCAAATTGATTTTGCAAGAGAACTTCATTTCCTCCATCTCGTTCACCATCCATATTAGCAAGATAATCCTCAGCCTCATTTAATTAGAGGTGGCACAACAAGAGTACAAGACCATCCACATCCACATCCTCTCCAATTTCATCTTTTATTACATTATAAGAGATTTAGAGTTGAATGTTCAACTTCAGATATGACAGGATATTGTGGTGTCATTTGCTCCATGTAGCCAACTCCATCTAGTGGGAAAAGAATAATGGTTGTTGTATTAATCACTCTTTGCTGTATTAAAATATAAATATAAATATAAATATAATAATATAATAGTATAAGGATTATAATAAAGAATTGTCACGGCGTTATGGTCGGCAGCTTGGCATTGCATATTTGACTCATTATGTATTGCCCAACTTTGAACATTTTGCATAATAATTTTACTAACCAATTTAGCATGGACCATTGTGGTTTAGAACCATTTCAACTTTTTCAGTTTGGGGGATCATATTGCTTACTAAGTATGCTTGATATGGAAATACATAATTAATGATTTGAAATTCAAATGATAGGTATATGGCTTATATAATGGACACAAACGAGGAAGAGAGAGTCAAGGTATGAAAGAATCTGCTGATAAAATTTAAATGTATCATTCCATTTGATGTAGTTTTCTTTTTTTTACTTGTTAATTATATATTTGTGTATTTATTTAATAAGGATAATGCTATGTTGATTGCAGGGAAAGACAGTTGAAGTTGGAAGGGCACATTTTGAGACAGAGACAACAAGGTTTACAATTTTGGATGCACCTGTGAGTATTTGCATTTCATGATTTCACGATTCTCTTTAAATCAACCACAGAATGTTTAAATATTTGACCAGTTACCTTTCTGATGTTAAATTTGAATTTAAAAATTCAGCTGAGTGAAGGGAAAGATAGTACCCAAAAATACTACACAAAAGTGTTGGTTAACAAAGGCAGTTACCTTTTGTATAATGTTATGGATGATGAGAATTTGCAGCTACTTTTGTACCAAAACTCTGTCCAATTGGGTACTAACATTGCTAGCCACAGCCTTTAAAATAACCTAGTTTTTGGGTGTCATTGGGCACATGATAATACATATGCCAGGTCTCGAAATGTATTGAATAGGGCATAGGAGTACCCTTCGTTTTCATTTTGATTTGACGTATTCATTTGCCCACCTTTCCTTTCTATGATTGTTGCTCTCTCTCTCTCTCTCTCTCTCTCTCTCTCTCCCCTATTTCAATTCATTTTTCGGAGGAAGTATTTAATGTTCATTATAAATTACAATGCCTCTACAGGGGCACAAGAGTTATGTTCCTAACATGATCAGTGGTGCATCTCAAGCTGATATTGGAGTGTTGGTAAGTTGAGCTATTATGGATGACACTATCTTGATCTTTGATAGATGCTTCTTGACAAGCATTTGATGATATATATATATTTTTTGTCTCTATGCCGCATCAATTAGGTAATTTCTGCTCGAAAGGGAGAATTTGAAACTGGATATGAGAGAGGTGGTCAAACTCGGGAACATGTTCAACTTGCAAAAACACTGGGTGTGTCTAAACTGCTTGTTGTTGTTAATAAAATGGATGATCCTACAGTGGAGTGGTCAAAAGAAAGGTCCTCTCTCAGACTCTGGTTTTTGCTTGTCGCCGCCCTCTATTGTGCTTATTTGCAATTTTAATAAGATTTATTGATGCTATATTCCCCTAGGTATGACGAAATTGAGTCAAAGATGGTACCATTTCTAAAGCAATCAGGTTACAATGTGAAGAAAGGTATGCTGGAACTTTATTTTCCCCCATTAGGTTTTATTTAATTTGTAATGTAGATGTGAAGTATTTCAAGAGCCTTCACCTAAAAACTTTAGCTTTTAAGGGAGATAGTTCTTAATATGGGTAATAAATCTTATATGACCATTTTTTTTGGTGTACGCTTGTATGACTGGTTGTTCAACAGTTTATTGCAATCCCCAGTTTCCTAAGTTTCCCTAAGTAAAACTTAATTCCAGCACAACATACGGTGGATATGTAGAAAAGGAGAGAAGTGCTGCAAAACTTCTTTCATTCTATCTTATTAGGGTACACTTGACAAATAGGCCAACGAGCTACACTACCGTATTATCTACTATTGTATTGTACATATTAACACATCCTTTCAAATTGACGCACACAGATTATATGCACTCAATTTATTTCAAATGAGTCCAATTCAGAGACCCCTAAGGGCCCTATTGAGAATGTTAGCTAGCTGGTCATTGGTGTTGATATAGTCAGTAACAATACAACCGAAAAATTTTGACAAAAAAAAATACAACCGAAAAACATCTCTCCATTAAAATGATTGTTCACCTGATATGTTTGGTCCTCTCATGATTGATTGGGATGTAGGCAATATTGATTATCCCAGAACAACTTAATTTGGAAGATTTCCTCAAATTTTAGTTCTTGAATTAATTGCTTAATCCATATCAGCTCGTATGCGACCAACGTCAACTTGATATTTTGCCTTGGCACAGAATTTAGTCACAACCTCCTGCATCATACGATTCCATGAGACAAGAGTACCTCCAGCCAGGAAGATCCCATATAATAAACCTTGACCAGGAGATCCTGTGACATACCTCAATTTGAATAGCTGCATGCATCTTAATAACTACTCCCTCCGTCTCATTATAAGTGTCATGTTTGGAATTTTTTTTGTCTTAAATTATCTGACTTTAGAATCCCAATACAACATTTATTATTACTTTCCAACAATACCCTTACTTTAGAATATGAATAACCGTGTCTTTGCTCCAATCGAGAAAAGTGTAAGGGTATTGTAGTCCTACCACATTTTTCCACCATAAAATTTAACATATTCAATCATTTTCTTAATACCCGCACATAACCTTAAACGACACTTAATATGAGACGGAGGGAGTATCACAAGGAGACCGGTGAAATTGACCGACTCCTCGCCGAAAACAAATGAAAAAATATGGTCAAATGATTGTAAGATAATTCAAACAAAAAGTCTTAGCAAAACTCATCCCCTTGTCCTGGAAAAAACTTGATGACTGGGTCTATTGAGTATCTATTGGTCTACAGTTTAACATGTTTTCCTCTCAAGGATGTCCATTGCATATTTCCACCGAGAAACAATTCACAGTTAGATTGAGCAACATTGATACCTGAACCTAAGTCCTTGGTTTGAAAGTGATGGAATAAGTCTTGTTTAGTTCATCACGCTGAGCTAGATTCTCAGCAGCAGTTTTACTAGCAGGTAAGGGAACATTCAACTCAGGCTTCATGGAAGACATATCTGACCAGTAAACTCAGCAACTGTCAAGTTCTTTTGGCAAAAATTAACACACTTATCAACAACTGATTGGACACTCTAAATGTCATTAGTCTAGGCTTTTTGAAAAGTTTGTATAAAATTGATCCATAAAAGACTTCTATGAATCAAATTCTAATAAATAATCTCTTATTTTATTTATGAGTCTTGACCAGTTTGGTAGGTTGGAAAGGGAAATTATTTTACTAAGTGTGTTCATTAACCAGATGTCCGCTTTTTACCAATATCTGGGTTGATTGGTGCAAACCTAAAAACTAGAGTGGAAAAAAGCATTTGTCCATGGTGGGATGGTCCTTGCCTATTTGAAGCTCTTGATGCCATTGAAGTTCCTTTGCGAGATCCTAAAGGTCCTTTCAGGTAGTGTTTGAAATTTGAACATTGTGTTGCTTCCTTATCCCTCCTTAAGTGCTCGCATGCACACACAACGTTTTAAAAAAAATTAACTTTGATAATGTTGGATTTCTGATTTGCATAGGATGCCTATAATTGACAAATTCAAGGACATGGGAACTGTTGTCATGGGCAAAGTGGAATCTGGCAGTATTCGTGAGGGAGATTCGTTGTTGGTTATGCCAAATAAGGTGGTTAATGTTTTCTTTAATTTTTTTAATATTTTCTGGAGTATCATGAACTTTGTTCTTTCTTCTCTACTGCTTTTTATCCTTTTCTGAATGTGACTGCACATAAATCTACAGGCACATGTCAAGGTTGTTGCTTTATTTATTGATGAGAATCGGGTTAGACGTGCTGGACCTGGTGAAAACTTACGGGTTAGATTATCTGGTGTTGAAGAAGAAGACATAATGAGTGGGTTTGTCCTGTCTAGTACTGGTAAGCTTTTGTTGGACCTTTAAAAGATGTGTTGTAGCAGAATATATGTGAATATATTTTTTAACTGAAAATAAATTTTATTGAAAGAAAGTTGCTAAAGCAAAAAAATAAAAATTATGCGCATATGTTAAAACTAGTGGTGTGTCTCGTGGTTCTTTTCTCATTTCTGCCTGTTATGGAAAAGCGAGTAGTAGAGTAGCGTGCTATGCCATGAGATGTTCAGTACCGCTACTATTGTACCAGCCTCGTAGAGTATTGTTTCAAAGTGAGTTTTTATATACTTTTGTAATTGAGTTGGGAGTCTAGGCTTACATTGTGTCTGGTTGGAAAGTGTTGCACTCACTTCAATTTCGGTGATCTTTACTTAATGTGGTTATGCATTTGCTGATTTGTTTATCGTGGTTTTTGTGTCTTTGCCCTGATCTCAGCGAATCCAATACCAGCCGTTACTGAGTTTGTTGCGCAGCTGCAGATCCTTGAATTGCTAGACAATGTATTTATTCCTTCTGTCTCTCTGTCTCTCTGCACTTTTTTCTTTGCAAGATTTCTCTGTATTGATTAAGGACATGTTTGTTGTATAAAATTAGGCTATTTTTACTGCTGGGTATAAGGCTGTTTTGCACGTCCACTCTGTAGTTGAAGAATGTGAGGTTATTGAGCTCTTGCATCAAATTGATCCAAAGACAAGGAAGCCTATGAAAAAGAAAGTTCTCTTTGTGAAGAATGGTGCAGGTGTTGTGTGTCGAATTCAGGTACATGCTTCTTTAGTAAACTTGGATGTGAATTTGGTTTGACATATTACCTTACTAGGTCTTTCTAAGGATATGCTAAGATTTTAATTTAATGATGATCATGTGGGATGATTGTTGAGTTTCAGATTGAGAGGAATTAGTTGCTGGTGGATTGGTGATTTGTTATTATTATTTTTTCAATATCCTTAAGCTTGGTTTGATCTTGTTCTTGTTTCGGAAATGTTCTTACAGGTCAGCAACTCCATATGCATTCAGAAATTCTCTGATTTTCCACAACTTGGGAGATTTACTCTTCGTACTGAAGGTAAATATTTTAGAAACGATGTTTAAGAAAAAATATTTAAGAAATGATGTTTTTTTCTTCTTCCAAACGAGCTCCTGGTATCAATTTTGTTGAGAGCACATCATACTGTTCTGCAGGCAAAACAGTTGCAGTGGGAATAGTTACTGCTTTTTAAGTTCACAACAATTTTGACTCGAGGTAAAGGATAGTTTAAGTGCATTCTTGCTTGTCAAATTGGTCTTGCTTTTTGTTGCCAGCCTTTTTAATCGTAATTATTATGTTAGTATGTATGATTTTCCTTTTGAAAATTCGTTTTAACGAGTCAATAGCAGGGGATTTGTAGTCAAAAACGGCACCTGGTATATCCATTAACCATCTACGAAACATGATGAACCACCTATTTGAACTGCGTTAATTAAACTTTTGTTGCGAAAGTTGTTCCATTTGAATGTTTGAAAATCATTTCACTATGTTATCATCAGCCAGTTCACTATCATCCCACTAAAATTTTAATTTTTCATTTATATGGACAGAACATAGTTCCTGCACAGACATGAGTAGCCGCATTGCGTATATGTTCGGATTTATGGTGGGTTGAAAATGGACGCCGAAGTTAGAACTTGAAGCTTTGAGTTGGATGTGAGTTTGATACTCCCTTGCCGTGAAAACAAACATATCTTCATGAGTCATAGTCGAAATGTTTGGTTTGCAGTGATCCACACAATTTGGATCAAAACTTAGCTGTGAAATCTGATATAACTTATTTGTCATTTGAATTTATTTTCCTCTTGACTGCAATGGAACAAATCTCCTATAGTGCATAGCATATTTAATTTGATAGGTATGTGATTTCTTTTGATTATTTTACTGAGGATCCCTGATTTAATTTTGGGGAATTGGGGATTTGGAAGTTGGTTTTGCCCTTCTTTTGTTTATATATATTTCTCGACTAGTCACAATACCAAAGTGGAAGTTTATTAACTTGCTTAATTTTGTTCTCTGTGAGATATAGAATCACAACCAGTGGCGGATCTATGTGTTGTTCGGGGGTTCAAGCGTTTGAACCCCTGAACAAATAAAATTAGCACTGATACATTAGGAAAAAACCGTTTTTTCACCCTCTGAAAAATATCTTTTGCACCCAACTTCTTAGTTTTGCACTAAAGTCTTTATTTTTGCACCACTTTAATGCACCACACTAACACAATTACTCAGACTCTCACATATTTTATTATATTTTTTGTGATGAATGTTTGAAAAATTAATATTGGTCTAATGCAACACAAGTTGTGAACATATTTAAAATCCTATTTTTATTATATTTTTAGTAATGTGTGTTTGAATTTTTTTGCATCCCCTGACCCAGGGTCCTCGGTCCGCCACCGATCACGACTTGTTGAATATCCATCTATGAAACTAAAGATATTAGATCAAAACATGTAAAAAGAAGTTTCAAGAAATGAAAATCAAATATCTATCTAGAGAAGAGAAGACACTGTGTGAGTGAGGTGAGAAATTACCCGCCTTGTTAACTAGTGGATGACATGTTTATCTTTGATTCTAATATACATGTCATCAAAAATATCAAAAATCTATAAATGTATATCATTAATCATGAGATATTTTCAAAACACATGATACAATAGTCTCATTTCTATTCTATTTCATATCATATCATATCTCGTCTCTATCCTATGTTGATCATGAAGCAGACCCTTAGAGTTAGGGTTCATACTACAACAATGCTATTGATACAATTTTTTTCAAGTGCATCACAAGCTTACCTATTGTAACTTGTAATTTATTTATTTTATAAAAAAAAGACATGATGGTATAGGTGTCAAACAGTCAGTAAAAAAGTGATTCGTGAGGCCCCCGGGATAAAAACTCTCGCTACAATTAGCATTGTTCATAGTATACTAATACTAATATATAAATTACCAAGAATGCAAAAGTAAAATAAGATCATGTTTTCGTTGGAGTTAGTTAATCATCTTATATGTACATTCATTTTTCAATCAATAATGCTAGTATATTGCGATTAAATTGTGTGAATACAATCAATAATATACTAATAACTTTAGTAATTGAGTGCATGTTAGCATGCACTCAATTACCAAAGTTATTAGCATGACCAAGTTGTATTTCATGGGGAAATAAATGGTAGTAGACTTTGTGAGTGTTTTGTTTCGCGTTTGAAGATGCAAACTCATGTAAAGAGGGAATTTTGCCACCGATCGAAAACTTGCGGCCAAACTAAAGCTCTAAATGTTAGCTTCTTGGCTTCCATAGATTTTGACCGCAATTTTGGTTTGACACAAAAATCTCGCAGGTGGTCCAAAATATATAAATGAAAATAAATAAATTGAGGTCCTCCCTCCAAACTCCCAAGTGGTTGCCTTCTCTGTCATGTGTTTCACATTTCAGGAAATTCAATTTTGTTTCTAAATGACGGAAAAATGAAGAAAGAAACGCTTCTACTACCATAATTTATATTGAAACTAGGGTATAATTAGCCAATGTAATTTAATTTTGTTAATTTATATTATCCACAATCATAATTTAAATTTTAATTATAGCCTTCATATTTTTATATTAAAACTTTTGTTAAAAAATATTTATATTTAAACTAATTCAAATGGTTTATTATATTAAATTTTTATTTTGAAAATAAAATTAACTTAAATATAACTTGTTCTAATATCCAATGTGGAAATAATGTGATGCTGACACGTGGCTTAACAAAATTCATAGAAGCTTTATATATATATATGCTTTATTTATTTATATATATATATATATATATATATATATATATATATATATATATATAATTTGTTCTAATATCCAAAAAAAATGCTTTATATACCGTGTCGTCTAACAACATGTGCAAGACGTGCTTCCGCACAGGGCCCAACCTCAAAAAAAAAAAATTAGGGCCCCAAAAATTAAAACTAACACATAACCCATAATTATCGCCAGCTTAAAATAGTCTAAAGTTTAGTATCTTTATAATTATCGGTGACCACTCAATACAATATGAGACTTGGTTGATGAATTTGCTTCAAAAACTGCTCGAAGGATGACTCTTTTTAAGTAACTAGAAGGTTGATATTATTTTGAGATTATATCAAAATGTTATTTACAATTTATTTAATAATGTAGTTTACGGTTTTTGGCGATTTATTTGATTTTTAAAAAATTTGGGGTCCGAGTTTTAAGATTTTCCCAGGGTCCCCAATTTGTTTTGAGATGCCTATATATATATATATATATATATATATATATATATATATATTTTATTGTGAAACTAAAACCTTCATTTATTTGGTGTTTAATTACAAGATCTACCGTGATCTTTAATTAAAAAGGAAAAAATCCTTTCTCTTATCACTTTATTTAATGTTCTCAACGCTCTCAAAATAACAAGTGTTTCACCCGAGAAATCAATCCCTTTATATATATATATATATATTCTTTTAAACTAAAACCTTCATTTATTTGGTGTTCTTATTATCCTTTCTCTTATCACTTTACCTTTTTCAAACATTATTTTTTTATGCCACTAAAGAAGACAAGAAGAAGAAGAAAAATAAACATACTTTATGATTGTGAGTATGGTATTGTACACGTATGCTCTTGTTAGAACATTGAAGAGTTTCTCTTTCAACCTTTAAGACTCATATGGTACTAAAATTGTATACTACTAGCATACTTGGTTGAAGCATAGCCAAACAATTATTGAGAGCTACATAATCCAACTAGTCCATTCTCTTTGACTAATTACAATCATTTTACCCTTTTCTCCATGCAACCATAAAATCCGAAAAGAGATCCCTTTTTTATTTTATCTCAAATCCTCGCAGAGAAATGTATCCTCCTCAATAGTGTGCTTCAAGGAAGATTATCTTTTTGACCGAGGGAGCATGTGGAAAAATAAATAAAAGTTTAATTATTGTGCATTGTCGGTGTAATGTTTCTTTTTATACCAACTACCAATCACATATCAGAGTATGAATGACTTTTCAGATAAAGAAGAGTTGATATTTTTAATGACATGACTATTTGTAATATGTTGATAGTGTAAAAAATTATACACCGCCAATACATATAAATTAATCCAAAGAGATAGATTTAAGAGTTCACATTACTTAAAATTATGACTGAGTTCTATTCTCTTAAATTTGCATGTAGAAGTCACCATTTTTTGTACCTAACAAAAGAAAACAGACATTAAATTCAGTAGGACCACTTTGCTTTAAATTTTGTCTTGATCATCAAGGCAACAATGCAATGCAACCACCGTTGATGTTTTATCCACCACAAATACACTTCATCAAATTTTCTTGGTTCAGAAACAACCAGCAACTTCACAATTTCATCCTCATTAATATACCATTATACTCCTTCCACCTCAAGCCTTCAATTTAGCCAATCTTCAAAAGCATCTTTATCTTCTTCCTTCTCCCCAAAAAACTACTCTTCTCTCTCCTCTCTTTTGTTACATCATCATTTTCACCATTTTTTGCTCCAACATAAACTTCATCATTCACTTGTCGTGTCTGGTGTTCGTATCTGTATCTGTGTCTCTGCTTCATAGTCTGTATTGTATCTGTGTGTCTTTGCTTCATAGATTGTGTCCGGATTTGTGTCTGTGTCTGTGCTTCATAGTCTGTGTTGTGTCTGTATCTGTGTCAGTGCTTCAAGCTAGTGTTCGTATCTGTATTTGTGTCTGTGTTTGTATCTGTGCTTCATAGTCTGTGTGTCTGTGCATCATAGACTTTGTTCGTATCTGTGTCTGTATCTGTGTCTGTGCTTCATAGTCCGTGATGATGGCAGCTGATAACTCAACCAAGAGAAATTCAAATGCTAAGCTCCTTGAAGAACTAGAAGCACTAAGTGAATCCCTATACCAATCACACACAACAGCTAGAAGAACAGCTTCTCTAGCATTACCAAGAACCTCAGCACCTTTTGTACCATTATCTCAAGATGACAATGACACTGCTAAATTAGACAACAACAACAAAAAAACAGCAATAAACATCGATCGCGTCGAATGTCGTTGTCTCGATGGATATCAGAGACAAAGCATGAAGATTCCAAGGCAAAAGCACCCTCAACAGACACCAAAAACTTTGATGAGACAACAAATTCAGCTGACAAAAAAGGAATTTGGAATTGGAAGCCAATAAGAGCACTTTCTCATGTTGGAAAACAGAAACTTAGTTGCTTATTTTCTGTTGAAGTTGTAACAGCTCAATCACTTCCTTCATCAATGAATGGATTAAGACTTTCTGTTTGTGTTAGAAAGAAAGAAACAAAAGATGGTTCTGTTCAAACAATGCCATCAAGAGTTTCTCAAGGAGCTGCAGATTTTGAAGAAACACTTTTCATAAAGTGTCATATTTATTGCAACCAAGGAAAGCAGCAACAACTTAAATTTGAGCCAAGACCATTTTGGATATACCCTTTTGCAGTTGATGCAAAAGAGCTTAATTTTGGAAAAAGTTCAGTTGATTTAAGTCAGTTGATTCAAGAATCTGTTGAGAAAAGCAAGGATGGTACAAGAGTTAAGCAATGGGAAAGAACTTTTAGCTTATCAGGAAAAGCTAAAGGAGGTGAATTGATTGTGAAACTTGGCTTCCAAGTAATTGAGAAAAATGGAGGAGTTGAGATATATAATCAACAAGAAGATAATAATTTGAACTTGAAATCTGGTAACAGATTCAAGAATCTCACAACTTCATTTGCTAGAAGACAATCTAAATCATCTTTCAGCTTGGCTACTCCTAAGATTACAAGTAGAAATGATGCTTGGACTCCTTCAATGTTAAGATCAGAAGCAGATATTCAAGGTATGGATCATTTGAATCTTGATGATGTTGATCATAATCTAGTTCATGATCTTGATGATGGGAAAGAAAAGGTGGAGGATCTTGATCTTCTTCCAGATTTTGAGGTTATTGAAAAAGGAGTTGAAGAAGGATCTGAGAAATCTATATCAGTAAAATCAGCTTCAAGTGAAGTTGTGAAAGAAATAATTCATGCTCAATTACACTTAGCTAGATTAACTGAACTTGATTCACTTTCTAAGCAGATAAAAGCTCTTGAATCCATGATGGGAGAACAGAATAGTAATTTCATGAAAGATTTTGATACAGAATCACAAAGATTAGATGCTGATGAAGAAAATTTAACAAGAGAGTTTCTTCAAATGCTTGAAGATCAAGAAACCTCAACAAGAGAATCTGAAATCCCCTCTTCACATGAGATTGAGAATTCTTCTTCGAATTCGGAATCAAAAGTGTATCTTCCGGATCTCGGAAAAGGTTTAGGTTGTGTGATTCAAACCAAAGAAGGAGGTTACTTAGCATCAATGAATCCTTTAGATAATATGGTAGCTAGAAATGAGACACCAAAGCTAGCAATGCAGATTTCAAAGCCTTTTGTGTTGAGATCAAAGAATTCTTTAAAGGGTTTAGAGTTATTTCAAAGTTTAGCGAGTATTTGTATCGATGAGCTAAGTACTCGAATTTTTGCTTTGATGCCGATAGATGAGTTGATAGGTAAAACAGCAGAACAAATTGCTTTTGAAGGAATTGCTTCTGCTATCATACAAGGTAGGAAAAAAGAAGGAGCTAGTTCAAGCGCGGCTCGTATAGTTTCCGCGTTAAAGGACATGGCGAATGCAATGAGTTCAGGAAGAGAAAAGAGAATTTCAACAGGAGTTTGGAATGTTGATGATAGTTTATTAACAGCAGAGAAGATTCTTGCTTTTACTATGCAGAAGATTGAGTTCATGGCTATTGAAGCATTGAAAATCCAAGCTGGTATGGCTGAAGAAGAAGCTCCATTTGATGTTTCAAGCAAAAATGAAGAGAACAAAGGCAAAGATCTATTGAGTTCAGTTATTTCACTTGAAGATTGGATTAGAGACCAAAGCTATGAAGCATCGACAAAGACACCAGACGCGACACAGACACAGACAAGTGACAGTGTTGGTGTCCGAAATGATACGTGTCAGACACCAGATATCTCTTCAACTGGAAGTGTCGGTGCTACAGAGGATATAACAATGATGTTTGTTGTACAATTGAGGGATCCAATAAGGAGATTTGAAGGAGTTGGAGGTCCTATGATGGTATTAGTACATGCAACAAGTGTGGATACAAAGGGTAATAATGGAAACTATGAAGATGATGATGATGATGAGGAGAAAAAGTTCAAAGTAAATAACATGTTTGTTGGAGGGTTTAAGGTAAGAAGTGGAACAACAAAGAAGAATGTTTGGGAAACTGAGAAGCAAAGGCTAACTGCTATGCAATGGTTGATTGAATATGGATTGGGAAAAGGAGGGAAGAAAGGAAAGCAAGCAATATATGCAAAAGGACAAGATTTGTTGTGGAGTATTTCTTCAAGAATCTTGGCTGATATGTGGCTGAAAACCATTAGAAATCCAGATATTAAACTTGTAAAGTAAAGATGCATGTTTATTTACATTCTGCTTTTAATTATGTAAGGTAATATTTATCTGGCCTTGGACATGCAGTAATGTTAAATCTCTTGAGGGAGAGCTTTTCCGTCCATTGTGGTTCTATCCAACTCGAAGCCATCACTTGTAATTAGTTGCTTTTTGTAGAATTATTAAAAAGTGTGACTTTGGAGTTGTTAGGAATGTTATGTATGATATTGTACACCCAATATCAATCATTGCTATATAGTATATTTTTAAAACTTTTTGTCTCTCTTTTCTTATGAATACTTATTAGATCTTTGTGGATATTGGTTTCTTGGATTTTCTTTTGAGAAGAGTTTGTCTTGTCTAGCTTTGGAGAATTGATGTATTATAGGGATGATGAGACTACACACGATTGTACAATATTAGGCCGTGTCATGAAACGTCTTTAAAAAAAGCGATTTAGTGGTACAGAATGTTAAGACTTTCCATTTTTTGTCTTGGATGTCAAACAAATATTTTTCTAGTTGATTTTAAAAAGTCATTTCGCCAATAAATTGCTGATCTCAAGATATGGAAATAGGATGCGGTTCATCGTAACCTTGTAGATCCAACTAATGCTCTTCAAAAGAATCGAAGTTCTAGAATGACAATGAATTTTTTTGACCAAAATTTTGACATCATGTTAGACATATGATATGAATAGTTATTCTAGCATTCGTTTTTAGGTACAAAAATAACATATGTTATTTTAGTATATATTTTAGATAAGCTAATAATAAATAATGATAGAATATATATTATATGTTAATGACAAGACTAACTTTGTGATAATTATATTTCATCGGCTATTGAGTTCAGCGTTATTGTTGTTCGTCATCTTGGACAAACTTGGTGTTAGCCACTAGTGGAGATTAACCATTCACTAAAAACGTTGAGACCATCTGTAAGTAGACAACAATAGTTCAACCTGAAAATTAGTAATAATAATTTATTTTGTTGCCAGTTTAGTACCAATTAATTAGTGTGTAAAGTATCCTCTGTAATTTTTTTTTTATGATTCTTAATTTTTTTTTAATTTGGATATTGTATATTATACGTAGTTATTATTATTATTATTATTATTATTATTATTATTATTTTGAAAAACTAGTTGTTATTAGTTTTACTATTTGTTATTTCTAAAAAGGAAGTGTTGCTAAGATGATTTGCAAATTCTTTTTTTCGAAAGTAAAAATTCTTTTTCTGTTATTGTTTATAATATTAGCTCCAAGATTTCTAAAATACAAGAGCTTGTGATTTAAAATATGTTTGTGTTGCCTATAAAATATGCATTTTTTGTTTTAGTTCTCAAATATAGTTTCACCTACTTTTAGTCCTCAATTTTTTTTGTCAATAGTTTTGGTTCTCATGTTTTTTAATAGTGTTTTTTGAGTTTTTATAATATTTTTAAGCGATATTAAAAATTACAAGAGACTAAACCACTAATGGAGAAAACTTGGAACACCAACAATAAGTAAATTTTTTCAAAAGACCAAAAAAAGAAACACAAATTTTATAGGACCAAAAATATATTTAATATATAAAATATTCAAAATGAGTTATAGATATATATTCCACTATCAACAGTTTATCACTAAACTCACTAATCAAAACACAAAACAACATTATTATTGAGAAAAATAGATCCATTAATTTAAAACCTAAGATCAAAATACTGGATTCGAATCCAGCATTGTGCCTGCAGCAGAAATCTCTTGAGGAAGAGTTTTGTTGTCCATTATGACCCTATTTAACTCGAGGGTAGAAGATACCTCAGTTTATACCAAAAAAAGATGAAATCTCATCTTTGTTTTTATTTTTTTTATTTTTCTAATTTTTACAATAAACCCACCTTTGCTATTGCTCTTTGTTTTTCATAACCAAAATTAAACAGTAAACACTCCTTTTTAATTAAGCACCCCTTTTAATTATAATGCTGTTTAGATCCATTAATTATAATTAAATTAAATTAAAAGATAAAACCCATCAAAAGGTTGTATTTGTAGCCGTTGCTTCTCTCTCTCTCTTCTCTCTCATACGCTCGCTTTCTTTTTCTACGTTTCAAGGTTTCAGCTATGCGCATTCCCTATTCTCTCTAGTGTTATCTCTCTCTACAAATCTCTCTCTCTCTCTCTACAAACACTTATTACCAACTGTGAGAGAACAAAGAACCCCTCTTTTTCAAAACCCTAATCAGCTAAACCAAGATCCACTCACGAATTCTCAAATTCACAGCTCAATTTCAACCAAATTACCAGCCCCCTTCAAAACCCTAACCGATTCCAAATGACCCCTTCGTAATCTATCGATTTTCGTAGCTGAATTCTTCAGCTTCAATTGATAATTCAACAAGATTCACACGACGGCAAAAAAAATGGGAGAATTAGATTTGTCCAAGAAAGTAGCAGATAGGTATCTCAAGCGTGAGGTTCTTGGTGAAGGTACCTATGGTGTTGTTTACAAAGCCATTGATACCCAGGTAACTTCTTTTCTTTTCTTCTACTTTTAACTTGTATAGTGTTTTTTCCTTAAACCAATTATGAACAAAATTATTATTTATGAGGACTTTTAGTGGATAAGGAATGATTTTTGCTACTAGGATTGTGGGAATATTGTATTTGGATAAACTTTAGAAATGAACATGTTACTTTAAGATGGGGGTTAAAGAAATATGTGAATAAGAGGAAAATACATCTTCATATTGAACCCTGGAGTGATATGGAAATGTAATTGGAATATCTATGAAGCAGAGGCGCTTCAAAATTGCTGATTCAACTGTGTGTTGATAAGTGAAAATTCACCTAGATATGTAACCATGAGTATTCTCATTTATTTTCTTCAAAAAAAAAAATTATTGGCTAGTTGATTGGTTTTTGGTTTGATTTCTTTAAAATACAGCTCCATGTTTTTGCTTCGACTTAAATAAACCTAGTTGCGAGTCTGGATGATAGGAGTGGGCGAGATGGGGGTGATAGTTGATACTGTTAATATTAGACAACAAATATGTAGTAGGAAATTGTAGCGCCAGGACTCGATATGTCTTTTGAATAGGACTCATGGTGCCTTGTGCTGCATCCTAAATTGATCGGAAACATATGTCACAACATGTTTATAAGGGAAATGATATATCTTGATATGGATAACGGAAAAATATGTGGACATGTCTTCATGCACTGGCGTATCTGGTATTTTATTCAATAATAAAGATGACAGTAGTTTAGTACTATTATTATCCTGTGTTACTATCCCCGCATCTTATTGGACACAGGTTTCTTAAACTGTTGAAGCACGGATTTGATGAAGTTTTGCATTGTTCTTGTTATAATTTGCGATGGAGGATTCCAAGTTATAGTTTTACTTTTACTTTTACTTTTTTAAGTGGGGGGTTGGAGGGTTGGGGTAGTTGACTGTGTTCTGCAGATATGGTTGTGGACATGTCTTCATGAACTGGCGGTATCTGGTATTTTATTCAATAATGAAGATGACAGTAGTTTAGTAATATTATTGTCCTGTGTTACTTACAGAGATGTACTCATTTCATGGACAGACAGGACAGACAGTTGCAATTAAGAAGATTCGGATTGGCAAGCAGAAAGAAGGGGTAAATTTTACCGCCCTTAGAGAAATTAAAGTGCTTAAAGAACTCAAAGATCCAAACATCATTGAGTTGATTGACGCATTCCCGCATAAAGAGAATTTGCATCTTGTGTTCGAATTCATGGAGACAGACCTCGAAGCTGTCATAAGAGACCGAAATATTTTCCTATCGCCGGGTGATATAAAATCCTACCTTCAAATGACGTTAAAAGGCCTGGCTTATTGTCACAAAAAATGGGTATTGCATAGGTGAGTTATGTATGATTTTGTCATTACAAGATTGTTACTTGGTCTTAGTTCCAAACTAATTCTGCTCGTACATTTGCAGGGATATGAAACCAAATAACTTGTTGATAGGACCTAATGGACAGCTGAAACTTGCAGATTTTGGTTTAGCACGGATATTTGGAAGCCCAGATCGCAGATTCACTCATCAGGTTTTCTTCTTTATGCAAAATTGCATGTTAGTCTCTTTTAGAACGTGAGTAATAACTTAGATGATTCTGGAAATGAACTAATTTCTTACGAGAAAACTCAGCATTCTAAGCAAACTTTGAATTTAAAAATTAAATTATACTATTAATCATCCTACTTTCCTCCGATTCTTTTGATACTAAACTAGCGAACTTTCCTAAAATGTCGTTGATTGGAGTTTACTAGACTGGAAAGGGGTATGATGATTTAGTTTGATTTTATTTGAAAACAAAGTGTATTACACAATGGATGTTACCTTGAAACCACCGTTATTACTGCCTGTTTCTGTCCCTAAACATAATGAGAACAAGGGATGGAAAAAAGATTGTTGAGATCATACATTGGTGTATTCACTAAATTTACTAGGTTTTAGTGCCGTGTTCCAGGATTGTCATTCTCTAGGATAATAATGTATTCAATTGACTTCAAAGTGTGATGTACAATCTATTGAACTATTACTAGCAGCTTACATCCTAACTTCTATGCTATAAAATTTTTTCTTATTCGGAACCCTTGTCTTTCTTTCAATTTAATGCTCTTCTCAAAGGTAGTTAAAATCACGCGCTGACTCGCAAAATTGCGCGGTGGGATCACCAAGGAGAATCGTTGAAGAGGCGATCCTGTGCATGTAGAATCGGTCGATTAGGCATGGATCTAATACTTGACCTGGATTTGCCAAAAAGCCCAAAAAGGAACCAGAAACCGAGAAACTAACCCTAATCTTCAATCTAACTCTCCTACGTCCTCAAATCTCTATCCACTGCTCCCTGTTTATGCGCTCTTGGTTTGAGCTCTCTGTTTATGAGACCACGAGCCCCCTGTTTCTGTGACTAAGAGGGCGTCTTCAGTTTGTTTGCTGAGAGAAAAACCCTAGCTATTACGGGCTCAAACAGTTTTGGATTTTATATTGGGCCACATATTAAATATAGCACCCCTCTTATGGCTCCTTAACCAATTCCTTTTAGGCTGTTTTTTCTTTTCCATAATAACTATCAAACATAAAATATATACTAAACCATTAATAATAAATTAGCCATAAAATAACTATGTACTTGATTGTATTGATATTTTTGTACTAATTAATTGTATTAGTTATATTTTTTATATTAAAATATTTTTTAATATTTTTGGTAGGTTCTTATGATCCAATCCCACAATTTACAATCTCGGCACTCTTGTCCGATCTTGTGTAGGATCTTGATTTTAACTACCTTGGTCTTCTCTACATGTCAGCTTTTGCATGATATTTAACATAACTTGTTCCATCTTTATGTTTGTATTCCACACTCTCCTTATATACAAATTTGACTCTTATACATGAATAGGTGTTTGCCCGGTGGTATAGAGCACCTGAGCTACTATTTGGTACCAGGCAGTATGGTCCGGGGGTAGATGTTTGGGCGGCAGGCTGTATATTTGCCGAGCTGCTTCTTCGTCGACCCTTTTTGCAGGTAAAACAATCTTTTTGATGGTGAATTGGGTTATATAAAGACTAGTTTTGTGGTCAACCATAAACGGTTGATATTCCGGAATAGATTGTGTAAATGGTTTTTCCCCCCTTTACAGTTGACTTTTAATTAGCCATTTTAACTACTTAAGTTTTTATAGGATGCGATTAGCATTTTAATTTGATCATTTAGCTCCAATTGCAGTCTGAATAAACCATTCAAGGCTGTTTGGCTGAATTAGGATTAGTTCTGGAGCCGGTTCTATGATGTATATGGACATTATTGAATATTTGTTAGTTTTGGCTTCCATCTTATTCTTGTTTTGATGTATTTTTGTAATGCAGCTTTTCATTAAAATATCTAAGTGTGTAGTCTCAAATATTGAATGGGTTGGTTTTGTTCATTTATTTGTGTGCTGAGGCATCTTTCTTTTGGTTAGTAGTTTAATGAGTTTGGTTTCATCTTTTGGTAGGGTTCAACTGATATTGATCAGTTAGGAAAGATTTTCGCAGCATTTGGAACTCCATCCTCTGCTCAATGGCCTGATATGGTATACCTTCCGGATTACGTTGAATACCAATATGTGCCTGCCCCTCCATTGCGATCTTTATTTCCGGTGGCAAGTGATGATGCCTTAGATCTGTTGTCTAAGATGTTCACATATGACCCAAAAGTTAGAATTTCAGCGCAGCAGGCATTAGAACACAGGTATTTCCTTAAACATTCTGTTAAGAAAAAAATTATTCCCTTTTTCTTTCTTTCCCTCTGTCCCTAATTTATTCGCTCCTCTTCCATGTCAGATACTTCTCTTCTGCTCCTCTGTGCACAGATCCGGAGAAGCTTCCAAGACCTGCCCCTAAGAGAGAACCTAAGGCCTCAGATTCAAATCCACATGAGGGTCCCACTGTCTTATCACCTCCGAGGAAGACTAGGAGAGTGATGCCAGGGCGTGATGGATTGAACGGGGATAAGATTGAGGATAATGGTGGTGATTCAAGACAGACAGCTGGTGATAATACAGGCAAGAGTGAAGATGCAATGTCGCTGGATTTTTCTATCTTTGCATTAAAACCTCCAAATAGACCAACAATTAACAGGTAATACAATATTGCTCATGCAGTCATTTCAAAGTGGCCTAGTAATCTGTACTTGATAATTTCATCTGTGTCAATACATAAAAAAAGTAGATAATATTATTCTTTAGCTTACATGCTGACAAATTGAGCCATAATGATTTTACTAATGTTATTGACAGTGTAAGACATGCTAGATTTTGTACTGTGTGGTTTATGCATTTTAAATTCATGACCAAGTAGAATCTTAAGGTTGAATATAAGATTTTGTTAGATTAAGATGGTGGAGCTTTGTGATTTACTGTACTGCTTATGTGGAAAATGATACCAAACTTCTGAAGTCATGTTGATCCACAATCTGCATTTTTGAGCATAACTAGGATCATGGAGAGCCAAATTATTATTTCTGTTTAATTTGTTTTTTTTTTTGCTATGATGGAATTGACTGCGAGTCATGACTTATGAGAAACCTTAGAGGGGAAGGGGAATATATAATTCATTTCATCATTTTGTTAAAATTAATAATACTGCCTAAAAGTTTGTTATCTTTTAGTTTCTTATTATTGTAAATGATGTTTTTTAATTAATCTCAAATCTTTTATTCTGCAGTGCTGACAGAACACAGTTAAAAAGAAAATTAGATCTAGAATTCCAGTAGCCGCCGGACTGAATATGTATGACTGACCGGTGCATCAGGACAAGGGATGATGCTCTGAGAAAATGCTACGCATCAACTTTGATTGTACATCATTCATTATCTTTGTCTATCTGCATGAAACTACTATGGAATGTATAGATGTTCGAAAGAAGTTGCAGTGATAGCAGATTGGCATCTCACTTCATATTATAGAAAAAATTGCAGTAACCATATTCTGAATGCCTTTGTTCTTATTTTTTGTTCCTCTTATACAAGAGAACTTGTATGAGTCAACAGAAGAAGGCCTTGAGTGAGGGCATTTTCTTTAGCCCTTGCAGTAACCAATGTAATGTTTGGGGAAACTGAATTTTGACATTAATTTGTTGAACATAAGTTGTTTTCACTTTGAGGGTAATATGTATTTTCTCGGATGCTTTAAACATAAGTTGTTGACATTAATCCTTTGTTTCTTAAAGAAATGTTGGTTGATTTGGCTGTTTGTTGCATCCATTTTTGGGTGGGACGTGTTTGACCCTTAGCCTCTGTTACTTTGATGTGAAGAACTTTCATTTTAATTTGTTTTACAAGCTAACTGTTATGGCTGCTTTAATTGAGCCACTCATTTGATTCTATGCCAACCATCATAGTTCTCATATTCTAAAACATCAGTGGTTTTTCTGCTTGGGGGTACTTACATTGCAGATTTTGATGAAGATGTAGCAGAATTAGTAGTATTGTGGGTATTGCATACATGCTTTTTTTTGGTCAAGAACATGTTGGTTTTATTATTAGAATTTTTTTTTTAAAAAAAAAGACAAACTTAGCTCATTTCATTAATAATCAAATTCGTGATAGAGATTGGACTCAAATCAAAATTGTGGGGGATAGCATAGTCCCTTGAACCTCTAGCTAGAGTATGAGCTACAAGGTTGACTTGTCTCAGAATGAAACTAACATTAAAGTTTCACATATTGGATAACAATGTAATACAGACTTGTAAAATAGAGGCAAACTCGGATATAGCATTACAAACTCCTCTGATACCATTTACTACCGCTTTGCGGTGAAACTTAATGATCACTATTTGAATTTGCAGCTCTTGTAGCCAAGTTTTGGCTGCCAATAGCCTTTGCGCATTTGCCTTCTATGTGTAGGAATACCCTTGTAGTAAAGGGCTTGCGCCTTCACAAACTCTCTTAGATCATTGCAGACACACATACCTATCCCAAAGCACCCCTCCTCGGCAAAAATCATAGCATCTACATTGCTTTTGAACTCGTCTTTGTCAGGCTTGTGCCACACATCCACACCCATTGGTCTTTGGGAGTGCAACGACAAAGTCTTCCTCTTCCTAGCTTCCTCCCACTCGACAAGAGAGAGAGTGGCCTTGCTTATTGAGATACAAACTAGTTTCACAACATCATCCTATACTCTCTTATTTCTCCTCTTCCAATGCACCTAACATCCTAGCAAAAATTTTCCTCGGCCCTTCCTTCAAAGAACTCAGACTACTAAAGAAACACACCTTGAAACCTCCCACCTCCCCAACTTGGTGTTGAATTAGACCCCTTAAACACACCTCCCTCCAAACAGCTTCAACATGGATACAACCAAAGAATATATGCCACTCATTCTCATCACTTGTATCACACATAGGACAAGTGACCGGGCACTAGACACGCTTCCTCCGTAGATTGTACCCGCACGGGAGACAACCTCTAGCGGACCTCCAAAGTTGAATATTTACCTTTTGACGCCAATGCAACTACTAATCCCTAGAAACTCGCAACTCTGTTTTATCAATCAAGTCATTCATTGGTCCAAGATAGGATGATTTCACTAAGTAGATGTCATTTCTGCTACGATCCCTAACCAATTCATCATCACTACGATCCATATCAAGAACATGTTTCGCCTCTTGATCGTTGAAAATGGACCTCACCAAATCTGTGTTCCAAATCCTGCCAACTGGATTGAATAAGTAAGAGACAGTCCAATCCTCTGTACATGGGACCATTGGAGAGAAAATGTCTGCATCCCCCTAACAGCAATGGGTTCCACCAAATACTAATAGTTGATCCACTCCCGATTTTCCACCTTGCCCCCAAAGAAATCAATATCTGTGAAGTATGGATGCTACGCCAAATATAACAGATTATGGCCCAAGCGAGCCCCAATGAAGTCTCCTTGTGGGAAGTATTTAGCTTTGAAACTCGTGAACAATAGCATCCTTGTTGGTGCACAAATGCCAACCTTGCTTCCCTAGCATGGATAAGTCGAAGCCGTGGAAATGCCGAAAACCTAGACCACCAAACTCCTTGTGCATCGTCAACTTATCTCAACTAAGCCATTAGATTGTCTCTTCTAGTGTTTCTGTTTGATCTCCACGGAAAAGAGTTAATCATCTTCTCTATCTCCTCTCCCATTAGATAGATAGATAGGTCCAAATGACTTGAGAAGTAATTCTCGTTGGAGTAACTTCTCTTAGCGGTTTCTATAGAGTCATTGAATTTCGTCAATCTAATTGTTAAATTAAAAGTTCTTATTGAGAAGATTAACTCCATAAAATAAACTACACATAAAGTTCTAAAAGTTCTTATAAAATTCTACAAGAAAAAGTAACAGAAATATCAAGCAGTAACATTTTGGTCATTGGGAAGTGCATTAACTTGGACTCCATTGCCTCCAACTCTAATTGCTGCCTTATTTGCCTAAACAATGAAGAAATATTGTTAATTAAGAGCCAAAATTGATAAAAAATAATAATTTCAAAATATGAAATACTTACTTCTTTTTCCCAATTGGTGCGCATAGTGACAATAAAAAAACACACCACTTGCATGATAAGTGCAATTAAAATGCCTAAAAATAGTCCCTGGGTACATGTTTAAGAAGAATTAAGATAATCTCAAATTTAGTACCACTAATTGAATTGATTTAATTATTACTTAGTTGAATCTTACTTGTCCTTTCATGTGGAGGACAAAAGCAAAGACAGCAGAAAAAGGAATTCCTAGGAGGTAATAAGATCCTAGATTAACATATGCACCAAACTTCTGCCAACCACATCCTCTTATAACACCTATTCACAATCAAACAATTAGCAAAGAAAAAGTAACACACTTATAGATAAACACAAGGTTAATTTCTTGATAAATAATGATTTACAGCATGTTTAGTTTTGCATTGAAAATCTTTCAAAATCAGTTTTGGCAAAAGCTACAACCACTACTAGAAAAAAATTACATCAGTACTTCAAATTAGTGACGGAAATATTGAAATTCTTTGTTAATTCTAGCGTCAAAAAATGAATTTAGTCACCCTTTTCGTCACTAATTTTCACTCTCTAATATAACTTTTGTATGGGGAATCTTCAAAACCATTGTTTTTGCAAAAGCTACAACCACTACAAGAAAAAGTACACTAGTTACCAAAATTAGTGAATGAAAAAATTGAAATTCGTCGTTAATTTTAACGTCGCAAAATTTAATGATGAATTTTGAGACAGATTTCACATTTTCCGTCACTAATTTCCCTTCTCTAAAATAATTTTCTTAGTCGTGAAGAAGGTTATAGCTTCTATTCAACCAATGAAAAACCAAACCAAACCAAATCAAACCAAGCATTAAAGTTAGTTGTATTCTTTTGACCAAAAAAAAAAAGTTAGTTGTATTCTCACTACTAGTAGCTATATGGAAAGAAGAACATATGAATTTTTTTGGAGCTTATTGATGAATTTATATTGAATACCTTGGAGAGCTGTTTGAAGTGAATCTATAAAGACAGTGACTGCAAGAACTGGTGTCATGGAAGTAACATATGTGATCACTTCAGATACATGAGTAAAAGCTTTGCCCCAAACTTTCCACACTGACATAAGCAAAGCAAACTCCAGAAGTCCAGTAGTGAATGACAAGAATAAGGTGACTATAACAGCTACATATGCAGCTTTTGGATACCCAGCTCCTAGCTCATTTGAGATTCTTGTACTATATATTATGTAAAAACATGTAGTTAATGAGACTTATTATGGTCAATAATCAGTAATAATAATTGAAAAAAGCATGTGATACCAATGTATTTATGGTGATATTTTTTTAAAGTATGTTTATTAAGAGTCCCACATCGACTGTGATATGACATGAAAAATAGTTTATAAGTGAGAGACATCTCTCACCTTACAAACTAGTTTTGTAGCGTTGAGTTAGACCTAAACCACATTTTAAGAATGTTATCGATGCGTAGTATCTATACAATGCTTGAACATTCTTAAATGGTTTAAGGAGAGAGCGCACAAAAAGTGGGGAAGACCTTGCGTAAGGGGTCTGAGTCCAAATCTCTCTCTCTCTCTCTCTCTCTCTCTATATATATATATATATATATATATATGTATATGCACCACTACTAGAAAATAAATATATTAGTGACCAAAATCAGTGACGGATATGAGAGACAAATTTCACATTTTTCATCACTATTTTTTCGTCATGAATTTTTTTAATAGTACATGCACCTGTATTTGTTCTGGATTCTTATACCAAAATATTATTGTATTAGAAAAACTCAAGTCTCACATCACTAAAGATAATGTATAGAAAGTGCTTATAATGAATCGACATCTCTCACCTTATAAGTTGCGGTTTTGCAATAACTTAATATCAAGAAACATAAGATATTAGTGGAGCTAGCTCATCATGAAATTAGACTAACCTTCCAGCAACACTAACTCCAAATGGAACCATCCAAAGCATACCACATACATTAACACTGTGGATGAGAAAATACATTTGGTCAATTTAAAGAAAGTAATAAATTGGTATACTTATTTACCAAAAAAATAAATAAAAATAATTTGTATAATTGAATATTCAGGAAAATGTAAAAAAAAAAAACTAACCATATAGAAAGGACTGAAGTCTGCAGTGCTGGATTAGGAAGAGCACCAGAGAGGAGCACCATTAACTCAAATGTCCATGATTCTAAGCTGTAACATGGTGATAAAATATAATAGAGTAAAATTAGAACTTCTCAACCTTCTTCCTTCACATTATTAAACAAATTTTTTTCAAGACATTCTAAATATAAATATCTTGAAATTTTTTGTTTAATAATGTGAACGAACAAGGTTGAAAGTGAAACTGATTTGAAATTAAAAGTAAAACAGATCAATTTTTAAAAAGTACAAGTACACATTTTTTAAAATATCGGGCCACTATAGGTTGCCTTAGCCCATGTCGGGCTAATCAATTTTTGGGTTTAGTTGAGCTGTGCCGTCATTATTTCACATTCATATTTATTGGTCCAGCTCACTATTTTATCGGGCGGGTTGGGCCGCCCTATTGGGTTGAGCTCATTTTGACCGCTCTAGTTTAAATAATAACTTAAATCACAAGAAAAGTGCTAGTAGTATCATACATACCAGATCATGACCGTTGATGGAAAAGCAAGCCTAAAAAATGGAGGGATGTGATGCAAGGCTTCCTTAGAGAAACCAACCCAAGTCTCTTTACATTCAGAGGAGAGCCAAATATAAAGTACTAATAATATCACATTAAGCCAATTTGATATACAAATAGCAATTGCAGCTCCTTTAATTCCAAGCCCAAGTTTTAAAACCAAAGCCCAAGAAAGAAGAACATGTGTTAAGGTAATGAATCCATGAACCAACACCATAGGAAAAACAATGTTTTGTGATTGTAGAAATTTAATTAGGCATCTAACAAATCCATTAGCTGGAAGGCTTGGAATTGAGTAAAGTGCAAATATTCCTGCTTGTGTTGCAATAGCTTTGTCTTGATGTAGAAGAATTAAAATAGGTTTTAGGTATGCTAGAATTAGTGAAAGAGGTACACTAACTAGGGTTGTGACCAACATTGCTCTTTGTGTATATATTCCAACTTTATCATATTGTTTTGCTCCATAGGCTTGACCACAAAATGTGTCTAGTGCACTTGACATACCCATCTAAATGAAATAGAAACAATTTGAGTTAGAAAATGCTAGCTAGTTATATAGTATGATACAAAACAAATATATTTTTATGTAAAACATTTAAAATCATATGTTATAATTTCAACTTTAATGAGTGTTTTTTTTCCTACACTATAACTTTGTTACTTTATGTTTTTTTAGCACATACTACGTACAACCCTCCCTCTACTCACTAACGCACTCAACCCTCAAATATTCCAAAAATACCCTCGCGTGAAACCCCCACAATGCATTTTGGTTTGGTTCAGAAGTAAACTTCCGTACCTGTTAAAAATCTTGAAAATGGGGGTGTCTGCTTGGTTTGGATTTATACTTCCGAATTAGCGTAGTCCCAGAAAAAAAAGACGCGAGTGCGATTCATTAATAACATTTTATCTTTTCACATGGTTTTGGAGGTGTCTAGTAAAGTAGCTGGTAGGTTGTAGGAAGTATGAGTCTTTTTTCCTACATTATATTCTGTTTTTTTTTTTGAAGCGCGCCCAAAGCCTTAGCTTGGGCTGCTTGACGCTTGGGTCGACACTAGATTCTTCATTCAAGGATAAGAATTATATTTTTATTATTCACTCATATTTGAGAGTTTGTAAAAGAATATAATGAAAAAATTGTTGATAAGTGCAAATAACCAAATATATTCATAGGAGAAATGATTGGAGAAGATGCTGCTGCTAGACTCATATATCAATAAAATTATTAATTATCGAAAAAATGATATCAATTTCGAAAATAATTTGGTACCACACATGACTAACTAGTTTATGATATACATTTTAAGAATTGTGTACCATAAACTATTTATTCTGTGCACCAAAAAAGAAACTATTTATTCTAAAATTGATACTGTAAACATCTACTTTATAGTACAAATTATTCTATGAAAATGCGTATTGTAAATTAGTTATTTTGATACCAAATTTATATGATAAAAATGTGGTACAATATATTATTAAATTATTTGACACATATTTAAATGAAAATGCGTATTGTGAATTAGTTATTTACCTAAAAGAGTAAAATACTTAAGAAATTTGAGTTCCCAACAAAAATTGAAGAAAAAAATGAAGTAGTTCTATAATCATGTAGTTAAGTGAGTATTACTGATGTCAAAAATTAGAATTTTTTTTGGCAAAATAAGGTCAAAAGTTTTTTTTGACAAAATAAGGTCAAAAGTTTAAATTATTTCAAAAGGTGCCCCATTTATTTTTATTATTTTTTTTCGACCAAAAAAGTGCCCCATTTTTTTTGACCAAAAAAGTGCCCCGTTTATAAAAAGTGGTTTAGACTTCTAATGAGTCTATGCACCCTTAATTACTTATTACTTTTCGCTTTTTGACCTTCTACATTTAAAAATGAGAGCAACAAAATTTGTTGCTTTTAATACAATTATTTTTCTTTTACCTGTAATAGTATCTTTGAATCCGTAAGGCCTAGCTCAACTGGAAAATGCTGAAATTGTTAGACTGGATATCATGTCCCGAATTCGAACTCGAGACCTCACAATTGTGTGTGTGTGAGTTTCTAGTGGTAGTGATCACTCCGTCTATGTACCCAAAAAATATAATACTAGCTTTAAAAATTTATTATCTCATTTTATCTATTTCTTTCTGCAATAAATACTTAAGTGCATTATTGACAAAATAATAATAAATATTGCATTGAACTTTAAAAATGACACGTAAATAAAAAAAATTCTAAAAAAACTATACTAAGTAGTAAGGATCAGAGGGAGTAATACTTTGTATTTGGACCAACAAAAAACATCTGTTGCTAATTCGTTATTTTTATAACTATGAGATGTAATATACAGAGGTGGACCTACCCTCTACCGAGGGGTCAACCTCAATCCCATAAAAAACAAAATTAAACCTACCTACCTTATATATATATATTTTGCACACTCTGAAAGAAAAATTTGCACTCAAACCTCTAATTTTGCACCCAGTCCATATAATCACATCAATTTCTCTCCTCCAATGTGAATAATTATAAGTTATATAATTTGTTTAATTAAATATATTGATATTTAATTATAATATATTTTTAGTGTTGTGTGATTTCAAAAATATCTAAATCCCTTAACTCCAGGTCATAGATCTGCCACCATAAATACAGTAACATAGATTCTCTAAATCTCAAGAATCTTGGAATTTGGATCAATATTGCAGATACATAGATACTAAAAAAAATCACAATAATATTGGAATTTTGGTGCATGTAAAATATTGTGAATGAAGATATAGATACATACCATAACATTGAAACCAGCAACATTGACAAATGAAGTACCCAAAGAAGTGCCAGCAAGAAGCAATTCATTGTTCAAACGACCAACAAACATTAGAGATATAATTTGTAAACTGTTTTGAAACAAACACACAAATACCATTGGTCCTGCCAACCATATTTGCTTCTTTGTTTCTTCTACAATTTGCTTTCTCCATATTCCCATTCTTCCTCCTCTCTCTCTCTCTCTCTCTCTCTCTATCCTTGAGTTGAGTTACTGTTGCATGTACAAAACCACCGTTTTTTATATAATATATATTTTTGACCAACTTTATATATATATATATATATATATATATATATATATATATTATTGTAAATACTATATATAATGCCAAATATTTTCTTAAAAGTATAGTATATGCTGGCATTTCTTTGAATGGAAACGTGGCTTTTGTGATTGTAGTAGGTTTGTTCTATGTGGAAATGTGGTCCTTATATATGTAACATTTAAGGGAACATCTCATTAAATACACCCAAAATGTTTTGTTTAGATGTCAGGGTATAAAAACTTGGGGATATTTTGGTCAAAAGAAAATTAGAGATTTTGTATTTTTTTAATTGGAGATCAAAAGAAAATTTGGGATTTTGTTTTTTGTTTTTGGTCAAAAGAATTGTCCAATTTTAATCCAACGACTATCGATATGTTGATTTCGTGGACGTGTGTAGAGAATATCGAGTAGTCACACGTTTGACATGGGCGACCCTCTATACTTTTTTGGGAAAACAAATATGATGAGATAAGTACAACATATTTTATTTGAGTATGTATAATAGTGGGTAGTTATGTCAAGCAACTTGGTCGAAAGAATTTATGACAAGAAAGAAGACCTTGCAAAACTTATTAGATATTTTGTGCAAGACTTATATGAGATATTTTAATCTGATCTTTTATATAAGCAAAAAAATATCTTAAAAAAAGTGATAAGTTAGGTACGACAAAGTTTTATTTGAGTATGTCTAATAGTGAGTAGTTATATATGTCAAACAAACTAGCCGAAAGAATTTATGACAAGAAAGAACATCGTGCAAGAATTATTAGATATTTCATCTGGTCTCTTGTATAAGCAAAAGAATATTATCTAAAACTCTTGAGAAAATTTGTTGATGATAAGAAAAATTTGATCCTCCAAAGTTTCTTCGTGGGAACTTATTTCATGAGATGATGCAAATAAAATAGTTATTGGATGATAAAATATAAAATGATTTAATTTATACACACAATAAGTGCATATTGGTAACTTCTATTGTTTCACACCATTAAAAAGAAGTTAGTCAATTGATAATTTCTTTACACTATATCTCAATCATTCCATGAATTGTTATTGGTTGTAGTTGTAAACGCCTATACACTATATGCATACATAACTTAAACTCAAATATATAAATTAATTGATAAATATATTTTTCGTACCTTTAAATAAAGAAAATTTTATTTTGTCTCAGTAATATTTTTCCATGTTTGATTTTAGTCCTCAAAATATGGACCATATAAGGACCAATTCCGTGATCACCAAAAAAAAAGACCAATTCCTAAAAAATATATGTTTATGAGTTAAATTTATGGTTGGTCCCTATAAAATTTGAATATTATGTTTTTAGTCTCTATAAAAAAATTAACTCATTTTTAATCATCAAATTTTCCTCTGTTAGTAAGTGGTTTAAAGACAATGAATGGTTAGAGATTGGCTGTTATATTATTAGTATGTGCTTTGAGATACTATAAAAATAGTAATTGCTTTAAAGAAAGTTGTATAAAAGCATTTAATAATAGTATATATACTACAAAGTTACATTTGTTAGAAAAAACAAAATTAAAATAAAATATAATCTCAATAAAAATAAAAATAAAATAAAATATTAAGCGTAGTAAAGACAATCGTATAAAAACATTTAAGAGCACATTTATTAAATTCTATCAGGTAGTACTTTAAAGAGGATGAAGTACTATGTAAAATTCGAGATAGTAAATGTTTTTTTTTTAAATACGTTTTTATTATATTTATCTAATAAAAATATCCTAAAAGAAATAAAAGTACTTTTTTTGGTCTAAAATATCATAAACAAGATCAATTTTTAAGTAGTAAGAAATAATTGATCTCAACTTTACTCCTATTTAGGTGGTGTCATTAAATGTGATATCAATTAAGAGTATATGTCATCATTTAGGGTTTTTGGATTAGGAGAGAAAGAGCGAAGAAAGAAAGATGGAAGAGAGAGTGAGGAAAGAGAGAATTATTAGAGGAGAATTGTGTCTCATGGTTTAAAATGAGGATAAAATAATAAAAGTCAAATTTAAGAGCTCATTCTTCTCACTTTCTCTCCACTTGTGGAGAGATTACAAAATCCACTACTTTAATGTTTTCTCCTCTCTCTTTCCTATTTCTCTCATTAATCAAACAGGTCAAAATCACTCTTTCTTTTCTTACTCTCTCTTCCTTCTTTCACCTCAAACAAATACACACTAAAAGAAAGAGACATTTTTGAATAGAATTTAAACTTTTTAACCTTATTATTAAATATTCAATGAGAACAATTGATTTTATGTCGTGGAACGAAGGTAGTAGTTGTTGGTGCCCCTTTAGTCAAGTTCAAGTACTCCTCTCAAGTACTTTTTGAATCAAGTTGGAGGAAGAGTGTCACATTCAAAAAAATACTTCCTCTGTCTCATATTATATGACGTTTTGACCATTTCGCATAAATAGAAAAACTAGTTAATTTTGTTTGGAAAAGATAAATTATGAGTTACTTTAGAAAATTATCTTTCAATAACGACATGAGAATGATAAATTAATAGAATTTGAAGAAGATAAATAATTAAGTAATAAATGGTATAATGGGAAAAGAAAATTTAATATACACTTCATTAATATTGTAAAACGTCATATAGTATGAGACAATTTATTTTAATAAGTTTATTCTTTTTGTTTTGAAGTTATAAACAAAATATCGAATTTAGGATCCATATTAGTTTAGTTAGTAATTATTAATTTTGTATGAAGTATTGTATCAATAGTCATATATAGGTCAGGATATATATATGCTAAAAACAAAAAAATATTTAATTATTCACTTTTAAGTTTTACATGTAATTGAATGGTCACCTATAGTGTTATTTCAATTTTTTTGTTGACCAACCTGATAGATTTTGTTTGAGTCGAGAGAAGGTTTAGAATCCAAAGAAATAGACAAAATTTAGGGGAACATGATTGTTTCTAGTACTGACATTTCCCGGACACTTCTAATAAGAGAAAGACAGACACATTTATTAAAATGATATTATTTTATACATAATAATATTTTAATCAGTGTGTCGGTCCTCTTCTGCTAGAAATGTTTAGTTACCAGAGAGGATCTAATACCAACCAAATATCAAGATAGTTGATACACTTAGATACTAGCATTAAATTTGTTAACAACTTATATTTTATTCAAATTTACCCTTAAAACTATTGTGATTTATCGTACTCTTTCGACCTAATTATTTATCTCCCGATTAGTTTATACTATTAGGACACATTTATCTCCAATCCACATAACACAGATGATGAAGTAATTGAGATACTTAGTCAACAAAATAGTTATTGACTCTTGCTATAGTGTAATGTTACGATCTATTCCTAGAGAGGAACTAGACCGAACACAAGAATATCTCTCTACACGATAATTCATAAGGAATGACTAAGAACAATGATAAAGTATGAAGAATGAATATCAGATCCTCCTATTGGCCTAATAGAGCATGCATTTATATTACAATGTGAGATTATTACTCATTATTACACGTTATGGTCGTTATGACCGTTACAAGACAAAAGGAGAAATACCTGAGATTTCCTTAATGACTGCGTTGACTGCCATTGTGGCTGATTAGCAGGAGAAATTGATTAGCTATGCTGGAGAATCCTCTGTTATCTGAGTGGTCTTAGCAGGGGCCGAGTGGGTGCGTATACCGGTAGGTCTAGTTGGGAACATGTAAAATTTGGAAAATGGTCTTATAAAAAGATGAGGAAATGGACTTTTTAAAAAAGTTTTAAAAGTGGATCTTTACAATTTTTAGTTAAAAATTAATTTTATAATAATAAAAAATGAAAAATAAAAATAATATTTCATTAAAACTCACTAAAAATGATAAAGGTTCATCTTTGGACTATTTTTAGGGTCCATATTAGATGCACCGGACAAATGGAGTATCTTTAAAAAAAACTAGTAATATACTTTTCCTTTTTAATGGAAAATCAATTCATATCATTTCATCATGGATAATAAAAATATGCCCCCATTGTAATTCTACCAATTTGAGAAATTAGTATTTCTTTGCGCATAGAAGATACCTAATTTACCTAAAAATATATATAATACATTGAGGAATAGAATGAAAAATGCATTGGCTAATATATGATAAAGAAGTCCATACAAGAGCATGAGCGGCCCTATTCATATATGATTCAGAATATTTTATTTAAAAAAATGCGACGTCCCACTCTTCATCTAATAAATTATAAGCTAAATTGTATTTTTGGTCAAAAACTTTCGATCTCAACAATGGCGATTTTGCTATAGAGCACCAAAGTAAATGATTATTGAGCTTAAAATGTTCGAAACTCAACAAGAAATCAGAATATGATAAACATTTTATTTAGAAAAGCGCTGAAATGTAAAATACTGTGAAGAAACAATTTACATATATAAATGGTGTTTAATTTCACTCTTATTTGCTCAATTCCCAACCAATTTGCGCCAAACCAATTGCGTTCTATTTATATTGAGTGTAGAAATTGAACTATAACAAAATGTTTCAACGAAAACAATGCAAATTCGAGAACGATGTGAAAAACATAAACGCGAATGAAAGCTTCAAACTACAACTCAAATTTCTAGACGTGATTTTGCGTATAAGCAGTTTTTTGAGCTTAATATTGGTTCCATTGAATTCATTCCGAAATCTTATTCAAGTTAGAGCCTGTTCACAACCGGACTGACCGGTATCCAGGAGACTCGGTCGGACATACTGCACTCAAAGGAAGAAGAACACAGCAGGAGCTTCCCCGCGGTCGGCCCACATTCCTCTGGCGGTCGGCCTACACAACAAATCGGTCATCTGCTCGGCTTATATGTTCGGCCACCCACAATGTTCGGCTTGCCTACTCATGACCATGAAGCAAGCATTAATGAGAATTCTGCTAAATCGCTACTTAAGTGCAGTAAATACTACAACTACCATAATGTGTAATGAATACTAATAATCACCATTGTCTTATATATATATCGCCTCGAGAGGCTAATCAAAGGACAACCATTCTCCTGATTACGAGATCTTACTCATTCTTATACTCTCTTATCTTATTCTCATATTTTGTGTTAACTTTGCTTATATCCTCTCTAAGAAATAGTTAGAATATTGGCGCCACCACGCACTAGGGTAAAAACTCTTCATGCGCTCCACAAGAATTCCTTTTCTTCAAAAGTAGATTCCAATGGATAATATCATTTCTATTGGTTACTACATCTATTCATCATTTTCTGGACCACTACAATTCAACAAAGTGGTTTAGTCGAACAACCAACACAGTCTATATATCTTCATCATGCAATCCTGGATCTCTACAACAACTGCATCCAGCGATCATTCTAAACAAATGAATAGGTCAACAACAACTGCGAAACTCAATCATCTTATCAACGATGGCGGTGCTCGGTCAATCGGCGTTATACACGACATCTCTGTTAACAAGCTAAAATGGGTAGCACTGTAGCAGACTAGCAGCAGGTCTAATCGATCTACACTCCATAAATATCTTAAGTCAGAAACCAATTCATCTCTGCTTCTCTGCACAGTCAGCAAAGCGAGTAATTTCGGATTACCGATCAGGTTTTATCGTTCTAACCTTCTCTCCAATGCCAATAATAACGTATGGATTTAAAATTAATTTTGGATTTGCAATGAAGTTATGAAATATAAAGGTCGTGGACCCGTAATGTATTTATTATATTTAAATTAGCGGTTACTATACATGTCCATGACTATCGCATACCTATTGCATATCATGAATTACAATAATTTTTACTCTATGCCATTTATAAAGGAAGTTTCTGAACGTTGCACAAATGAAATATTTATAAGTACATGGAGAGATATATTATTTATTGGATTTCCATGACCATACCAATTCATGATATGATTCGTCCCGGTCAAAAATGCTAAACATATTGCTAAATTGATGGTGGTAGGTGCTATAATAATTAATTCATGACTTATATGCGGACTTGTTGTAGAATAAAAGCAATTTGCAGGACATGAAAAGAAGTAGACTGACCGACGGACCAAGTAAAAATAAAGAAGATAAATTGCCGAGCACATATACCGAACTTGCCTGCCAAAGTGGCATCACCAAACTCACCATGGGCACTCGCCGAACGCTGTAGATAAAAACAACCTGCTGAACAATAGGCATGGCGAAAATGAAGAAGCCGGTCATAGGAACCGAGCAAAAATTGAAGAAGACAATCGCCGACCAAAAGAAAATTGAAGAAGCCGGTCATAGGGATCGAGTACGGCGGATTGTTGCCCTCTGCTGAACAGAAACCAACATCCATCCCCGAGGCAGCCTAGTCACCGATGGCCAAACCGCGTTCATTAGCGCCAGGCCGGCATCGCCAACGGCACCGCCAAAACGTCGTTGCTGAGTTTTTGTCGAAGTAATTAAATCATCAAGTTCATGGGTATTAAGGTTTAAAAGTATCCCTTCCTCTTCACTTGGCTTACTATGAAATCATAAACGAAAACAAGTGATTTTGATCATATGATTGTGAAAGTTTCTGTTGTGTTGTCCTTGATACGAGTGAACAAAAATGTTAGCTGTGTTATAAGCACTTGTTATGCCTTGATCTTGCATGTCACACCCTTAACTCTCCACGCAGCTAACCAAAGCTAGTTATATATCCTAAACTGCATAAATATTGTACATTTCTGCTCAATAATATAACACTCATATCAATTGTAAAAAGGAGACATGTAGCTGCTGAGTCTGATCTATTACATGTCTCATGCTTAGGACTATTAGTACATGCATGAATTAAATAGCTACTGGATGTGCGTAATATACTTTGCTGAATGCCTGAATATTGGTTACATTATTCTGGTGTTTAGCTTTGTGCAACAGACTATGAATTAAGTTTTGACTACTAATCCTTGCATGGGAAGAGATATTGTGGCAGGTTCAAAATAGGCAAGCTCAAAGAAAAATTCCTCCAACGAACAAGCAACGGTACAACAACAGGGACAGTTATAGCGGAAGTAAAAACAAACCCAGGTTGGTCCAATGAAGAGGGTGCGGAACTGCTTAAGGAAGTGCTTCACGAAGGAATGCATCCTTCAAACATACTTTAGATTGAAGATTTAAGTTGAAGATTTGCCAAATCGAGTTGCCGAATTCAAGTCCACCGGCATCATTCCCCAATCTAAACATGACTATTTTCCATGCCAATGCTGCTACTGGTTTGCTCTTACATATATTGCTTATTTCTCATCCTTGAATTGCCTTCACATACATAGTTGCATCATGATTGTTTAGCCTTGGTTGTTAAAAACAAGTGACAAGCCTTCTTTAATCATAAAACAGTTCCTGCAAACTGAAAACCCATTGAGAATAGTAGCCTCTGATGCTTCTTGGCAGTTAGCAGTTCTATCTTTGATTTTGTTAAAAAGAGCACACAACCTAACGTAGCTACTGCACTATGTATGTGTGTGAATGTCCAGGTGCTGTTTACAAATGCTTTTATATGTGTTTGGACAAATAATGGAAGAAAGTATACATTCACAATTCCATTGAAAATCTTAACTAAATAGTTTTATGGACAAATCATTTAGGTTGATATGAGAAGATTACTTTTGATTCTGGCTAGCTTGCTTTTATTTAAATCCATAACCATGTATGAAGAATAATCTAGTTTGAACACTATCTGTGGAGATATGCTATATGTTTTTTGTTTTTTGTTAAGACCTTCCATAACAAAGTTTTTCATGGAAACTCCCTTTCCTTGAGTGGCGATGCTTTTGTAGATGGAAGCAGGGAACAGTATGATAAAAAGAAAGTCCATGCATAGTACCAGCCAGCCGATTAAATATGTAGTGTCTAGCCGCCTAAACAACTTTACTGCACCCAACCTTGCCAATTTACTTAGTGTTGTTCAATATTTATTATTGTTTCTCACTAAGGTTTCAGAAACAGTTTCAAAAATGAAGGCATCCAAACAAAAAGAAAGAAACCAACCATACCAGCTGAAGGAAAATAAAACTGTCGATCGGTTGAGCAAAATCAAAATGAAGCTGCCAATTAGCCGAATGGAAGTGAAGTCCACAACAAGCCCAACAAAAAAAAAAAAACCAAATGGCCGACCAAAACGAAGAAGTCCACAGCTGGCCGAACAAAAACTGTAGAAGCCGGTCATAGGGACCGAGCAAAACTGAAGAAGACAATTGCCGGCCGAAAATGAAAAAAAATTCATCGGCCGAGCAAAAATCAAAGGAAGATTGTGTTGATCCGCCGGACAAGTAGTCTAAGATGGAGGAACACTAGAACTGGCTTCACCACAACTGACATGGCTCCTACAATGATGTTGCTCTGCCGACTTGTGCATCCCACTCGAATCAGCTTGCCGTCGCCAGCCTCCTACTCCAACCAAAGCTCCATCTTCGGAATCAGTAAAGTATCTCTTGCATCGTTTAGTTGCTTATCACCATTGCATCTCAATTTTGCATTATCAAAGCCTATCATTTAGTCCTAAATAAACCTATTGATCCAATCAAAGGCTTTTAAGGTCCTTCACATAAAACCGATGCATATAAATTACTCTTACATGCCTAGCTGTGTTAGTCTGATCTTTAATTTTCAAGAGATAGTCAAAATGTCAATACAAAAAATGGACTTAGGTTCTAGATATATGTTGAACTAGCATCTATATTGGTTTGCTGCTATAATTCTTGCATATATGTTTGAGTCATAGATCATTAGGAGAGGATTGATGTTTTAACTGATGAATACGCAAAAGCTGTGTATAATAGCAAGTTTAGGCTTTACATATATGTCGGACATAAAAACATTGGTGAACCGATCACATGAGACTAAGTTTTTTACTACTCATGTTGGATTGATGATAGCATGATGAACCAAATGTAGAAGTGTTGTAGTACCTAATAGATCTAAACTCTGCCAATTTATTTGAATGTTGGAGTGATTGGAAATGTGTACATACATACCTAGGTGCCTTTTTAATATAAATGCTAAGGTTATATATGTGATTGTCAATTGTGTGACTTATGATTTGCAAATTGGTGTTAATTGGAAATCACTGCATGCTTTAAGGATAACATAAAATTGTGATTATCATCATTTAGAAAGGAAGTTTTGGAACATTATGCTACTAATGGAAAAGTTATAAATGCATTGTGAGTAATCGGTAAATCGGGTTCTTGGCCTGAAAATCAATTACATGATCTACTTGTGATATATGTGAATATTCGCCCCCCAATGTTGGTATACACTTATGAAGGAAAGTTGTTGTAAACTAGAAACTGTACGTGTCAGAACAATTTTTATGGCATCTAACTTCACCGATTTATCAACTCCTTTGAACAAACTTACTTTTGGAATCCTGTGAGCACTGCTAAACTTTCAGGTACTACTCAAAGGAAGATCGGTTAGCCATTAAGCGAGAACCAAAATGAGAAAATCAATTGAAAATGAAGAAATCAACCGATCGACTCGAGAAAAAGAAAAAACCGGGTCGGACATCTCTGCGCCGACCTTGCTCACTGGTGACATCTGCAGGGCTACAAATGGCCGCAAACAACATCTATCTTCTGGATAAAAGTAAGGCGAAGAAATCAAACATCGAAGGATAACCTAAGAATCAAAGGAAAAGACGCTCAACAATCACATAGCAAAATTGGACAAATCGGTAATGCAGTGGACCAATTAGTCCTCCCAACTTCAGCGAATCCCAATAAGGTTAAAAAGTATTTCTTAACATCATATTCTTAATATGTGAACGGTATAAAATAGGTGCATGCATGCATTGGTAAGAACCACATAATCCACATATTGGGACAAGCATTTTTGTTTGATAAGCTATGACTGACTAACTTGAGATTTATTACACAATCTGCCCAAAAATGAAAGCTATCACCCCATCTTTTTGGATCACTATAATGCTTGGTCATTTATGTTTAATTCTCAGGCCATCCTCATCGCTCTAAAGTTATCACATTCCCATTTTATAATGACCACTTGTACGTGCAATTACCCAATTATGTGATAGAATAATTTCATTCAACTTGGAACAAAACAAATGCATGAGTATGTTAGAAAGCAGGAAGTAACGATCAGTTGTGGCATCAAAGCCATAGTTTAAATATTGTGATGATACATGAACATCACAAATTGATTGATATGTGCTGCTAACGTTTTGAAACCAGTATTCAAGGTTAAACATGTCACTTTACATAAGTGCACAGATGAGCATGATCTCACGAAACCGACGAAACAAAATATAGACAACCGGCCAAGAAAAAGATGAAGCTGCCAATAGGCCGAACAAAAATAAAGTTAACAGTCGGCCAAGCAAAAATGAGGACTATGAATACATAGGTTGGAGTTAAAAATAAAGAAGCTGGTCATAATGACTGAGCAAAAATGAAGAAGCCGACCACATAGGTCAAGAAAAAATGAGGAAACCGACCACATAGGTTGAGGAAAAACAAAGAAAACCGATCAACAAATGATCAAACGTGTGAATGCCACCAACCTTCGGTTTTACTACAGCTGAAGAAGACAAAACCTTCGGCATTCCCAACAATGCCGAAGAAGAATAACCGATTCTTTAAATCTCAATAAATGTATCTTTGTAGGGGGCATTATAGCTTCCCAAATGTACTGTTGTTTATTGAATAAAGAGAATCGATGATTACAAATAATGCGTGAATGCGCCGGAAAAACAAGTCCCGAAACGGCAAGGACCGAGTAGTTGGCTCGATGTTGACCCCGCACCGCAAGACAAAAGGACTCGCCAGCTTGAGTCCGAATCGACGAGTTCATTGTACCCCCTGGAGGCACTTCACGTGACCATGAAGTGATTCGCTGAAAAGTGAGCCATGGAGTCATGGGAAGAACCCCTCTTTGCATAGTAATGCACCGACCATGATTCGCTGAAAAGTGACTTATGGGATCGCGCTTGCTCGCGAAATCAATGAATTCCGCACAAAGAGGATAAAAAACAAGACCGCGGTAGATGTGCAAGCATCCTGCGGCACAAAGCCGGACGATCTTTCACGTAACCCTCCCCTTACAATATCAAAGGGAGGAAGCAAAACCCGACGATGAAAATCGTGCGGAAGAAAAACTAATTTTGTATACATATTTAAGGTTTTACAGGGAAAACATTCAAACAAGAAAAAACATCAAAAGAAAGTTGCCAATCGATCGTGCTTAGCGCTTGGAAAAGCTTGCAAATGAATCACCCGACCCAAAAGAGGCAAACCAATTTGGCTGTCTAGTGAGGATACACAAAACAATCCCAGGATGGTTCAAAACAAATACTCGAAAGACGATTCAAAACAAACACATGAAGGACTGGTGAAACAAATCATCTCGTGTTTTTATTCCTAACTATTTTTGTTTTGTAGACTTAATTCTAGAAGGACTATAACGAAGAAACTGAGACTATGAGATCAAAGCCAAGCAGTTAGAAACTTGTAATCAATCACAAACTATAAAGTAACAACAGCAGATGATGAACTACCACTCAAGGAACTGAAGGACTTGATGGCTGAAGGACTTAAGTGCGACCGAGCCTATCTTAATATTAGAACGACTTCACACTTCGTGCTCGCCGCTCGAAGGACTATGTTCACAAACCGGATGGCCAGGTATCCGTGAGACTCGGTCGGACATACTGCACTCAAAGGAAGAAGAACACAGCAGGAGCTTCCCGCGGTCGGCCCACATTCCTCTGGCGGTCGGCCTACAACAAACTGGTCATCGGTTCGGCCTATATGTTCGGCCACCCACAATGTTCGGCTTGGCCTACTCATGACCGCGGGCAAGCATTAATGAGAATTCCTGTAACTGCTACTTAAGTCTTGTAACGGCTACAACGGCCATAATGTGTAATGAATACTAATAATCACCATTGTACTATATATATCGCCCTCAGAGGCTAATCAAAGGACAACCATTCTCTGGATTACAGAGATCTTACTCATTCTTATACTCTCTTATCTTATTCTCTATATTTTGTGTTCTTGCTATATCCTACTCTAAGAAATAGTTAGGAACAGAGCCCAATTGTATTCAATTTGTTCGTATATTATATGAGTTATTTAAGAAACAAGAAATTGAAGGGACCTTGGTGTTCTAGAAGTCGTTCATAGTATTCTTCAATTTTCTTTGTTTTTGTTTTGAAAGACTAAACGGAAACAAACATGAAAGATAAAAGACTAAAGTGAAAAAATAAAAAGATAAAAGACCAAATTGACAGAGATTTAAAAGATAAATGACCAAAGTGGAGGAAAAAAGATAAATAACCAAACTGACACAAATGTCAAAGATAAATGACCAAAAATACAATTTATTCTAAATTATATAAAATTTATATTTATATAGAGATGGAGCATGGAGCATGATATAAACCTCGTTAATTAGGAACATAAAGAAATTATGATCCATCCTTAATTGAATAATTAAACTAAAAGACAACAAAAAGAATAAGAATAAAAAAGTTTAAATATGTATTTCTTTCATATAAATATGGACTTTTTCAAGTTTAATCTATGTAAAATAAATACAAATTGTTTTTTTTCTTTATAAATATACCACATTTTGCTTTTAAACCTTGTTCTTCAATTTGTTTTAGTCCCTGTAAAATTTATGTACGTGGGAACTCATCAATGAGTTTCATTTTTGTCAATTGGCAGTGCATCTGCATTATCTTGGACCCCATTGCCTCCTACTCTTATTGCTGCTTTTTTTGCCTGCACAATAAAGATATTTCTTTTAAATACATCCAAATCTGAAAACATAACTGAACTTAGAATATATATATAAGGGATAACTCACTTCTTTCTCCCAATTTGTGCGTAAGGTGACTATAAGAAAACATACCACTTGCACAATAAGTGCAAGGACAATTCCTAAAAAGAGGCCCTACACATAAATGTATTTTTCAAAAATTAAATACAATTTTAAATATAATAGCTCTAATTGAATAAGTTTACTATATTAAGAAATATTATAACACATGGGGTTAAATCTTACCCTTCCTTTCATATGGAAGACAAAAGCTAACACAATTGCAATAGGAACCCCCACAAGATAATAAGACCCAAGATTGACAATTGCACCTAAGTTTTGCCAACCACATCCTCTGACAATACCTTTATTCAAAAAATAAAAGAATTAGAAAAGTTCAATTAAAAATATATAAACATAAAGTCACACTAGCTAGGTCAATGATATCCACGTGTTTTGTTTATTCTATAGACCAAGTCATTAAAAAATATTTTGAATCCATTAGACATAATTCATGATAATACATTATGGAATCATTTGATACTGATTCCACTTAATAGAAAAAGATTTTGATTGTTGTTGGTATAGTTCATTCCTATATATATATATATATATATATATATATATATATATATATATGACGCGTTTGATTTGCTAAAAAATAGGGGACGAGACTGGATAACTCCAATTGTACCCTGTTTGATTTGAAAAATTGTTCATGGTACTGTAGCAGTGGGGGCAAGGGACTGAACAAAACTCCAAATTCTTGTCCCTCATAAAACCACAGTACAATTTTCTATCATCCCAAAACTAAGTTATGTGACTTATTTTTGGAGGAAACTCTCTAATTGAAAAGATGGTTGAGTGGTTTTATATAATACCTGAAAATGCTGTTTGAATTGAATCTACAAAAGCACAACTTGCAAGAATTGGTGTCATGGTTGTCACATAACTGATCACTTCTGGTACCTTGGTAAAAATATGGCCCCAAATTTTCTGTGTTGCTATAAGAAGAGAAAATTCCAAAACACCAACAATGAATGCCATGAATAAGGTGACTTTCACAGCTAAGTATGCATCTTTTGGACAACCAGCTCCTAGTGCATTTGAGATCCTTGTACTGTTCAGTGGAAACATATAATAATGATATAACACTACTAGCATTAAAAACATGTAGGAGAAGTATAAATTTATGATCATAAGGTTAGTATTGGGAATTGGGATAAATGTTCCATGGTTAGCATAGCAAGACACTTTTGGTTCGGACCATTGTTGGCTACCCACGGAGTGTTTCAATGCTTTCAACGAAATACGAATCTCCGATTGTGCTTTGGATCAAATTTTGTATTGATCAATACCGAATTTGTCCACTGCAAAAATCGAACTCGGGAGCACCGGGTCAACCCCTCGTATCCTAGGGTAGATTAAGTCACCGGGCCAACAGTTTTGGCCATTATAGCAAGACACTTTATGATCATAATCAATCTTCGTGAATATACATTTTTCTGGTCTGTAGACGAAGTAATGAGTGCGAGTTTTGTTTCCCTTATACTATACTCTCTCGATCACCCTATACACTCTCTAGCTCTCTCTCAAAAAAATATTATCATCTCTCTTACTCTCTCTCTCTCTTATGTATATTATTTTATGTATTTTAAGAGAGAGATAGAAAATATAGAGAGTATTGAGAGAGTGTAGGAGAGGATCCAAATTCCACAAGTGCCACCTGAAACTCGCACACAAATGCAAGATATCGAGTTTGAAACCAAATGACCGTATCCAACTTAACAAGTTCGATCTTTGCTAGTTGTGCTAAGTCTTACGAAAATATACATTTTATTATAACATAATATAATGTGAATGGAGCATTTTATGGAGTTCGGTAATTTGGTAAAAGGTAAAAGATGCAAAGGCGTGAAGCATCTCATATGGATGATGGTGGTTTGGAATATTTGTCTAGCAAGGAATAATCTAATCTTCAAAGGGGATGTAATATCTATTCCTTCACTTGTATTAGCTATAAAGAATAGTGCTTGGGGGTGGTTCAAAGCAAGAAAGGGGAAAAAATGCGGGGCTCAATGGTCGGATTGGTTTAGTTGTCCTTTGGGTTGTCTTTGTTCATTGTAATGCTCATTGTATTGTTCTTAGATGATGGGGTACTCTTTTTCCCTCCCTGGGCCCACTGAGTTTTGGCCTTCGGAGGTTTTAATGAGGCCCCCTAAGTGTAAGGAGTTGGTGCACCCCTTGTGCGCCCCTTAATGCAAGTTGCTTACCTAAAAATAAATAATATAATGTGAATGGGATGGTTCAGCATTAATGACTAACCTTGCAGCAGCACTTACTCCAAAGGGTATCATCCAAAATAGACCAGCAGTGTTAAAGCTGGGTGGGGTTGAGAAAATTACAATTGGTCAATGACAACAATGCATCCAAACGATAAAGATCAGTGTAATTATGTCACAACAAATATACTACTCCCTCCGGTATCTTTTATTAGCAAAAATTGGTCAACGTAAGTTGATGTATCTAGTTCATATGAGCCAGATACATCAACGTCAACTTACGTTGACAAATTTTTACTTATAAAAGAGATTGGAGGGAGTATAACACATAATAGCACACTCGTAAGACCTTAGCTAAAAAAATTACCATATAGAAAGAACTGAAGTTTCCAATTTTGGATTAGCAAGGGCACCGGATAAGATCACCATTAGTTCAAATGTCCATGATTCTAGGCTGTAATAAAAGGGTAAATCACATAGCACAATTAGAAGTTATGAACTTTGGTTATTCATGTCTTGAGTCACAACTAGTAGAAATGATCCTTTCACAAGGTGTGCAAACGATACACAACCGTAATTTAGGCTGCGACATTAGGGTTTTTTTATGTCTCTATAACTTCAACGTGATCACAATTACAGATGCACTAGTCATATTTGGCCGCAGTTTTATGCAATATCAAGGATTGCTACGCAATTGCAATCGTGACCACAATGACGATTTGAAACCTTGGATATATTTATTCTGTTGGGAATTCAAGTGTGCGTGGTAGTCCCACATCAACTAGAAATGAGCAAACTAGATTTGATCTAAAGATCCCCTTCCCTCTCCCCCACCAACCTGAACCTGGCTCTGATACCATTTGTTGGGGAGTTCGAGGGAGCACCAAGAACAATAAGGAGCTAATGATCAAGACCACTAAGAGACTTGGACACCATATCTCCACTCAGAATCTTAAGACAATGGGATATGCGTCACCTCTCTTATATGCCCGTCATTTAACTCATTCCTAGCCGATATGAGATTAATAAATTCACACTTGAATCCCCAACATATTTCATGGTAGAAAAGAGTATCTATTTTAAAATTCTGCAACAAATATCATACACTTTGTAGCACGGACACCTCCGGTTGAAGACGTGTCTCGGTGTCCGACACGACACACCGACACTGACACTTCAATTACTTGTATTTTTCAAAAAAAATCTAAATAAAACCGGTGTCTAGATGTCCGTGTTCGTGTCGTGTCGTGTCCAGTGTCCGTGTCCGTGTCCGTGTATGTGTCAGTGCTTTATAGATCATACATTCATACCAGACCATGATTGCTGAAGGAAAAGCAAGTCTGAGAAATTGAGGGATATTATGCAAAGCTTCCTTTGAGAAACCAGTCCAAGTGCTTTTACAAGAAGAGGAGAATTTGATGTAAAGTGCTAGAATCACTGTATTAACCCAATTTGATATACAAATTGCAATAGCAGCTCCTTTGATTCCAAGACCAAATTTTATAACCAAAATCCAACAGACAAGAACATGTGACAATGTAGTAAATCCAGAAGCTAACACCATAGGAAATACTATGTTCTGTGTTTGTAGAAATTTAACCATGCACCTTAGAAGACCATTAGCTGAAAGACTTGGAATCAAATATCTAGCATATAGTCCAGCTTCTGTTGCTATATTTTGATCTTGATGGAAAGCAATTAGAATAGGCTTTAAATTTCCCAAAATGATTGATTGGGGTATTGTAACAACCATGGTTACCAATATTGCTCTTTGCATGTGTATTCCTACCATATGATATTTTTGTGCTCCATAGGATTGGCCACAAAATGTGTCTAGTGCACTTGATAGACCTATCTAAATGAGTGATTAAAAAAATAAGCTACTAACAATACCACATGGAGCAAGATGCATATAGTAGAATGGTTTTCTGAACAAGTATATATATAAGACATTTAAAATTTGATATTTCATTGATTTTTTAACAACAATATTAGTTGTTGGTAATATATTATGACCTTGTTGCATTGCTTAGAGGTATCTCTCTTTGTTGGGAGTTGGGTATAGCAAGGTCAGGTGCTACTCTGATTCTCTGAATAACAAGCTCGGCCCAGCAGGCCAACTCGCTAGCCCACCTAAAAATGGAGGGTTGGGTTAGTTTTCTCATCCCGCCAACCCATCATAGCCCGTCTGCCTAGCTTGCCAACCCGACGGGCCACAGACGTACCATGGCAGGCCAACCCACTGAGTTTTGTTTTTTCCCCTTATTTTAAATTATTTATAAAACAATTGCATTGTTTTTTTAGCGGGTTTTGTCGGGTCAACACGCGAACCCACCCTCTTAGCCTAAAATTACTTGTTATGACCTTTTTTAATTTTTGTATTTTAATAACGGGCTAGCTAGCCAGAACTTCTCGACCATTAGTTCTTTGTGTGCATACACATGTGATCACAATCACAATAATTAAAATTAATAGAAGGTATCAATATGGAAAAGTACTATAGATATAGAATGCCTGAATCTCACATTCCAAGAAACATCCATATGCCCATACTTAATTTGTCTTCTTCTACATAGATCTCTAGTTTTGTAGCAAGTAGCAATGCTTCCCTAATAAAATGATACTCTTATGGTGAGAACCGCTAGCAACACTCACTTTAATATTTTTCTATCAATACTCTATTTTTGAATGAGTCGTGAATCTCAGACCTTTAGCGAGACTTATTTTTGAAATGGTAGGACCTACATAAATTTCATCTAATCGTAATTTTAGAAGTTAGAGTAAAAATTAGAGGCAACTTAGTTTCATTAACAATCCAAAACTATTCAGAACCTCTCTCTCTAAAGCATTGGATGTTAGTACAATCCATGAACTTGAATACTACTAATTTTTAACCACACATTATAAAGTTATTATTTAAATGTTCACAAATGTTAAATCTAGGAAATTAACACATGGTATGAAAATGAAGGAAATAAAAGTAAGAGAAGAATACGAACCAATACAGTGAAGCCAACAACAGTTAGAAAGGAAGTAGCCAAAGAAGCAGAAGCTAGAAGCAACTCATCATTATTATTATTATTATTACCACCTAAATGACCTACAAATATGAGAGATATGTTTTGTAAACTGTATTGAAGCACACACACAAATACCATTGGTCCTGCAAACCATAGCTGTTGCTTTGCTTCTTCTCCAATCTCCTTTCTCCATATCCCCATTTTCCCTTCTCTCTCTTACTTGACAGACTTACATATAATTAATTCAATAGTCAACTTGATAATTGATGTGATGGGGAACATATATGGAAATGAGTAATGTTATTTAGTCAAAAACTTTCAGTCAAAAACCAATGTACAACATTAATTAACCAAGTTTTTTACGTCATTAACCAACTTGTCTTTTCACAGTTTTCTAGGCTATTGATTAAAAACTTGGTTAATTAATTAGTGAAAGGAAGAAAGGGTATTTTTTGTCTAATGCTAAGATGGTCATGAACTCTAGTTTGTTGAGGATCATTGATTATGATGAGATTCAGAGTCTTGCGAGGCCAACTAAGAATTGAGGAAAATCCTTGTTGAAGGTGAAGGGGGCTACACCGAAGAAGAATCTTTTGAAGAACTTCCATGTTATGCTTAGACTTAATCCTTATGCTAAGACTGCTAAGAGGATGACTCTTCTTGCTAAAAGTGATTGTCTTGGCCTAGGAATAACCAGAGGCAGATCTACTCATATTTAAGGGGGTCAACCGCACACCCTGAAAAAACAAAATTAACATAAATTCCCCAACTAAAAATTTTTGCACACCCTAAAAATATGTTTTTGCAATCCCAACTCCCAAGCCCTAGTTTTGCACCAATTCAATGCACCACACCCACACAATCACTAACAAAATAGGAGATACATAGATGAATGTCTGTCTAGTGACTTATATTGAGAGAGACATATTTAACATTGACATTGAGCTCATTATTTAGCGACTTCAAAATATGAAATCACGTAAAGGACAATTATAAGGTGCCTAAATCTACCATTGAGAACTAATCAACTGAAGAACCAGTAGCTAAGAGCTTAGCTGCTGAGGGTTTTGCAAACGAGGGTACTATTGCTAATCCGATGGAGAGTTACTTTGGAAGCAAGTAAGCAAAGCATGTAGAAAATACGTTGAATATAGTAAGTCAAGATGTGCAGTGTTTGAAGAGAACTTGTTTATGCGCCTAAAATATAGGGATGAAGGTTATCTTCCACTAAACGTGTTAGTGGACGTTATGGAACAATTCCTTCCTAGGTTTTAGAGCACGTGAAGCGTAGTGTAGGTTAGTTTTAGCCGATCCAACTATTTTTGTGATCATGGTCAGCTGTAGCGATCATGGTTGATAGAGACCTTTGTACATAAATATTTAGCTTGTAAATATTTTAGACACACAACAATCAATCAAACATCTATTTTCAAGCATATTTATCTTTCTTTTACTTTATGAATGGCCTTAGAGTAATCCTAAGCTAGCTTATTCATCCCTCACACCTAATCCTAATGCTCTTTGGAGTAGCTAGCTAGGGAACCTATAACTGAGGAACAAAACTCATTCCTCAGCGTAATCGTTTGAATAAAAGGAATCGCAAGGTCTCGATTCTCGGCTAGTTTAAAGTTTGACAACCGTTCTTAATATCTTTTAGCTCGTCAACTGAGCTATACGATGAAAGAAACATAATGCAGCCGCAAAAGTCATTGCGAATGCCATTGCTCTAATAACATTGAAAAGAGAAAAGATTCACGAAATATAAAATTAATAAACATTGATGGAATGAAAAAGTGTGTCTTTACATCAAGCTATTACAAGACTTATATAGTGAATAAGAACAAGTAACTAGTCAATGAGTTCCATTTTTGTCACTTGACAATGCTTGTGCATTGCCTCCTACTCTTATTGCTGCATTTTTTGCCTACGCAATAAAGATATTGCTCTTAATTATTAGATCCATTGCTGAAAACCAAATTGAGTTTGAAATAAAGGAGAACTCACTTCTTTCTCCCAATTTGTGCGAAAAGTGACTATAAGAAAACATAATACTTGTACAATAAGTGCAAGAACAATTCCTAGAAATATATATTTTCCAGAATTCAAATATCATTTTTAAACATAATTATAACTCCAATTGAACAAGAAATATCATAAAACATGGGATTAAATCTCACCTCTCCTTTCATATGGAGGATAAAGGCTAACACAATTGCAATAGGAACCCCCACAAGATAATAAGATCCAAGATTGACAAATGCACCTAACTTTTGCCAACCACATCCTCTGACCAGGGGCGGATGCGCATAGAGTGGTGTGGGGGCAATTGCCCCCACACCGTAAAATATTTAACTAGTGATGCTTAGTAAAAATATACTTTGCCCCCATAAAAAAATAGAGTTTGCCCTCATAAACTACTAACTTTTTAAAATGTTTGCACAAAATTATAAGAAATATAAGTGAGAATAATCGGTACTAATTTTATTGCTCTCTAAAAAATGGAAAGTATTAGTTTAATCATTAAAAAAATTAAATATCAGTCAAACTAGTCTCTAAAGAGTATTAAAAAGTCCCCAAATTTATTTTAAAATAATTAATTCGACCGATATTTGATGACCAAATTGATACTTTTCATTTTTACAGACTAAATAAGTGTTAACTTTTGTATCTATCTAGGTATATACTCTTTTTTATCATGAGAATAAGTATTTTTTAAATATTTACAATAGTTTTCTTCTAAGGAGATATATCAGATTATTTTTTGCCCCCATCATTAAGAATTTCTGGATCCGCCACTGCCTCTGACAATACCTTTTTTCCACAATTCAAAGAATTGGCAATTTGGTTTAATTAAATGTTCTGATCCAACGGTTGAGATCGACCCGTAGTGATCTGACGGCTACTGACCACCCCATCAACAATATATATAGGGGTAATTACCTTGTACAGAAGAATTGCACTTCGACAAGGTAATTCTTCTGACCTTACTGCATTGGGTGTCGAAGTGCAATTACAGGTACAACCGGGCGGAGTGCTAAAGGCGACCAAACCCACGCAGATCGATCTGCAACTCTACCCATTGGACGATCAAGTACTGATCAATTTTTTATTAGTTTTGAAAAAAACTCCAACTTCTCTAATAACAAAAATCACTTTAAGCCCAAAATTACATTGGCCAACTTATTTTTGGGTGGTACTCTCTAATTGAAAAGATATAGTTCAGTGTTTTTATCAAATACCTGAAAGTGCTGTTTGAATTGAAGCTGCAAAGGCACAGCTTGCAAGAATCGGTGTCATGGTTGCCACATAACTGATCACTTCAGGTACATTGGTAAAAATATGGCCCCAAATTTTATGTGTCACTATAAGAAGTGAAAATTCCAAAATACCAACTATGAATGCCATGAATAAGGTGACTTTCACATCTATATAGGCATCTTTTGAACAACCAGCTCTTAGTGCATTTGAGATCCTTGTCCTGTTCAGTGGAAATATTAACATATTATAATAATAATAATAATAATAATAAAATAATAATAATAATAATAATAATAATAATAAAAAAATAATAATAATAATAATAATAATAATAATAATAATAATAATATATTAGCATTCCTTGCAGCTGCACTTAGTCCAAAGGTACCATCCAAAAAAGACCAGCAGTGTTAAAGCTGGGGATGAGAAAAGTACAATTGATCATTCACAAACAACAATGCTAGAAAAATAGTGCATCCAAAAAATAAAGATCAATGTAATTATGTCACACTACATTAAATTCACAACACATAATATACTATCAAAATTTTCTATTTACTGACTCATTTAGCGATTGGTTTAGAGACCGAAATTTCAAATTGGTTGTTTAATCGGTCGATTTAGACACCAATTTTAGAGCCAATTTTTCCATCTCGAAGTTGATCGCTAAATAGATTTTTTTTGGTAGTGACAACACATTCCTAAGACCTTAGCCGAAAAACTAACCATATGGAAAGCGCTGAAGTTTGCAATTTTGGATTAGGAAGAGCACTAGATACGATCACCAATAGTTCAAATGCCCATGATTCTAAACTGTAAGAAGGTAAAATCACATTGCACAACTAGAATTATGAACATTGGTTATTCATGTTAAGAGTCACAAGTAATAGAATTGAGCTTTTCAGAAAGTTTTAAAACGATCCGCAACCGTGATTTAGGTTGCGACTTCAAAAAATTTATGCCATCACAACTTCAACGTAACCATAATTGCAGTTGCGTTAGTCATATTTGGTTGCGATTCTCTGCAATATCAAGGATCTCTATGAAACTGCAGTCGTGATCATGATTACGAATTAAACCCTTGATATATCTATTTGATCAATTGGAAAAGAGTGTCAACTACTTTATATACAAGTTGTTATCCATTTTAAATTCCACAAAAAAGTAAGGGTTAGATATGTTTTTGGTTCTTATAAAATTTGAAAATTTTGTTTTTAGTATGTATAAAAAATTTCACTCACTTTTAGAATCTCGGTTCATGACCCCCCTCCCCGTCTTGAAACTGAAGCCTTTTGGAAACATTTAGTCCCTCATAACTTTTAATAACGCTTAAAACCACTATTAAAAGGCTCAAAAAGCACTATTACAAGTCACAAGGGACTACAAATATTGACGGGGAAACCGTAGGAACTTAAAGTGAGTAAAATTTTTATAGGGGCTAAAAATAAAGTTTTCAAATTTTATAGGAACAAAAACATGTGTAAAATGCTAGTATCATTATGTTAAGCCAATTTGAAATGGAAATTGCAATGGCAGCCAAATATGAACATGTGACAATGTAGTAAATCCAACAGACAAGAACATGTGACAATGTAGTAATATGACTAACAGACATTTCATAGGAGTCCAAACTTTATAACCAAAATCCAACAGACAAGAACATGTGACAATGTAGTAAATCCAGAAGCTAGTACCATAGGAATTACAATGTTCTGTGTTTGTAGGAATTTAACAATGCACCTAAGTAGACGACAGACCATTGGCTGAAAGACTTGGAATCAAGTATTTGGCATATAATCCAGCTTTTGTTGCTATATTTTGATCTTGATGGAAAGCAATTAGAATAGGCCTTAAATATGCAAAACAAATAGATTCTGGAATAGTAACAATCATGGTCACCAATATTGCTCTTTGCATGTGTATTCCTACCATATTATACTTCTATGCTCCATAGGATTGACCACAATAGGTGTCTAGTGCATTTGACACACCTATCTAAATGAGTGATAAACATATATAAGATATTAAAAGTATCACATGGAGGGAAATACATAAATGTAGAATAAAGTTATTTAAATCTCAAATGTTAAGTTCATGGTTGAGGGATTGGGAAATGATATGATATTGTACTAATTGTTTGGTATGCAAATGAAGGAAATATAAGAGAAGTATATAATTAATTTAGTGATGTTGGGTCTTATTGTCAACTTGATAGTTGATGTTCAATTTTTTTGTTTTGTTTACAAGATGTAATAGCTCAAAGAGAGTTTAAAATATTTATTTTAATTCTTGTGATTTGTCTATAAAAATATACTATGTAAGTAGTGTGATTACCTTAATTATAATTTTATTTTCTTGTGATGATTAGAAGTAGCTAAAAGCTCAAAATAGGAAGGCTAGAAGTGACATGGAAAAGACACATGTGTGTGAAAACTTGGGATTTTGAGAAACAAGAGATGAGATGGACAACTGATGGTCGTAGGTGACTACAGACATCCACGGGACAGAGCAGACACGAGTGTAGTTCCCTTGTTACCTATCACAGTTAGGTTAAAATGCCTTGTACCTGACACAAACTGTAGCGATTGAAAAATCTAGAGATTTGTCGAGGATTGAACAGCTGAGGGCACTATTCCTGGTACAAGGAAGTTACTTTGGAAGCAACCAATTGAAGCACGTGGAAAATGAATTGAGGATTGCAAGTTAAGACGTGGAGTGGTTGAAATAAACGTGTTAAGGTGCCTAAAACGTAGGAACAATGGTTATTTTCCACTAATTTTTAGGGTGTGTGTGGGTTTTACTGTACGTTGATTCTTGGTCGATCCAACGACATTTTTGATCATGGCCAGGTGTAGGCTAATGTTACTGGTTGACAAAGACCTTTGTATATATAGCTAGCAAGTAAATATTTATAAGGCACGTCAATCAATCAAACACCTCTATTTTCAAGCATATTACTTTCGTTTTAATTTATGTTGCCTTGGGATAATCTTAGACTAGTGTACCTTCCTCCCACACCCATCCTAACGTTCTTTGGAGTAGTTAGGGAACTCAGAACTTAGAGAAAGAGTTCATTCATAAATGTAATTGCTTGAAGAAAGAGAATCACAAAGTTCAAAGTCTTAGCTAATCCTCTGCAAATCCAAATTTTGACAACAACTATATTTTCTAAATTCATTGAAATCCATAGAGTTCATAGATGATTTCTTTGTTTTTGAGGGAAATTTCAAGCATGTTTGGATAATTTAGAGCTAGTGTTTATTTGTTGATATTTTTTTAAGACAAACTTAGATCACATTCACATTACATTAAAGCATATCCCCTGCCACTTCCCGTGCATTAACAAAATAAAAAATTAAAAAAAAAAAACATATTCTTCAAGAGACTAATCTCTCTGTCTCTGGTGTTATTGAATTATATACTCTATCTGTAGCCTTCTTTGCCTAAACAAGGAGTCAGAAAAATAAAGACTGTCACCACACATAATCACATGACATTAATGAAAATATAAAACAGATTAATAAAAAATGTTTAGAAGTTCACCTCTTTCTCCCAATCAGTACATATAGTAATGATCATAAGAGAAAATACTTGAACAATGAGTGCACATATGATCCCCAACCATAGCCCCTACATAAAAAAATTAGCTAAAATTGACATGTCATTTGGTAATAAGTTTATGCTTGAAAATAATGAACATTTTTTACCTTGCCACCAATATGCAATACAAAAGCTAAAACAATAGATGATGGAATCCCAACTAAATAGTATGACCCCAAATTGACAAATGCTCCAATTTTTTGCCAACCACATCCTCTAGCATTCCCTGAATTATATAGTTGAAAATATAGAGAATTTGGCATCAGAGAGTTTTAACGAGTCTACTTTTTTTGCTAAAAAAATATAGAGAAACCTGAAAGAACACATTGAAATCCATCTAAGAAGTTGGATGCTACAAGAATTGGCATCATAGTTGCTACATATTTGACCACTTCTACTTCATTGCTATAAGCATAGCCCCATATATCGCGTATTAGTATCATAACCATTCCAACTACGATGCTTTCAATAATACCAATCGCTACAACAACACACACCGCTAAACGTGCACTCCATGGATGACCAGCTCCAAGTTCATTCGATACACGAATACTGCAAGAAGCATTCAAAATCTAAAAGAACTACACACTTTTGCAAAAGTCGGAGACTAAGTTGATATATATATTGTAAATATCAGAGACTAAATTGAACTTTTTCGAAATTTCATGGAGCAAATCGGCTAATAACTCAAATACTAACCTTACAGCGCCACTAAGTCCAAAGGGAATCATCCAAACAAGTGCAGATGTATTCAAGCTGATAAAACCAAGTCACCAATAATAGGTTAATCAAATAATACTACTACTATATTACACTAATACAACTAGTAACGATAAAAATATTAATCATGTCAACCATAACACCATTAAAAAACATCTAAAATTATATGAAACCAACCAGATAGAAAGCACTGATGTTTCAAGCTTTGGATTAGGAAGAAGACCAGCTAGGAGAACCATGGATTCAAATGACCACATTTCCAAGCTTTTCTCCATCATGATGATAGTAAAAAGTTAGAAACAACATTAGAATCTCAAAATTGGCTAAAATTGCAATGTTCACAAAAAAAAAACAAAAACAGTAAAGAGAAATATATTATTAATATATTATGCAATACTAAAGTATTCCTTCCGTTTCATAATACATGTTGATTTTTAAGAATAATTTTATTTTATTTTACTTGTCGTTTTCAAAATTCAGTAAAACATTACTATTATTTTAATAATAATACCTTTCACTATTTAGTCCCTCAAAAAGTTTTCACCTGCTTTTAGTCTCCAAGTTTTTTTTCATCAGTTTTAGTCCATCGTGACTTATAATAATATTTTTTGGACTTTTTATAGCGCAAGAAGACTAAAACTAATGGGGGAAAATTTGGGACCAAAAACATGAAATATTTTTAGGACGTAAACCACAAAAAACCCAAATTTTATAAAGACCAAAAATATATATATTTTTTTTGACAAAGATCAAAAATATATTTAACCCATAATTTTAAAACAACATGTATTGTGAAACAAAGGGAGGATTAGAGAATGTAATTACCAAACCATAACAGCTGAAGGAATGGCAAGCCTCAAGAAAATTGGGATGTTGTGCAATGCCTCCTTGGAAAACCCTATCCATGTTTCTTTACAAGAAGGAGAAAACTTGACATAAAGTGAGAGTATAATGACATTCAACCAATAAGTTATAGAATTTGCTAAAGCAGCTCCACTACTACCTAATCCAGACTTCAAAACCATAACCCAACATAAAACAATATGTAGTAAAGTTGTCACCACATAAATAAACATCATTGGAAAAACAATATTTTGTGTTTGTAAGAATCTGATTAGGCATTGTAGAAGTCCATAAGCAAAAAGACTTGGAACCATTAACTTTGCATAGTTTCCAGCTTCTGTGGAAATTTCAGGATCTTGACCAAGGAACATGAGAATGGATCTTGTGTTTAATAAAATAATTGTAAGAGGAATGCAAAGAATCATTAGAATGAACATTGCTCTTTGCATTTGTATGCCTAATAAGTGATATTGTTTTGCTCCATATGATTGCCCACATAATGTATCCAATGCACTTGCCATTCCTGACTGTTTTAACCAAAACAAAACAAAAATTCAATTCTCCTAGAATAGGTATTTTTCATAATTTATTGTGTGGAAAAATAAAAAGAAAAGGAGAGTGAGTTATATTTTTGAGTAAAGACCATTTTAGTAAAGATAATTTAGTTCCTGACAAATTTTAGAAAGCAGATTATAGTCTCTCGACATTTTTAAAATAGGGACGAAATTAGTCCCCATCTATTCATTGTCGAGACTAAATTAAATTGTCCACAATCTGGGTCGCCGTGACATTAAACATCATACTAAGAAAGTGTTGAGATTTTTCTCTTGAAAGTGTACTATTTTCTTGAAAGTACAAGTTTTTACTAGTGATTAAAGCATAGATACTTCACACCCACATCAATATCAATATACTACTCTATTACAGAATATAAGTAAAAATTGGTCGACAGAAGTTGATGTATCTAGTCCAAACAACGCAACTCCTTAAAAAAATATTCGCAACCACAATCTGGGTCGTGACATTAAACATCATACTAAGAAAGTGTTGAGATTTTTCTCTTGAAACTGTACTATTTCTTGAAAGTACATGTTTTTACTAGTGATTAAAGCATAGATACTTCACACCCACATCAATATCATAATATTACTCCATTACAGAATATAAGTAAAAATTGGTCAACAGAAGTTGATGTATCTAGTCCAAATTTTGAACCAGATACATCAACTTCCATCACTGGGCCATTTATATTCTCAAAATGAAAGAGTATTATACAAAAGTCAATTCAAAATCACTAACCATTAAATTGAAACCAGTGGCAGTAGCAAAAGAAGTTGCTAAGGAAGCACCAGAAAGAGCCAACTCACCAAGATGTCCAACAAACATTATAGATATAACTTGTAGACCATAATTTAGCAGACTCACAAATATTAAAGGTCCTGATAACCATAACACCTTCTTCACTTCTTCAACAACTTGTGTTCTTTCTACAGGTTGTTTTACATCAACTATGATGATTTCATCTTGTCTTGAGTTTTGAATCAAAAGAGATTCCTTTTGGTGTTCTCTCTCCATTTCTCTTTTTGGTTACACACAGTGAGAGACTCAGGAAAAGAGAATTATTTGATCTTCCTCTTACAGCTTCTTTACATGTACTATGGCATCTCAAACAGTATAAGTCTTGGACTTACATGTATCTTTTTTGCGTGCTGCTTCGTAAATTAATCCTCGAGTTAGATAAGACTACATTAGGCGACAAAACTCTTCTTCAAAAGTTTTAACGTTGTTGCATTTCCAATGCTGGATGTGAATTCAAAATCTTGGTTAAACTGGAAAAGACCTTATTTTTGTAAGTAGGTTGAATATATCACAAAGATTCTAAATATAATAATGTAAAAATTTTCTAGTGCACATGGTTTAGGTAAAACATCGGGTACTCCGCATGTCACATTATAGTTTTAAAAGAAGTTTTGTAGAAAATTACGGCTTTTATATAATAATAATAATAATAAAATGATATGCTTTAAAATAATAATAATAATAATAACAAATAATAATAATACCATACCATTGATTATTTGATTTATGGCTTAAATATATATTACATATTCTCTCATGAAATATACTCATTCACTACTAAAATATTAACAACGTATTCTCTGCTAAAATAACCAACTGGCTTTGGTTCATCATGAACAAACCCTTAAACTCCTTTACAATTTTATTATCATTGTAAACCATATCAAAATTTCAGGTCATTAAAACAAGAAATTAAAACATATCAATTCTCCATGGAAAACAATAAATTAACCACAAATGCATACCAAATTAACACCCACCTCGTAATTCACTTTGAAACCAAAATTTAACAAACAAAAAAACCTAATCTTTTCATTATCAATGAGAGTTAAGTAACACATTAAGCACAATCTTCCTCCTGATCAGTAACGTCCATAACAACAAAAACTTCCAAACCCTTATTGTAATGTCAAACACACTAACAGAAGATGAATAACTAAGCAAAAAATTACAAATGGGCTGAGATATCCACAACCACGAATGGGGAGAGAGAGAGAGAGAGAGAGAGGTGCTTACCAGATATGGAGAAAATGTCAAATGAGCGAGCGAGAGATCCTTCACTTCGATTTGAAATGTTAGGGTTAGAGTGTCAATGGGGTGATAGAGAGAAATGGAGAGGAGCGAGCGAATGGAAGAGTGAGGGAACGAATGGAAGAGCGAGAGATTGAGAATCTGGAAGAGCTCGATCTTTGATTTTAGAGTTAGGGAACGAACGGAAGAGTGAGGGAACGAATGGAAGAATGAATGTTAGGGTTTTGTTCTTCTTTGGAGCGAGAGATTGAGAACATGGAAGAGTGGAAGTAAGTTAGATGAAAGGGTTTTGTTCTTCTTTGGAGAAACTAATGGACACACAGGAGTGAAATTTTGGTTTTGGGAAAATTAGGTGTTTGGTTTTGGACGGAGAGAGAGAGAGAGAAACGAGCGTGGAAGTTGTTTTTAATTTTCTTTGAAACTACTTTTTTTTTTTGTTGCTTAAAATCGTCTTTTGTGAGGGATTTAGCGAGGATTCTACGTTAGTGATGAATTTAGTGACGACCTAATTTAGTGAGTTATGCATTCTCTCTCAAAAATCCGTCTTTAACCGTATTTAAGTCATTTAGCGAGGGATTTTATGATGAATAATTTAGAGAGGGATATTTTCATCACTAATTTCGTCGCAAATATGTGCCTCCTAAAAGTTGATGCAGACTTTGATTTTCATAGCTAAATTTCTCACTAATAGTGAGGGATAAATTTCTGTCTCAAAAATCCCTCTCTAAAATTAATTTTTCTAGTAGTGATTATCTATTTACCCCCTGTAAAAATAAAACATTAAAAAAAACCTTGCAAATATAAATTATTTCTAGTTACCTCCCTGCTGTTAGATTTTGTTAACAGCGTTAAGTCTATGTTGAAACACTTATTATTTGCAGGGTAGTAAATGGATAATGAGCGTATTTGCAGGGGATAAATGGATAATGAAGATATTTGCAGGGGGTAACATATATTTACGCAGGGGGTAAATGGATATTGAACATATTTGCAGGGGGTAACATATATTTACACTTAACGCTGTTAACAAAATCTAACAGCAGGGGGTAACTAGAAATAATTTATATTTGCAAGGTCTTTTTTTTAAGTTTTATTTTTACAGTGGGATAAATGGATAATTGGTATATTTGCTGGGGATAACATATATTTAAGCCTTGATTTGTGTCTTGCACAAGATTGTTTACATATTTTTTTTTGTTACGTGGAGGATTTATCATGGATTGTGTTTGGCATGGGGGGCTACAAGTAGATGATAATTGAAGCTAATTCAAGCGGTGAGACAGTTTTTTGATGAGGGAATTCTGGGGAAGGATATTAACTTTACAAATGTAGCTTTGAATCCTAATAATAATAATAAAATAATATGCTTTAAAATAATAATAATAATAATAATAATAATAACAAATAATAATAATAATAATAATACCATACCATTGATTATTTGATTTGTGGCTTAAATATATGTTACCTTCTGCAAATATACTCATTATCTATTTACCCCCTGTAAAAATAAAACATTAAAAAAAACCTTGTAAATATAAATTATTTCTAGTTACCTCTCAGCTGTTAAGCATGGGGGGCTACAAGTAGATGATAATTGAAACTAATTCAAGCAGTGAGACAGTTTTTTGATGAGGGAATTCTGGGGAAGGATATTAACTTTACAAATGTAGCTTTGATTCCTAAGATTCTTAACCCTAATTCTATTTCTAATCTTAGACCTATTAGTTGCTGCTCCTTCATGTCAAAAATTATTGCTAAGATTTTTGTCAAAAGATTAAAACCTTTTTTATCTTCAATCATTACACCTCAGCAAAGTGCTTTTGTAGGAGGTCGTTGAAGTGAAAAATGTGTTCATAACAATCACAGCGGAATAAAAAAGGATCTACTTCGTGCTTAAAATTATAATTAATCAGAAAAAAAATCTAAGTGTGTACCTGACAATCAGCTCTTAGATCATAAAATTCCTTCAAATAATGTGAAGGCTCCACGTGTATCCACACCGAGACTAACCTTTGCTATCAACTCTTTGACCAGTGGAACATATTATTTGAAGTGGAAATAGAGACTAGAAATCATTTTACATCTTATGTGATATGCCTTATTTATAGTCGTAGGTTAACCATCAACCAATAGAAAGAAAACTGATTTTTTTTTTATTTACTCACCACTTCAATGTACATACGTTACTTCCATGATGAATCATGATGGCACAATGAAACAAAATGGTCAGGAAATAAAAAGGTAACCGTATAATATTGTCTTTCATTGAAACAAATGGTCATTAAGAATCCATTTTTCAATTCAATTCAATATTGTCATTCATTGCCAAGAAGTAACCGTATATGAGAGATTAAAACATTTTACTCTCTCTTTATATTATTATATTCTAAGTGCTAGCAAAGAACATTATAATATTCCACTTAGAAAATTTCTATTCATTTAATTAAATAAATTCTACAATTTAATTATCAAATAATAAAATATTTCTTTAGCAAAGATTGAGACACTTTCGTTTGTGTGTGACCCCGTAGGTTCAAGTGATTAAAATCGGTAGTAATTTAATCAAATTAATTTACTAATCAAGGTAGGCATCTAGCAACACTCCTTAACATCTGGATAGTATGAAGTAGTAATAAAATATTTTACTTACAAGAACCATTAGAAGAATCTTATAATATTTTTCTTCCATCCCTTACACTCTAAGTTAACTCTAGAGTATGGTATTTTTGTCAAACTCTAATAAGTTAACATATGACCTTAAGAAACTCATTTCTTCTGTCATTTGATTTTCTTGGTCAGGATATTAGTTTTACTGTAGAGCTCAAACTCATTACCAAGAGTTGATGGATTCCATCTTGACTAATCATTCATTATACAAATATTTAATCGTATCCAATGTCCATTCAACTAGCGCCCTAAGGCCTTAGGTGTCCAAAATTAAAATACAATAAACTATTTGTTAATTACTATGATAATCTCAGGTCAAAGAAAATAATTACATTTATTCTTGAGAATATTTCTATTGATAGTTAAAGGTAATATAAACCATTAGAAATTCTCAATTGAGTCAGTTCAATGACCATATCAACATATGCATCATTTATATATGTAATTAATAAATGAGATCTATTAATCTTTATCCAATAAAGACATTTACTTATATATTGATCTATCCAAATTATTGATATCCCATTCAAAATAATTCTATGATCAAGAACGATTTAGATTAAATATTCATAAAAGACTAGCTTCTCAATATCATAATCTCTATCATGATAGTTAGCCTATAAGTTTAATCAAGGGACATTATCAAATTAATTATTTAACTAAATAACTGATGTGATAGTGAATAAATAACACTTTAATTATTCCTAAGAAATGATTACATGATGGATTGGATCTTGGGCATAGCTAATTATTCTCCAACAGTCGTATGATTCAAGATAATTTAATTGTTGCTCATGAAGCCTTTCATTATTTGAAAAAGAATAAGGGGAAAGGAAGTAAAGGCTTAGCAATTAAATTAGACATGAATAAAGCTTATAATAGAGTGATGTCTCTTGTTTCTTCAGTTTCCTATTCTTATCAAGTTAATGGTTTTGCTTCTAATAGAGTTGTGCCACAAAGGGGTCTTAGACAAGGGGATCCCTTGTCTCCCTATCTTTTCATTCTTGTGTTTGATATCTTATCTAGGCTCATTATAGATGTGTGCTCTAAGAAATTAATGACAGGCATCCAACTAGCAGATTCTGCCCCCCTCTCTCACACTTATTTTTTGCAGATGATGCTATTCTATTTGCTAGAGATTCTCGGGAGAAATTTATCAACACATTAAAGTTTTAAACATGTTTACTAAAGCTTCCGCCGTAAAGTGAATTTGACAAAATCGGTATAGTGTGTGGCAAGAATTTGAATCCTAGGATAAAAGCTATGCTTCATCGGATGACCGGTATTGCTATTTGGGACTTGCCGAGAAATACTTAGGATTCTGCTCAATGGGGATCTAAGGTGCAAGGATTGAGGTGAATTAAGGATATGGTGCTTAACAAGATGGAAGGTTGGAAAGGTTCCTTACTAAATGCACTGGGAAGGAAATCATGATCAAGTCAGTAATTCAATCTATTCCTAGCTACACTATGGCGATTCTTCTTCTTCCAAAGACCTTTTGTTCATCTCTAACATTTGCAGTGGCTCGTTTTTGGTAGAGATCTTATGGGAAGAATAAGGGTATACATTGGAGAAATTTTACTAATCTTTGTTTGCCTAAGTTAGAAGGGGGTATGGGCTAGGCTTTCCTTACTAAGCAAGTGTGGAGATTAGAGAAGAATCCTAATGCATTCTGGGCTAAAATATTGAAGAGTATCTATTTTCCTAGAGGTGATATTGAAGAGTATCTATTTTCCTAGAGGTGATATACGTGGCCCAAACGTATATGCGATTGATTATTCAAGACCCAATCGTATATACGTTATATACGATGGGTAGTAAATATACGTCTCAAATGACATATATACGATGGTCAATTTTGCAGGTCAACGTTCATTATTTAATGCAATCGTATATACCTTCCATTACGTATATACGATTGCAGATATGGTGGGTCCAGTCAGAGAGAATTCAATACCAAGTCAATTTTTGTAACTTATGAGAGGGGTAGTTTGGGTAATACGAAAATAAGTGGGGGTGGGAGGGGATGTGGTGGTAGGCCTGGACAAAAAAACTGGGACCCGACCGAAACCCGCATATCCGACACTAACTGCAACAAACGGGCTGGTGTAAGACGGGTCACAGGTTACAAATGGGCGCAGTTGGGTTTAAATGGGTAGAATTGGGCGGGCTCAGTTGGACTAAAAATCACCGACGAAACCCAGACCCGCCCGCATCACTTCATCACATGTTGTCTACTAGCCTGCACACTGTCTCATAGCCTGCACATTACACTGTACTCTGTCCCACTACACTAATACTCCCTCCGTCCCATATTATATGACTTCCAAGGGAAAAAAAATTGTCCCAAAATATATGACTTTTTAGAATACCAATACAACATCAATTTTCATTTCCAGTCATACCCTTCATTATTTAATATATCTCTTCATTCAATTCTACTTTTTATGTTTCCAATGTCATTAATGAATGACAATTTGGTAAACTAACTCACAATCTCTCTTTCTCATACAAAATTAACTACTTTTCTTAATTCCTGTGCCACAACCTTAAACGACATATAATATGGGATGGAGAGAGTAATAACCTGCACATTGTAAGGAAAAATGCAACTTAATACTAAAATATAGCAAATCTATGTTTACACGCAAGTTGATTTTATCACCAATTCAGTATTGCTTTACAAACTTTCCAATACTTTACTATTTTCACAAATTTCGAACTCCAATGTTTCATTTTTTTTAAATTCTTTTCTAACATTTGGTCTTCTTCTTCCTCTCTTCTTCCCCACCATTTTTGTTCTTCCTTATCTTTCTCTTCTTGGTTGTCTTCTTCTCACAAACAAAGTTTTTTTTCTTTTGCCCAACCCGTTAAACTCGCCCGAGTAGTCTGAGAACCGACCAAACCGAACCCGTACAAACCGAAGGAAGGTTTGGGCGAATGGGTCTATGTTTATAGACCGCGGTTTTGGCCGGATGGTGGTTTTGGGCCCAAAACCGCCCGTTGTCCAGCCCTAGGGGTATAAAAAATAAACCCAAAATATAATTTTTTTTACGTGTCGTGAGTCTGACATTCGACCCCAATCATGTTTTTTTACCGATAATAAGGCTTTTTATTTGTCAAATCGATAAGGCTTGAACTCAAGACTTTACCGACTCGGGCAACCCTTCATGCCATCATGAGACAAAATAGTAAAAGGGACTTTCTTTTTATCTTAAACCAACAAAGGGAAGTGCAATGGAAAAAAAATGACCTTCATTGTTGAAAAAAACACAATTTAACATTCGCTTCACATAAATCTAACATTCCATTGTTCATTCCAAGTAGGTAGCTTAGTCGGCGAATTAAGGAATACTGAATGACTGCATTAAATGAGTGCAAACAGGAGGTTCTGAGTTCAAACCCAGAAAACTAACATTTCCCTCTCCCCTACTAACATTATCTATCAAAAAAAAAAAAGGCTAAAAGGTACTTTTAATCCCTGCAATTGTTAAGAAAATCCAATTTTGTCCCTACAATTCCAAAATTTTTAAAACAGTCCTTGCAATCACTAAAGGTTAATACTTTAGTCCCTGCTGTTACTTTAGCATTAACACCGTTAGAGGTTGCTGAGGTGGATGCCAATAAGGATACCAACAAGGATTAAAAGGGATTAGTCATCTTCCTCTTCGTTCTTATCTCCAGAAAGTGTGTTCTTCCATCAATACTGTGATGTTGAAAATAGTCCCTGCAATTCCAAAATAGTGTGACACAACACCGGTGAAGATGGAGAAATGTCGCCAAAGGAGCTCAATACTGTGATGTAGAAATTTCAGCAATATGGAGACGTTAGCTCTTGGTGTGTCCATTAGGTAGTGTGTGGTGTTTATTTGTCATTTCGTCTAAGTTGACAACAAAAATAATTGATAAGAGTGTGTTAAATAGTCAATAATTACTGCCAACCAAGGTCGGTGTAGTTGTTAAGAGTTTGGCTCACATCCCACAAGGACGTTTGAATATCTTTATCGATGTGAGGACCTCATTGATGGATAATATGTAAGTACCTCTGTAAGTGTTCAAAGAGCCTCGAAGCTTTCCCCGACCTTGATAAACCTATGGGAACCAACTCGCCTACACTTTTTATAGTAAAAAAATAGTCAGTAGTTACTAGCAATTTTGTCCTCAATGCAGCACATACTAAGAGTTGTGAGTAACTCAACATCAAGCGTCAACATTGGGAGGACGCTTATGGTGTGTTTGGTAGAAGAGAAAGAGAAAGAGATAAGAGAGTGTGACTTTCTATTGTTTGGTTTAGGAGATAAATAAGATAGAGAGAAAGGGAGGAAGAGAGAGTGTCAAACAATAGAAAGTCACTCTCTTTTCTCTCTTCCCTCTTTTTCTTGTGGATGCATGTTGTTTTGCATATGAAGATGGATGCGAGATGCTGACTTGAAGGTTAAATTGTGTTTCTAGTTGCGCAAGTTTGTGGTGGCTTTTATTACTATGCCAAAATGGTATTTGCATAGCTTGTTTTTAACTTTGATGGGCATCTCAAAAGCATTATCCAATATGTTTTTTTATTTTTAATAGCATTTCTCTCACAAGTAGATTGTTACTCCCAATGGCTTTTCTAAGTTTTTCTTTAAAGCAAATTAGGTAATTCTATATCACCATAAATTTTATTAAAAAAAAAAAAGAAGAAAAACAAACAAAAACATGGAGACATATACCAAAACTCATACCTAAATAGAAAAAGAAAAACAATGACCATTTGAACCTCACATTTACTCTTCTATTATTCTCATTCTCATGTAATACCTATGAGATTTTAACACAGCTAGTTGTCACAAACCAGCTATAGGAAGCTCTTCTTGCAAATGAAGGACACCCTAGCTTCTTTTAATGTGAAATGCTGTAATCCAGGCCAAAATATGAAATGCTGTCTTCGTCAACCTTTGGTCCTCTACTCCACATTCCCAAGTTGTTGTCCATGTCCTTTCATTCCAACACGCGAATCTCAAGAAAAAAAAATACTCTTCATGAGACTAAGGTCTCTGGTGATATTGAATGATGGACTCTATCAGTAGCTTTTTTTGCCTGAACCAAAAGTCAGAAAAATAAAGACATATCAGCACCAAGCATAACATGAATGAAAGGATGAAAATGATTAAGAAAAATAGAGAAGCTCACCTCTTGATCCCAATCAGTACGTATAGTAATGATCATTAGACAAAATACTTGAACAATGAGTGCACATATAATCCCTAGCCACAGGCCCTACATAAAGTATTTAGCAGTTTAATCAAAATTAGATCTAAGAAATCTTGCAAAAATGATCATCTATCATAAGGATCTGCTGCAAAAGAATGAACCATTTTTGTTACCTTTCCACCAATATCCAATACAAAAGCTAATACAACAGCAGCTGGTATCCCAACTAAATAGTATGACCCCAGATTGACATACGCGCCAATTTTCTGCCAACCACATCCTCTAGCATTCCCTGAAAGAACACATTGTAGTCCATCCAGGAAGTTGGATGCTGCGAGAATCGGCATCATAGTTGCTACATATTTGACAACTTCTACTTCATTGCTATAAGCATAGCCCCAGATATTGCGTATTAGTATCATCGCCAATCCGACTAAGATGCTCTCTATGATGGCAATCACTAAGACAACGCCCACCGCCAAACGTGCAGCCTGTGGATGACCAGCTCCTAGTTCATTTGATACACGAATGCTGCGAGAATCATTCAAGGACTAAGAAAGAAACTATACACACTACTAGCATACACTAAAACAAGGGAAAAACCTCAACAAACAAATAAGAAAGAGAACAAAACTTTTGAGAGATGTGCATTCAAGCTGAATTAAAAACTGCACAAGAATTTGGAAATACTAACCTTATAGCTCCACTGAGTCCAAAGGGGATCATCCAAGCAGCTGCTGATGTATTCAAGCTGACAAAATCCAAATCACCAACAATAGGTTGATGAAAAATTAATTATGAAGATGATAATGACAATTGTCATGTATGTTTAATAATATTGAAAAGCATCTCAATTATGAAACCAACCAGATCGAGAGAACCGATGTTTGCAACTTTGGATTTGGAAGAAGACCGGAAAGGAGAACCATTAACTCAAAAGACCACATTTCCAAACTGTTGTTTGCCATGATAATGATAAGAACAATATTGAAAACAGCATTAGAATCTCAAAAAGAATTGCAAATGTAATGTTAACAAAACTGTAGATAAATATCTATTATATGTTATGGGATGCTAAAGTATCAGAGAATGTAATTACCAAACCATAACAGCTGAAGGAATGGCAAGCTTCAGGAATAATGGGATGTTGTGCAATGAAAGTGCCTCCTTAGAAAAGCCTGTCCAGGTTTTTTTACACGAAGGAGAAAACTTGACATAGAGTGCGAGTAAGATGACATTCAGCCAGTAAGATATAGAATTTGCTACGGCAGCCCCACTGCTCCCTAGTCCAGACTTGAAGACCATAATCCAACATACAAGAAGATGGAATAAAGTCGTCACGCCGGAGCTAAACATCATCGGAAATACAATATTTTGTGTTTGTAAGAATCTGTTGAGACACTGAAGAAGACCATAAGCAAAAAGGGTTGGAACCATTAACTTAGCATAGTTCCCAGCTTCTGCAGATATTTCGGGATCTTGGCCAAGGAAAGTGAGAATGGATCTTGTGTTTGCCCAAATAATTGCAAGAGGAATAGCAACAATCATGAGAATCAACATGGCTCTCTGCATATGTATGCCTAACATACGGTACTCCTTTGCTCCATATGATTGCCCACATAAGGTGTCCAAGGCACTTGCCATTCCTATCTATTTTAGCCAAAAACCCAAAAAGAAACAAAAGGCCACCATCATTTGTCTGGTTAGAAATTCAGGTTAGAGTAATGAACATAGAAGACGCTTGGGGACCCTTTGTTAGGCTCTCTACTACCAACATTTAAGATACTTTCTTACAATCCTTGATGATCATAGAAGATACCTGTGGGTCATTTTTATAAAGCACAAATCTGAAACCAATTACTGTATTGAGAGTTTTGTCAAGATGGCTTCTAACCAATATCATGCAAACATCAAAATTCTCTGCACTGATAATAGATTAGAATTCATCTTGCCACAACTTTATTCTTCTCTGTCTATAAGCACCCACCACTGGTACATTGATCAAACTAATCATGTCAATTCATTCTCCAAGGGTATGTTTAGATTCACTTTGGACATATCTACTGCCATAACATAAACACTTATGAAACACTTTAAGAGAGCTTATTACAAACAGTTTATGACATTTGCATAAACTATTTCAGCTTATTTTCATAAGCTCACCAAGATAGCTTATGTGAAAACTATTTGACTTGATTTTGGGCCTATTTAGATTGACTTATTTGAGCTTATCTACTGGGATTAGCACTTGTAATATTGTTTGAGCCTATTACTGAAACAAGTTATAACATGTCTATAAGCGTTATAACGTGTCTATAAGCTGTTTTGAACTTATTATCATAAGTTCTCCTGAATAGTTTATGAAAACAACTTCGTTTTTATATAATGACAATTTAACTTTATTTTATCTTTTACTATACAAATAGTTTATACATAAACAGATATATAATAAGCGCTTATGCTATAAGCACATAATTAAACAATTCTGCCAAACTTGTTATAGAAATAGTTTATACGCAAGCAATTATATCATAAACACTTATGTTATAACTTATAAGCACTTAATTAAGATAGTTATCACTTATCCAAACATGGCCTAATCTCCATCTTCCTTATAATCATCTAGACAAAGTTTTTAACAATATGAAATAAGCAACGTAACTGTAACTACAACGGCGTGAAAGGAAATACCAGTAAACTGAAACCGGTGACGGAGGCGAAAGAAGTGGCCATGGAAGCACCGGAGAGAGCCAACTCGCCGAGATGTCCAACATACATAACTGATATAAGATTGATCGCAAAATTTAACAGTGTCACAGATATCAATGGCCCTGCTAACCATAACTGTTTCTTCACTTCTTCAACTACTTCGCTTCTTCTTTCATTCGACTTCTTTTCTTCAATTAACGGAGAATTTAGACGCGCCTTTTCGCTTTCTCTCTCCATTTCTCTTTAGAGAGAGAGAGAGAATCGTTTAGATTGGGGATTAGAGACGTGTTCGTGTGGTGTGAGAGGAAATTGCGGTGTGAGAGTGTTGTTATTATAAATTATATAAACAAAACTCTGAAAATTTTGACTCATGCACCTTGTTTTCTCTTTGTGTCAGTGTGGAAGAAATGTTGATGAAAGGATTCTTTTTATGAGAGTGAGATTAGAAAATGTAAGGCATGATGTCAAGAAAAAACAAATCTAAGGCATACAAATCATATGCAATTTTTTAAAAAAAGTTGAATGACTTTTTATGTTTTAATTTTGGATCTTGATCCTTCATGATTAAATTTAATGACTATGATTTTCTCCTCTCTCATTATCTATCTATATTTATACTATAAACAATTAGGAGTTTGTTTCACATAACTCACTACTGCGCGAGTCAGCATCCATGTAATCGTTCATGTAATCGTTTGAAAAAAATACTTGTCAATTTATTAAAACTAGCCCCATAACCCGTGCGATGCACGGAGTTGGCTAAATTCCTCTAAATGAGTAATACAATTTTTATGTATTTATTAACAAATTTCTCTAGACATTCATGCTCGGTTTATTTTTTAACTGTACAGAGTTTGTTCATTGCGGGAATCTAATTCGAAAGCACTGAGACGATCGATCCTGTGTCGTATGGTAGCTTATGTCAGTGGACCACTGATGTTTATTTGTAAAATATATAGTCAAATAACTGTAAATAAAAAGTTAAATTATAACTATAAACTAGTAGGATACCCGTGCATACGCACGGGTGCTACCATATTCTTTTTATGAACGAACTTACATATAATTTAAATAGTCTGGACAACACCTCGTGAAAAAAGACAAATTTAAAGTAATTAAAAAATGAGTCTCAAATAAAAAATTAGATATTAAAATCTAAAAATGTAAAAGTATCATTTAAAAATAATCTGTGCATTTATCCCGTGTTCTTTTATATATTAGTAGTGATGAGTGTTGTTATCCCGTGTTTTTATATATCGGTCATGCAGTATCTCTCGTGTTTTTACATACATCATTGCAATTATCCCATGTTTTTTTATATTTGAATAAAGTTATCACATGTTTTTTTAATGCATCAGTGAAATTATCTCATAGTTTCAATTGATTATTTTTAGTTGATTAATAGATTATAGTAGACAGTAACGGATATATGGTAGATTCTCAAATATTTTACTGAAGTGTTTTTATATATCGATCACGAGCTTTTCCCTGTTTTTATATATATCATTGCAGTTATCCCGTGTTTTTATATATATCATAAACATTTACTCCCTCCGTTACAGAATATAAGCAAAAGTGGGTCAACAAAAATTGATGTATCTAGTCCCACTTTTGCTTATATTGTATAACGGACCGAGTATGTTATAACTTATAAGCACTTAATTAAGATAGTTATCACTTATCCAAACATGGCCTAATCTCCAGCTTCCTTATAATCATCTAAACAAAGTTTTAAACAATATCAAGAATATAATAAGCAACGTAACTGTAACTACAACGGCGTGAAAGGAAATACCAGTAAACTGAAACCGGTGACGGAGGCGAAAGAATAGGCCATGGAAGCACCGGAGAGAGCCAACTCGCCGAGATGTCCAACATACATAACTGATATTAGATTGATCGCAAAATTTAACAGTGTGACAGATATCATTGGCCCTGCTAACCATAACTGCTTCTTCACTTCTTCCACTACTTCGCTTCTTCTTTCATTCGACTTCTTCTCTTCAATTAACGGAGAATTGAGACGCGCCTTTTCGCTTTCTCTCTCCATTTCTCTTTGTAGAGAGAGAGAGAGAGAATGAGAGAGGATTGTTTGGATTGGAGATTAGAGACGTGATCGTGCGGTTTGAGTCGTTAAGGAGTACTATGTTTTGTTGTGTGGTTTGCGATTGATTGATTTGGAATGGAGCGAGGGAGAGGGAGATGAGAAGAAGTTGCGGTGGTTAAGTATTGTTATTATAATAACAAATTAAATAAACACAAATCTGAAAATGTGGACTCATGCACCTTGTTTTCTCGTTCTGTCAGTTGTCAGTGTGGAAGAATTCATTCATAGAAAAGTTGATGACAGGATTTTTTGGTGCAAAAAGGATTGTTTTTATGTGAGAGTAATTTCTTGGGATCGAATCCAACTCGAATACGCAGCAAATGTTAAATCTCTTAAGGAAGAGCTTTGCCGCTCTTAGTCCTACCCGGCTCGAGTGATTAGTCTCTGCAGTTGCGCGCAGAGGATACTCAGTTTATACTAAAAAAAGATCTAAACCATAATGTCAAAAAAAACAAATCTAAGAAATGCAAATCGCATGCAAAAAAATTTAAAAGTTATCGATGAAGGTTGGTTCAGTCGATAAGGAGTTAGCTCATTCTTTAAAATCGTGGGTTTAACTTCTGCTGTCAGCATGAGGATCTCTTTGATGAGTGATCTGTAAGCTCCTCTATTAGTGCTCAAAAAGTCTTGAGACCTGCCATGACTCTGGTAAACTTTTTTAATATAAAAAAAATTAAAATGTTGAATGACTTTTTATGTTTTAATTTTGGATCTTGATCATTCATGATTACATTTAATGACTATGATTAAAAGTACCCGGGTTACATCTTTGGATGAAATAAATTAAAGTCATACTTTACTTACTCTCGGCCGAACTCCGAATTATTCAGGTCTCTTTCCCTATATACGGGAGCGAAGCCAAAGACTCCTGCACCAAAAAGATTTAATGACTATGATCACATAACAATTTAAAAATATCTAAAAATATTAAAAGTTTTTTAAACCAAATTAAAAGTTTTATATATATATATATATATATATATATATATATATATATATATATATATATACTAGTATGCAACCTGTGCGATGCACTGGAAACAAATTTCATGCATAATATTAAATTTAAATATTTTATGAAAAAAAAAACCAAAATAATTTTTAAATAAATACATAAAAGAAGTCAAAAAAATTGTATCTAAATTTAGTAAAGTGTAGTACCAAAGAATCGTGTTAGTTGATTTTAATTTAGTATTTATGTGCATAATATTTGTGACCCAACCTGCTTCCAATACTATGCTTAATGATCTTAATGTTAACGCTATTAGGGAGTCTTACCAATTTTTCAAACACCGAAAGAATATAAATATTGAACATGATAACGGAGACAAATTCGTTTCATTTTTTTGACAACTTTGTTTCATTTGATAATATAAGGTTTTTATAGATTTGGATTCTCTAAAGTGATCAACTTACTTTAGATTGTAAAATAAGTAACCTTGATAAAAAAACTAATGGTAATCTGTTTCTTTCAAGGGTTTTGGCTTAATCCCTTCTTTGGCTCTTTTCTGACCTCTTTTTTTTTTGCAATATTTAGGGGAAGTCCCATGCAAACAAAATCATAAATGTGTTAGAGCTTACAACCATTTTTTTTACAAACCCTTAATTTTTTATTAGTCGTTGAGATTAGAACTTTTTAATCTAAAGTTCATTTCCCACTTCATATGAGTTGGATTTGTTTTTTATTTACTTAATCTACCCATTTGGAGGTTTTGAAAAACCCATTTATTATTTTCATGTTGATCAATACACCAACACAATCTTTATCAGAAAAAATATACCAAAATAATTTATCCCCTTTATTTTTTATTATTTTATTTTATTTGTTTTATAAGAATCATTGCTGACAAATGTTCCAAACAATCTTTAAACATTTTACATATCAAGTACACATCCATTATTGTTGAAAGAAGAGAGAATTAAAAAGACTAATAGAACTGTCAATGGTACCTTGATATACTCCCTTAATTCAATAAAGCAAATCAATAACATTACTATTATGCATTCTCCTAAGTTAGGTTTCAACGTTCATCTCAGAACATGAGCTATGTTTTCTTACATGTAGTGACTCTTCAATATTCCATAACTGACATTCATCACAATGTTAAAAATGTAAATTTTTGGTTTAAGTAGTATCCCGACCCATGCGATGTAGTATCCCGACCCATTCCATAGCTGGCATTTTATGTTTTCTTACATGTAATGACTCTTCAATATTCCTCCGTATAATGTCTTCTAATTTAGCAACTCTCTGTTGTAAATAGCAGTAAAAATCATGAGTGGAAAAATGAAAAAAAGTTTCAAAATCCAACTTTAACGGATAAAATGGAAATATTATCTTGCTATCAGCAACCCCAGAAGAGATTAGTAGAGTGGTTATCTCCTTTGTTGTTTTCTCCTTCTCTTCACAAATCCTCTTAAGATTATAAACATCATCTTGTTCTCTGACAAAGAAGATCATTTAATCGTGGTTAACACAAAGCATAGCAAAGGTACCAAAAAAACAAAAAAAAATAGAGTAACCATTTGTATTTAACTGTCTTGAAAGCAAATTCATGTAGATTTTTTATGCAATTCAAAATTCGATTTACTCCTCAAGGTTTTCAAAGCACCGTGTTCGGACTTGTGCACTCCAGGACAAACACGTTGAAACTTCACTAACAATACCCAAAATCAAAACCAAAAATTAAGTAGAAGAGAATAACTTTTGTCTCTTCAAAAACCTCCCTTGAAGCATGAAACAATGATCTTTATATGGTTGTACTCCTCTATCATCTTGTGGTCTTGGCACTCTCAAGAAAAGTAATAAAAAGTAGTATTAAAAATCAAAACGTTATTTAATAACAAAAATGTAACGTAAGTAAAAATGAAGAACATTCAATTAGAAAATTTGAACTCTAAAAAATTTGAACTCTTCAGTAAAAAAAATTATATAAAGTTGAATAAATTTTAATATGTAACTTACTAACACTTGAATGCTAATTAATCTACCAAATGAGTTCATATTTTTTTACGTGCTTATTTTTTATGATAATCTGCTTAATGAGAATTGTTTAGTATCTAAAAATATTAAAAGTTTTTTAAACCAAATTAAAAGTTTTATATATATATATATATATATATTAAATGTTTCAAAACCCTTAAATGTGTTTTTGGATGGAGTATTTTTTAAGGTAATATAATTTTTGTAGAGAATTAAAATATTTTTATTTAATATATTGGGGTAAAATAGTCCAATTCCCTCTGAAAAATACATTACCATAGAAAAAAACTTTATCCATACATAGGTTAAATGAATTATGTTTATTTGTCATTTCATTTTATGATATAAATCTAATGCATTAATTTCATGGGAGTAATACTTGTTTATTATTTTATCAAACAAAAATATTTGTTTGTTAGTTTTTACTTTTATTTATGAACATAAGAGTTTATTTTGACTATTTTTGTTCTACTATTTTTAAGAAAAGGTTTTCTTAATTATTTTAATATTTTCAAAATGAAATAGTATATCAAACTTCTGGCAGTTATATTTTGGTTTAGTTGTAATTTGAATATAACATTTTGTTTTTTATTATTTTTAGTAAGGACCAATTTTTATATGTTTGAATTAGTTCAGAGACCTATTTACAAAATATTAATTAATTCTTGGACATATTTACAAATTGTTATTGTTACGCCAACATCAATTAATTGAAATGTAACAGAATGACCTAATTATAAAAATTATATTAATTAAAGAATTTGATTACGACCGATTTTAGTTTATCAATCAAAATTGACTCAGTTGGTAAGAAGTTGACTCATTCTCCACAAGAACATGGTTCAATCATTTGATATGAGTCTCTGCGGCGACTGATGAACCTTTAAAACCTACCTAAACTAAACTTTTGAAGATAAAAAAGACTAGTTTTAGTTTATATATTAAGACTTATTTTAAAATTTTCAAATAGTTGAAGCAGAAGCACCTACCTACGGCTATAATAATATATACGTGATATGTGTAATTCTAGATATATACTGTGCTTTGGGATGGTTCAAAGTCGGGAAGGGAGAAATCGTGAGTTGAGTGGTCGGATTGACGTATAATTGTCCGTTAGATTGTTTATCCTCTTTGTAAAATCATTGTAATATCACCGCAATACTCTATATAGTCGAAGTCTATTTTTTCCTCCCTGTATTTTTTTTTTCTTCTCGAGCTTTAAATTTCTCTCAAAAAGTTTTAATGAGACTCCTAAATATAAGGGATTGGTGCACCTCTTATGAACTCTTTAATAAAATTGCTTATTAAAAAATTGGACACACCTTTATGTGAAAATGAAAGGTATAAAGTATGCCATCGTTTTTGACTAGACTTGATAAAAAAAATCAAGCTACAATCCAAAGGTGAAAAGTCAAAAATATGTCCAAAAATTGGACCTATTTCCACACATCTCCTCTTACTCCCGAACCTTCTCTCAAAAGTGAAAAGTCAAAAATACCTTTAAAATAGGAAAACATTATATTTTTTCTTTTTTTTTCCTGTGTTTTGAATGGATACGAACGATACTATGTGAGAAGTCAAAAATACCTTAAAAATATAAAAACATTTTGTTTTCTCCTTTTTTTTCATGCGTTTTCAATGGATACGATACTATCGTATTAAACTAGGTTCGATATTTTGGTAATGTGTCTTATAATTTACTACACACTCTAAGTATGGGTATGATACTATAGTATTGAATTAGGTTTGATATATTGGTACTGTGTCTTATAATTCACTGCACACTAAGTATGATACCAAGATACTTAATCAATTCGGTACCAAGATATTGTGCGTGCTAGTTTGAAAACAACATAGACACATCACATTGGTACCGAATCGGCTTAGTACACTAGTAACGCACTTTAAACATTGTGCAGAATCATTTTTTACATATATTTTTTATGTTTAATGGTTTGGATTCTACTCAAATTTCTTTAATATAGATTGGAATCTCCGTCTTTTGTGTCAGAAAAAGGAGTAGATGATATGTGTTGTGATAATGTGAATGGACATAATTCCAACAGTCCAAATTTATTATCAATAATTTTGATCAACGGATCTCTATCAACGACACTCTCTATAAATAGGCACAATTACCCCTATTTTTTTCACACCAACTTCCACCAACATCTATCTTTACTGTTTTCATGTGATATGTCTTTTTTTTGTCAAAAAGACATGTGAGTACTACTTAATTAGACGTATAAAACAAGTAGATTTGTATTATAATTTTATGAAATTTAATTCTTTGAAGACATTTATCAATTTCCTAATGCATGCACGATGTATAAAACAATATTTACTACTCTTGTTACATTTGCATCCGCCGAAAGAAGTTCTTCTAAGTTGAAATTGTTATTATTTTTGACTAAATTGAAATTATTAAAATCTTATTTTGCGATTATGCATGCCATAAAATATATCACACACACACTCTCTAGCTTTGATTTCTATGGATTTTTTTTAAAGAACCATAGTTATGAAAGAATCCTTATTGATTGTACAATAAAAATGCAACGATAATAAAATAGTTACAAGGACACTACTTTATTAGTTCGCACACAACATTCAAAATCTCAAAAACAACCATGCTATAATATATGATATTCTAGATATATGATATAAGGGCACTGTAACAACCCTAATATGTATTACAAGAAATTATACACACAAGGGAGAGAATCCAGAAATCTATTCATATTAATTCAATGAAAGTGTGTTAACATTTCACAATTACAAGGAGTTGGAAGAAAAGTCCAAGAAGAAAATAGAAGAGGTAAGAATTTAGGGAAGAGGAGGCCGAGAGGAGAAGAAGAAGAACTTCATCACTAATTTCCTACCTTTTCCCATCAATTACATCCAGTAATGTATATATATCTCATGCTTTTTACTACACACACCCCCTTTTTTACTTATTGTAACAACTAATATCCTCCACTCGCTAATTTGACTTATTTTTGCTAATTAGATCATTACAGGCACATTACTTAGAAATCACTCACGAACATTCATGTGACATTTCAGTGAGGCTAGCTAGAAAAGGTGAAGATGACTAAAACAAAGGACAGATGGGTGACGTTTATGTGAAAATGAAAGTCATAAAGTATGCCATCGTTTTTGACTAAACTTTAAAAAATGAGAATCACACTACAATCCAAATGCAATAGATAGGTTGGTTCAGAGGAAGGAAGATTAAAAATTGGACTCTCATCATCTTTGAATTATTTCCATTTTTTAGTAAATATGTCACTTCTTCTTTTACATTGTAAGAGTGCATATTTTCTTTAGCAATGATTTTTTTTTTACCAAAGCAAACTCATACTATTTCATTATCAATAATGTTTGTAATAGAACTTGGAATCATATAATGAAATGTGGAGCTAGCATAACTGTTAAGAGTCCCACATCGGATGAAATATGGCCTGAAAAAGACTTTATAAGTGGGTGACATCCACTACAAGAAAAACTTGTTTTAGCCACCAGCAATTGCCACGGAGCTTATTCCGTCAGTAATTTGCCACGGATTTGCGACGGCATGCGTAAAAAATAAGGGCGCGAAATTTCCCGCTGGTGTTTGCCACAGGTTTGCCACGGACATGTGAAAGGACAGAAATTTGCCACGGAAATGCCGTGGCAAGTCCGTGGCAAACCATTGATCAAAATAAAACGAGCTCGATCCCCCTAAAAATCAGAACGACGCTTCTCTCTCCCTAAAACAAACGCTCTCTACTGTCTCTCTTCCTTTGACCTCCACCTCCGATCTCCTCCTTCGATCTCCACCCTCCACCCTCCTCCGACGCCTTCCACTCTCCCTCTCCTCTCGCCTCACTTTCTCCCCAATTTTCGCGAAACCCTAACCTCTGATTTCCCCAAACCCTAACCTCCGATTTCCCCAAACCCCAACCCAACTCTAGCCTCCACCCTCAGTCTCGCAACCACCGTGCGCCGTCTACCACACCATTTCTCTGGAGCACCACCAGTTGGAAGTAGTGTCGATCCCCACCTGTAGTTGGAGAATCCCGATATTAGGAAGAATGCTTCAATTGATAGTAATCGGGGCGACTTTCAATGAGAAGAAAATTCAACTTAATGAATATTGTTATTCAACCGAGAAAGGTATATTGATGATCCATATTATCCTTACTCTTTATTCTCCTTTTTTATTTAATAGGATTCAATTTTGCTTCTATCGGTTTATTTTGAAATACAACTTTTTGTTTTAGTGGAATGATTCTCGTGCCCCCATAAAAAAATATTGCTATTGAAATATGGTAGGTTTGCAACCATCCGAGTTGTTTGAAAGGAATGAGGAAGCACATACTTTTACTTCTGAGAGATTCCAAATTCCCTTCCACCTCCTCCATTTGGAGAGTTGGAGGATGTATACTATCTTTGGGTCACAACCCCATATAATATCAGTACTTCCTTAAATCTTATCCACAATTTCAAAAGTCAAAACATTCAGGGCCATTATTTGCTTTCTCCTTTCCCTCTCTCTCAAATTTTTCATTAATATTCTCTAATTTGGAGGAAAAATAGAATTAAAACAAAGGTGTTTGGTGCCATAATGCTCTGAGTTTACATAATTCTTAAATGGCAATGGACTGTAAAACTCAATTCATACTTATATCCACCAATTCCTTTAAAATTAGGTCTTACCATTCCAATGAAAGCCTCATACAATCTAGAGAATTTCCACTTTGTATAATATTTGCCTTGTATATTACCCAAACTATCTCTCCCTTGGCTGTTTGCTAGTTCTCTTGTTTAGGAATGGAGTACCCTAGTACTCCTTATTAATCTATATCTTTGCTTTTCAAAGAAAAATTAACCAAGCTATCTCTCAAATCAAAGCAAGTTCACTGCTGGGTCCGTTTCTTTAGAGTCATGACCATGTTTATTTTTGCTACATGTTTGTTATGTGAGTATTTGGTATTCTATGTTTTTGAAGGTGTGCATTTTATTTTAGATTTAATTATACACCATCACCCATTGGGTTGGTTAGTTTTTTTGTGAAATAGGATTGTTGGTAAAGGTTATGACTAATAAATAATGAAGAACAAAGATCATAGATGCGGCACTAAATACTGATAATCTCTTTCTATCAAAGCATGAAACCGATTTTTTCTTTGTTTTGTATATCCTACTGTATTAGGTTATTGTCCCCCTTTATTCTGATATTTGTTTCTCCCTTTAATATTTGCAGATACCAAAACTAGTCTATCGGGAGATTATGCAGAGCTCTAAGACTCTCGGTTCATCCGTTGGTCGGGGTGTCTGCGCAGAGAATCTTTTCGTAAACATTTTAGTATTTTTAGTCCAGAAAATGTTCATCGATCTGCCACCCATTAACTGTAAGTCACCTTCCCTCTTCATCTCTTGTGGTGGCTTGTTCTTCCTTTGTTGAATGTTGATTCCATTTGGATTGCTGAGTTCTATTGAGATGTTCAAACGTTTCTGCATTTTCGTTTGACATTCACGTGGTGTATGTTTGCGCTTGCACAGAAACGTTTCTATTGAGATCTTCCTCCTCATCCAATCATCCGATTATTCCATCCGTAAAATTACCTAAATACAAGGGCATCTTTGGAACAATGGAACAATTGCTCGGGAAGAAGGTCTTTTCAAAGACTATGGAAGGGAATTGTGCTGTGGCTACACCGTCAATGTTTGTATGATGGTTTAAGAATCGGGTCATACGAGCACGTGAGTAATACTAATGACCATGTCTCAAAGATTTTTCATCCGTTTGACTTGATGTAAACTATTTGATTATGCAAACCGACGGTGTGGATTACATTGGAATTTTAACGAGTTAAGAATTTGTATGTTGGGAGTGACCATGTCGGAGATGCTCCTTTGTCAAAGAAAATTCTTCTTTGCATTAACAACTAGTAAAGCCTAATGTATTTATTTCTAGAATTTTAGGTACCTCACGGGCGTGCCTAGGCGCTACTCGATCGTTGAATGCTTATTCAACAATTTTGAAACAGGAAGGAGTTGGAGCTCTTTGGATCGGCATTGGCCCCAATATAGCAAGAAATGCTATCATTAATGTTCTTTGAATTAGCCACTAAGATCAAGTGAAACAGTAATGTAAATGATAATGATCGCATTTTGGAGTTAAATTTCTTTATTATTCCTTTTATTTATTTTTTAATAAAACCTAATTTTTGTTTTTATGCAGACCATTTTGAAAATTCCAGATTCATTGATAATGTTGTCACACATCTTCTTTCTCGGTCTAGGGGCTGGTTTCTTTGCCGTCTGTATTGGCTCCCAGTTGACGTGGTAATTTATTGATATATAGCGCTTGATATTCTACGCTTTGCTAAAAGTTTTAGTGTGTGTTTGAAACCAACTGCTTTATATGTCGTGTTAGACTTGGGCGAGAAAGCTCTATCTTGGAGCTTCTAAATTTCTCAACGTGTTTACCTTTTCGTGTCGTGTATCCAAACAAGTCCTTACATTTTGATACTTCTCTGTTCACCTATGATAAACCGATGCTCCAAAGTGTCCAGGATAATTAGAATTTGGTAGAGTTAGATAATGCATCTAATGCTTAATAAAAATTCAATGTTGACATGTTTTACATTTTTTTGTTTTCGATCTTTGATCTTTATTCAAATTTTCTTAGCGAGCTTCTTAAATATGCAGCCTTACAATTCCTCCAATTCAATTGTTTAATCTTCATTATGGTGTATATGCAAAGTTAAGTCAAGAATGATGGGAGATCCTAGCTACAAAAGCACAATCGATTGTTTTGTGAAAACACTAAAAATGATGTATGGTTGTTTTCCTCTATCTCTCTCTCTCTCTCTCTCTCTCTCAAATAGTAACAACAGTTCTCTATCTTAGTTGTTAGATTATTTTGCTGAGATGTTATGTTTTAATCAAAGGATTAGGAAATGACACAAAAAGGGCACGCTCGTGATTTGGTTCCTATGTGCCCGCATAGCTTCTCTGTCTATTCTATTTGAAAGGTAACATTATTCCCTTTTATGTTTCATCACCCCCCCTTCATCTGCCAATCTTTTAAATCTTCACTCAAAACATGTGTTCATTGTGTTGGTTGGTTTTGCAGAAAATGGGTTCGGTTTTCCTCTATCTTTCAAGGTGACAGGTTCGGTTTTCCTCTGTCTTTCAAGGTGACAGGTTCGTTTTTTTACTAAATTTGCTAACTTCCTAGTTTTTTTACTAAATTTGCTTAGGTTTGGAACTTGACATATACTCTATTTGTTTTAATTTATGGTAAGCCACGGAAGATGTGATATTCTGAGCATGTTCTATTGTAAACTAATTTAGCTTTTCAAAATTTGGAGCGTTTATTGCCTTTCATGACCCATTGCAAACAAGCAAAAACAAAGACCACTTCAATAAAGTCTGCAAAAAAAGACCACTTCAACAATAAATACCACATTCCAAATGTTTGCCTTTCTTGTTTTAAACTTCAAATAGTACTTTTTTTTGCTGTCCTGATATAATTCTCTGCAGTTCTTTCTGTGTATTTTGTTTGAGTTTGTTTGTAATGGATATGCAGAGTATTTTCAAAATAAGTTGGTAGACACAATACATTTCATGGAAATTCTCGATTTGAAATATAGTGTTGAGAAGGACACCTTCTTCCGCAAGCTTCCAAATTTGGCGGCGAACTTCCTCGTCCGATTGTGTTAAAGAAGGTATGTTTCTTTGGGATTTCTAATTTTAAACCTTTAATTTGATCAACATGTTGTCCTAATTGATTATGTTGGTTATTTTTGGTTTGTTTTCAGTTACTTCCTTTATTAGCTTCTTCCCTTGAATTTGGTTCACTTTCTTTGCCCGCTTTGATGCATTGTTGAAAATGGGTTCTGGCTTTCACCGAGGAGTTCCGTGCCAAGGTAATAATAATTACAATACCATAGTACACACTTTTTCTCTCTAATCCCGGATCATCTCATGCTTGTACTGGATTTCAATTCAATTTCAATATTTAATATATAGGTTCTTCCTAAAATAATTAAACTCTTTGCCTCCAATGACCGAGCTATTCGTGTCGGCCTTTCTTTCAACATATTGATCAAGACGGAGAGTCATTGTCAGCACAAGTGGTTGATGAACAATACCATATGGTCATTGATGTCCCGCGAATGTCGAGTCTTGCTAACTCTTTGCCTCCAATGACCCGCGAATGTCGAGTCTTGCTAACTCTGTGCTCCAGATATCTGGTCATTGATGTGAGGAGTGTTAGAGAGTCTGAATTGGATAGTGATAGAGCGTGAGTAGTACTTATAAGTTATAAGTGAGAGGCAACACTCACGGAGTGTTGAGAGTCTGTTTTGGATAGTGATATGACGTGAGTAGTACTTATAAGTGAGAGGCAACACTCACCTGATGAGCTAACTTTTTCTAGTCCTAAACCCAAAATTTAAGAATGTGAACATTTGTGAATGTGTTATGTGAAGGTCACTATTAGTGACTTAGTTTCCCACATGGATCTTGGGAAAGTTTTTGTATCCTTTCCCTTTGTTGGTAAAAAAGTGATGCTCATGCATTGTGTAAAAAGCATCAATATTGTGTGTTCCTTACTGAATTTCTTGCTTGTTGATGAATATATATATGTTGCTGATAGAAGATTTTAGTAACTTCTTCCTTCCATCTTTCTTTCAGTTTACCTTTGTCATATTATACTTTCATTTTTTAAATCCTTTTTAGTTCTAAGTTGGAAATTAAGTAAGTAGTTTTTCCATGTGAAACTGCAAAAAAGTACTCATGATATGAATTGTGGAGTGCTTGTTGTTGTGGTATATTGGATTATATTCTTTTTTTACATAAAAAGTACAATTATTGATATCATATAAAGAGTACATTTGACACATTATTTGTTGGATGCTTTCTGAAAAATATTATGTTCCCACAACTTTGTGGAATTTTGTACTTAATACTCAACCATTAGAGTGTTTCATACTTGTATTTTGAAATATACTGAACTTTTATGTTGTTTCCTTTTGTGTATTCAGGTTATGGAAAATGTAGTTATTCTTCATCTGGGTATGTATGGCATCATAACATTACTAAGAAGCTTGTAAATATTTTATTCAAACACACATTTATAGCCGTTTTGTTTGTTTGATGTAACAGATCTTTAGTTTCTTCTGCTCCACCTTCATTGGGGAAGAAGAATAACCAAAGCTTCATTTTGAAACTCACAGTCACTGCTCTGCTACTGCTTTTATACTTTTGGATGTGACAATGGTCGGTTATGCATGCTATGTATTGTAGACAAAGGGAAAAAAGAATTAGAGGAAGGTTAGGGAGTGTACCTTTGTTGTTAGGATATTATAATTGTGATTTTGTTGTTGCTAAGGTATTCTTAGCTTCCTTGTTGGGGTTAAGAAGACAGACAGAATCTCTAGTTGTGCAATTATTAGTCTCTTTTCGCAGTTTAATTTCTAAGTTGTTCGTTTCTCTTGTCGCTTAATATTCTTTTTTTCCCTTCGCTTTCTACCTGTTTGATTGGCCCTCAGGTTTTCTAAATAAAGCACTAAACTTTACTTGCAATGTTTGATAACCCAATTTGTGAAGAAGTTGTAGTAGTAGGAAACTACTGCTCCATATATTTTTTTAATTTTTTTTTAAAAAATTGCGACGGATTTGCCACGGACTTGTGATGAAATTTGCCACGGATTTGCGACGGAAAAATTTGCCACGGATTTGCGACGGAAAAATTTGCCACGGATTTGCGACGGAAACATTTGCCACGGATTTGCGACGGAAACATTTGCCACGGAAATTCCGTGGCAAACGATTTGCGACGAGCGTTTTTGCCACCAATTTTTGTCCGTGGCAAATCCGTGGCAAATGTTGTTTTGCCACGGAAATTTGTACATTTGCCACGGAAATGTCCGTGGCAAATCAGCGATTTTCTTGTAGTGATCCCTCACCTTACAAGCCGGTTTTGTGGGGTTGAGTTAGGCCTTAACCATAATTCTAAGATGGTATCAGAGCCAACCCAAAGATCTGTTGGGTCACCCGCTATCGGGCCACTCGGGTCACGCTCCAGTTGTCCAGTCCTGGGCGTGAGGGGGGTGTGTTAAGAGTCCAACATCGGATGGGATATGGCCTGAAAAAGACTTTATAAGTGGGTGGCATCCCTCACCTTACAAACCGGTTTTGTGGGGTTGAGTTAGACCTTAACCACAATTCTAAGAATAACATCTTGATACTCGTGCAAAGGTATGAGCGACAATATTTGTTTGCCTCCTAATAAAGCTAATCTTATAGCTTGGATAGTGAAAAAGAAAAGAATTACAATGAGAATTAATAATAGTTCCAAAATCTGAGTTGTTAGACGTTGCTTTGGTTACCGCATTAACCACTGAGATGCAGTCCATCTCAATGATTATTGACTCCAAGTCTAAGTCCTTCAATCAGTTCAATGCATGCCACAATCTCATTCCTTTCCGCTTCCCGAGGTGAGTACTCCTTCGAACCACATCATCTTAACTTCCATGAAGTTACCATTTTCATCATTTATACACATACCGGTGTCATATTTTCCTTCTTGCTTAAAAAGTGGAGCGTCAATGTTGCATTTGAGCCATACTATTCTTGTTTGTTATCTTATTATCAACCAAAAAGAATGGATCATCCTTTAAGCCAAACTATTTTTTTCCTTAAGCATACTATTAGAATCTAGACTTCACAAGTTATAATTTCAAGGCATTTGCTATCAAAAGAATGACAAGAATTCTTGACATAATCTTAAATTCAGATAGAACTTTATAAGAATGTGGTTTCAAACATATATAATTTCAAGGCATTTGCTATCAATATGATTCTTGGCCAACTGTGGTTGTAATGGTTTAGGTCTGACCCAATTACCAAGGTTGTTAAACTATAGTTTTAACTCGTGGCATCGCACAATTCCACGTTTTCAGCTCTCAAATTTGAGTTAACTCGCTTGTGGACTCATTTCTGTGTAAACTCGAATTCTTTGTGATTCTACTCATCTGAAATTCGAGTTGTCATTCTTGGCATTTTAGCCAACATCAAATAATATTAGTAGTATATATTTCTATCAATGAACTTTCAAAGTACACTTCAATTTTTTTTGTATTCTTCATGAGACTAAGCTTTCTGGTATGGTTGAATTATAAACTCTATCAGTAGCCTTCTTTGCCTAAATAAAAGGAGTAAAAAAAACAAAATAATGTCAGCACCCAACATCACATGAATCAAAGAATGAAAGAGATTCATCTGTATATGTATATGGGTTGAATACCCATTGTGCTCAACTATTAATATATCATTATATGTTTGTCTTTCAAAAAAAAATGATAAAAGAGATTTAAAAAATATGTAGAAGTTCACCTCTTTCTCCCAATCGGTACGTATAGTAATCATCATTAAAGAAATGACTTGAACAATGAGAGCACATATGATCCCCAACCAAAGCCCCTACACAAAGTATTTAGCATATTAAATGAAATCAAATGATAGCAAATTTTGTAAATTAGTTAAAATGCTATGTTGCAAAAGAAGTGAACCAATTTTTTTTACCTTCCCACCAATATGCAATACAAAAGCTAATACGATGCCAATTGGAATCCCAACTAAATAGTATGACCCTAGATTGACAAATGCACCAATTTTCTGCCAACCACATCCTCTAGCAGTACCTAAAATTAATGTAGTTAATAAAGTTAATTAATATGGAATATTATTTATACTAAGTAATAGCTGTCACCGTACACCGCGGAATTTGTGGCATCAATCTGATACACATTACTATGTAGTATTGACACTTCATATTGAAGACGCGTCATATGTTTGACATGTGACACTTCAATCACTTACATTTTCTCAAATTATTTGTGTTAGTGTCGTATTTGGTGTGTGGGGGATAAGACAAACCTGAAAGAACACATTGTAGTACATCCAAAATGTGGGATACTGCAATAATTGGCATCATGGTTGCTACATATTTGACCACTTCTACTTCATTGCTATAAGCATAGCCCCATATATTTCGTATTAGTATCATCACCATTCCAACTAAGATGCTCTCAATAATGGCAATCACCATGACAATGCATACTGCCAAACGTGCAGTCTGTGGATGACCAGCTCCTAGTTCATTTGATACACGAATGCTGCGAGAATCATTCAAGGACTAATAATGGAATAACACGCGAACACACACTAGAGCAAGGGGAATTTTTCAAGAAGCAAATAAGAAAATGAACAAGAAGTTTGAGAGATGCATGGGTGCTTAAGTAAAATGATGAGGTTACCATTGAATTCAAAACTGCACAATAAATACTAACCTTACAGCTCCACTAAGTCCAAGGGAGATCATGAAAACAAGTGATGTTGTATTCAAGCTTACAAAAAAAAGTCACCAAAAATTGGTTGATCAAAATACTACTACCAATAATAATAATAATAATAATAATGGTTAAATTTATTTTTGGTCCCTATAAAATTTAAGTCGTTTTGTTTTATGGTCCGATAAAATGTTTCACATGCTTTTAGTCTTCAAGTTTTTTTTTTCCAGTAGTTTTAGTTCTCCTGACTTCTAATAGTGCTTTATGACTTTTAATAGCGCTTTTTGAGACTTTTTATTGAGCTTTTAAGCGCTATTAAAAGACATGAAACACTATTAAAAGTCGTGAGAGATTAAAATTGATGAAAAAATGATCAAAAGTGAGTGAAAACTTTTTAAGAGACTAAATCGAAAATCCAAATTTTATAGAGACCAAAAACATATTTATCCCTAATAATAATAATTTCAAATGTGTTTAACAACAATGAAAAGAATCTCAAATTATATGAAACCAACCAAATAGAAAGCACTGATGTTTCCAACTTTGGATTTGGAAGAAGACCAGAAAGGAGAACCATGGATTCAAATGACCACATTTCCATGCTGTTTACCATGTGGATGATAATTAAAAAAAGATACAACATTAGAATCACAAAAGGAATTAAAAATAAAATGTTAGAAAAGCAACAAAAATAAATGAATATCATCATATATATATATATATATATATATATATATATATATATATATATATATATATATATATATACACACACACACTAACTAAAGTATTAGAGAATGTAATTACCAAGTCATAACAGCGGAAGGAAGGGCAAGTCTCATGAAAATTGGGATATTGTGCAATGCCTCCTTAGAAAAACCTGTCCAAGTTTTCTTACAAGAAGGAGAAAACTTGACATAAAGTGAGAGTACGATGACATTCAACCAATAAGATATTGAATTTGCTATGGCAGCCCCTCTGCTCCCTAGTCCAGATTTATATACCATAATCCAACATACGAGTAGATGTAGTAAAGTTATTACACAAGAACTAAACATCATTGGAAATACAATATTTTGTGTTTGTAAGAATCTATTGAGACATTGAAGAAGACCATAAGCAAAAAGACTTGGTACCATTAACTTAGCATAGTTCCCAGCTTCTGCAGATATTTCGGGATCTTGGCCAAGGAAAGTGAGAATGGATCTTGTGTTTGCCCAAATAATTGCAAGAGGAATAGCAACAATCATGAGAATCAACATGGCTCTCTGCATATGTATACCTAACATACGGTACTGCTTTGCTCCATATGATTGCCCACATAAGGTGTCCAAGGCACTTGACATTCCTATCTATTTTCAATCAAAAAACAACATAGGAAGAAAAGGCTACTATCATTAGGAGCATTAAAATAAAGACATTTTTTAGCTCTCAAAATCTATGGGATGTTGGGGAAGAATGATTTATTGCGCCCTCTGATACTTTAACTCATACTGCAGCTCAAAAGAAAGAGTTGAAGAAAAATAAACAAAAGGATTCAAAAGTGTTATATTTGTTGCAACAAGCTGTTGGTGACTCTATTTTTCCAAAATTAATGGGAGCTACAAGTGTCAAAGATGCATGGAGTACACTACAGGAGGAGTTTCAATGAAGCGTCAAGCTACGTGCCATCAAACTCCAAAATCTAGAGCGTAAGTTTTATTTACTTAATATGAAGGAGTCGGAAACCGTATGCAAGACTACTATACCAAAATAAAAGAAATTGATTCTCAAATGAGAGCCTATGGGAAAATATTCTCGACAAAAGAATAGTTAAGAAATTCAAGTTTCCATTCCCGTAAGTATGACCCAATCGTGACAACGATTGAGCAAACAAAAAATTTTGTCAAATTTATCCGCGACAGAAAGGTTGTGTCCTTCACTTTAAAGGAGATAAATCTACTTTAACAATCATAAATATACTACAAACATTGTCATGAAAGTGCAAGTTGAGAAATACCGTAACCGTAACGTATTAGATATAGTTAGACACTAACTAACTTAACTAACTTCTAAACTAATCTAACTAAGTTAGTTAGACACTAACTATATCTAATATAACGGCGTGGAAAGAATTACCATTAAACTGAAACCGGTGACAGAGGCGAAAGAATTGGCCATGGAAGCACCGGAGAGAGCCAACTCACCAAGATGACCAACATACATAACTGAAATAAGACTGATACAAAAGTTTAACAGTGTAACGGATACCAAAGGTCCTGCTAACCATAACGGTTTCTTCACTTCTTCTACCACTTCATTTCTTCTTTCATTTGACTTCTTCTCTTCAATCAATGGACAATGGAGACTCGTCTTTTCGTTTTCTCTCTCCATATTTCTCTATTTCTAGGAGATGGAACTAGAGTTCCTGTAGTTGAAGATGTAGAAACAGATATCAAACAGTAAAATATTGTGCTAACTAGAGAAAGAGAATGAGAGCCAAGCAAACCTAAATTAAAGAGAGATTGTGTTGTTGAGAGGGTCTGGCGAGGAATATAAAAAATGAGAGATGAAGTTGTTTTTCTTTATCAGATGGATAACTTTGTTAAGTAAGGAGAGTAAAATAAATATCTAGCTAGATATTTATATTTACAAGTATAATAATAAGGTTAAACGATAGTTAGCGTTTTTGCGGAATTAATATCGCGTTGGATGTTAAGTAAATTATCCTAACAGAGTGAATATCCAATATAAATAAATCATTGCGACACTAGCTGGAAGGTGAACATCCACGTGAATTTCAGTGGGGCTAGCTGGAAGGTGAAGATGGGTGACAAAAAAAATAGGGCGCAGGTTTCTGTGGAAATGAAAGGCATAAAGTATGCCATCGTTTTTGACTAGATTTAATAAAAAAATCACACTACAATCCAAAGGGCAACTCGAGCGGGGCCAGATTTCCAAACAATTTGGGCGCGCATGCGAGATATTAAAAATGGGTAGCTTTGATTATACATTTTTTCATATACTATTTTTTTCCATGACTCATACTATTTTTTTCATGAATCATATCTAAAGTTTTTTTCCGAAAGACTAAATCATCTCAAAACACACTACTTAAAGCGCACTTAACATATTTTGTCACGATTTTTTTTATCATATCAATTATTGAGGAGGTAACATTGCGTATTTGAACACTTGAAATTTTTCTAAACTCTAAATTACCCCAAAAACAAACTACTCACCATCACACTTTACATATTTTGTCACGAAATTATATTCTTTTTTCACCAAAATGGTTATTGAAGAGAGAACTTTGCGAACTTGAATACTTAGAAATTTTTCTTAACTCTAAAGTACTCTAAAAGACACTGCTCAGTCTCACACTTTACATATTTTGTCACGAAATTAAATTCTTTTTTCACCAAATCAGTTATTGAGGAAGAAACTTTGCGCATTTGAATTTTGAACACTTAAAAAAATTTCTTAACTCTAAAATACTCCTAAACACACCGCTTAACATCAGACGTTACATATTTTGCCACGAAAATAAATTCTTTTTTCACCAACCCAATTATTAAGAAACAAACTTCGTGTATTTGAACATCTAACTTTTTTCGTAATCTAACGTACTCTTTTAAGGGGCCCTAAAAAATTGATTTTAAGCCGAGGCCTTGTGCGGTAGCACGCCTTAAGGGACGACCATGAACTCGAGAAGGAAGATTTGAAATTTTGTCTCATAATACATGACTTTTTAGAATATCAATGCAACATCAATTTTCTTTTCCATTCATACCCTTCATTATTTAATATATCTCTTCCTACAATTATACTTTTTACGTTTCCAATGTCATTAATGAATGACAATTTGGTAAACTAACTCACAATCTCTTTTCCCATACAAAATTAACTATTTTTCTTAACTTCTGTGCCACAACCTTAAACGACATAGAAATATGCAGTATTAAAGTTAAGAATTATACAGAAATGAAGATAACAGTATTAATAACATCGAGAATGATAGTAAAAATAATAATAATTCAAGTTAGTAAGTTAAAGTTAGTAGTCCGATAGTTAGTTAAGTTACAGTCAGTAGTTCATTTGCTAGTCTCAGTCACTGTTAGTGAGTCATAGTTAGTAGTCTAAATAACAGTTAGTAACATGAATAACAGTTAGGATAATAATCATAGAGACAAAATTAGTACCAATAACTTAATTAGAAGTCATGAAACACTATTAGAAGTCACCAGAGACTACAACTGATAAAAAAAACTTAGAAACCAAAAGTAGGTGGATTTTTTTTATAGGACTAAAAAAAACCAAAATTTTATATGAATAAAGAACATATTTAAACCTTAATTTAATAAATTATAAATATTATTATGATTTAATTTATTTATAACTATGAATAACCAGAATAATTCATTAGCAAATAAATAAAGTAAACATTAAAAAATATTTACTTTATTTATTTTTATCAATAAGGATTAGTCTGAGTGGTAACTAAACTCAAATATCATCTTAAAGGTTTGAGTTCGAATCTTGAGTGTAGTAAAAACGTTCTTGGAGGAGAGAACACATGGACTACTCTATGATCTGTCTTCTACCTTATTAAAAACCAAGAGGATCAAATTTTCCCTGATACTAATAGGCCCATATCATTTGCACGTAGAACACTATCGGTAGTGACCGTTACTGCCAAAAAATGGTTTGCGACAAATAATTTTAATAAAATTTATGCATTATTGTGATTAATTCACACTACAACGATCACAACTTGTAACGCAACAACCGAAATTGCAAAAGCCTTAACGCGACTACGACCGTGACCACAACCGCTATTGTAACATTCCAGACTGCTTTTAGGATTATCAATTGTCTCCACAAACCAACACGAGTTTTTTCAGCACGCGTTGTCCTCACTTACATGCTTTTCAAGAAACTTCCCAGAGATCACTCATCCCAATACTATTCCAAGTCAAGCACACTTAATTATGGAGTTCTTATGTTTAGGGCTCCTGAAAAGATAATGAATTTTTTGGCATAGGTATTCTAAATCAATTCTTTTAAACATTCCTTCAACTGTACAGTCCCATACCTATCAGTGTAGAAGCGAGAAACGTGCGCTACTTAGAGTTAGAAGTCGGTCTTGAACATCCATCTCACATTTATAAGGGGTTAGGTAGGGAAGGTGAAGATGAGTGACAATTACAAAGAGAATATGGGGCAGGTATAAATATGTCATCATTTTTTGTCCCTCAAAATTTTTGGTCTCTGACAATTTTTTTGGGACATATTATTTCCCCACATTTTCAAAACGGGACATGTTTTCGTTATCAAGTGTTGAGCACGTCAGTAACGCCTCCTACGTGAAATGTTATGTGACAACATATCACGCCGACACGTAATTTTTTCAGCCCAAATTGATCTCTGGTTTGATAGATTCTGAAATTTAAAAAAAACGCGTTTTGAGACAAATTAGTCCCTGAACGTCTTATTCTTTTTCTTCAAATGTGTGGTTTCTGAAAACCAGAAACTAGTTCACATCTCTAACGCAGAAGGAGAGAGAGGAAGCAACCATTGAAGAAGAAAGGTGAATCCCAATTTTTCGTTGGGATCCATATTTGTGAATGATTTCTATTTGCATTTTCTTTTTCGATTTGTGTGTTCATTGTTGTTTGGTGTTTATGTTTTACGACAAATAATTTATGGAAGTGCATGAGATTTTGGTTTATGCATTCCCCTTTTGGTAATATTGTGTTGTTATTTTTTTTAAGCTAAGATATCCTCTACGGTAACTGTGGAGACTAATCGTTTGAGCTATCAAAGATTCATTTAAGGGGTTGACATCTCCCAACAAATGATTTTCTATACACACCAGCTAGGAATCTAACTCTAAGTTTTGATGCAAGTGGTTAATACACTCAACTTAAAGGGACGAACTTGACTTGTGTCTGGGTTTGATTCGATCCCCAGAAACGTAAGAAAGACTTCTCTTGAAAATGGACTACAGATTGGTCTTTCAATGTTGTATGAAAATAGTTTTTGAATATGAAAAAGCCAAATTGCTAGGCACCGATGCTTTCAAGCATGTCTCTCGGTGTTGCTCCTAAGCATGTCTTTAGGTTCTTATTACTCTAATTACTCTAATATATGGTGGTGGGCCAACTACCAAATCCATGTTTGAATTATTACTACTTCAATAGACGGTGCAGCTAAAGTTAAAATATTTTAACTTTAGCTGCATTGTTCATTGAAGTAATAATTTGAATGTGGGTTTGATAGGTGGCCTACTATTTGATCGATGGTAGAACTATCTCATTTGTAGTTGGCTCAATAAGCCTATCTCATTTGGCGCACCCTACCAAATCTAGTTTAACTAGTGCGGTGACCTGTCCGATGGACGGGGCCAATGCTTCAGGTTCTATGGAGAGAGGGGGCAATGGTTTAGATTATATTAAAGACAAAACTTAAATTATGTGGCATGATTATTATGAAACTAAAATTAAATTTTCAAATGGCATACATGTAAAAATAGTTATAGACTATAAAGATTGTAATAGTTTTGTTATTTTATGAAAATTTTTAGAACGGGGATAGAAGTTATTGAGATGTTGTTTAAGTCAGACTGTACAAAAAAATATGAGCATATATTTGCAAAGATGAAAGTGTTTCGTAGTAAGACAATGGAAAACAAATTGTCGAACAAAAAATAATTTGTGTTAAAGTTAGAGCAAATGGTTAGCCCATATTAAACAATATTTTCGAACGCCAAAGTAACCTGAAGCACACTACCTAATGTCATACTTTACGTTTTTGACAGTAAATTATTTTTTGGTCTGACCAAACCAAGTACTTAGAAACAAACTCTGTATATTTGTACAATCTAAACTTATTTCTGAATCCTAAGTCAACCCAAAAAATACTAATTAACATCATACTTTACATATTTTGGCACAAAATTAATTTTATATTTTGTTACAAAATTAACTTTTTTAAAATAAAATTCGTTATTAAGGAATAAACTTCGCATATTTAAACAATTAAATTTTTTCAAACACTAAAGTACCCAAAAAGTATACTGCATAGTGTTACACTTTATATAATTTGTTACGAAATTAATGTTCGATTCCGTTACTAAGGAATAAACTTCGCATATTTAAACAATTAAATTTATTCAGACACTAAAGTACCCAAAAGGTACACTGTATAGTGTTACACTTTATATAACTTGTTACGAAATTAATGTTCGATTCCAAAAATTTGATTATGGAGGTGCAAATTTTGCCTATCTAAATAATTAAATTTTCTATTTAATCGTAAAGTACCACTAAAATATAAAACATGAAAGAAGAGAGAGAGAGAGGATAAAAGGGGAATAAAAAATATGAAGGGAAAAAGGGGGAAAAAGAGGGGGAGAGAGAGTAAAAGGGGGTGGGGGTAGAGGGTTTTGCACCAAAAGGGAGGGTAGGGAGGGAATTTTGGAGGGAAAATGATGTAGATCCCACAAAGGGAGACTACATCAAGATGTATATTCTTATATAGTTTATTGATACTTGAAATTAGGATTAGAATTATAATTTAGTTAGAATTAGAATTGGAATTGCAATATAGTAATTTATTTATTAATAGTACCAAATTAGTAATTGTAGTAATTTTTTATGTTATATATTATATATTATATACTATACTATATTATATATATATATATATATATATATATATTATTTATATTTATGCATAAAAAGTTGTATATCTTCTTAGGTTGTACTCTAGACTCAAACTATAAATAAATAATATTAGCTTGGTGGATTTAAATATAAACAAATGTTGATTAATTTATTCACATTATCATTAATTACAAATTTTATAATTTTTACTCTATTAGTTTTTTTGGTAATAACTCTATTTAGTTTTAAGAAAAAAAATGATTTTTCAATTAAACATTTTTTTTAGTTACATTTTTCAATTAAACATTATATCTAACTTTTAATATTTAGAACATTTTTAAATTTTGCTAACACTATTGGTTGCGATTTCTAATAAGTAGATTTTAAAAAAAATATCATTTTTTAATTTAATTATAACAATATTCATTCATCATTTACTTATTGTCTCAGTAAATATATTTACGAAAGGAAATTATACACGTCCGTGAATAAGTTTACCTAAAGTAACATTTACAGACGACAAATTGGGAAGGGATTCTCTCAAATTGAGTTTTTACTTTACAATCAAATCACATCAAGTGCTCAATCTCCGCCATTCAACTACTTCTTCTCATTTTTTTAATATTTCTTTTTCACTTTTGGCCTTATGTAATTGATGGTTGAGATTCCATTGCACCATAAAGTCACTTGAGAGGATTAATTCCTGACAAACTAAACTCTATTTGCAATAGTTTAATTACTTGTGACCTACATTTATAATGTTGAGAAATTCATTCGCAGACACTTCATTTTGGAAAAAACAAAAAGCTCGCGAGGGTTTTATTTGAGGACCCCAAAGCATACTCCTTTTAGTCCCTATTATAAGAAGATTTTACAAAAATCACAAAACATATCTTCAGTATTAAATTTTTATACCACTATGTGACTTTCTAATAAAATAGGGGTATAAAAAGAATTTTTAACAATTAATTAATGTGCTTCAAAAATGTATATTTTTCTTATAATTAGAACACAAAAATGTACCAATTTTTTTTATAATAGGGACTAGAGGGAGTAGATGATAATATGAAGAGTTGTTTGTGTAAGATCTTTCCAAGTATCAACCTGTTGCTCTCTACCAATTAAATACTCAAAAAATAAATTGTTCCTTTTCCTATGATTGTTTGCTTAACTTGTAAAAAGAGGGTATTTTTATGCAAAGTTTTGAGCTTCTTGAGTAATCTTAAATAATTTAGAGGTTCGACTCAAATCTTAAAAATTGTACCACTAATTGGAATCTACTTTTATCAAGTTGGACCCCAAAGATTACTCCATTTTTTAAGATAAACTAAAATCCACATAAAATCAGTTATATATATATGGTGTGTGGGTTTGAATCCCAATTGGTTCCATTCTGCACTGTCGTTTTACCTTCATAAGGTAAAATCACATAGTGCGAACAAGTGAGCCAATCTCTCTTATTTGTGAAATACACACAAGTCTTATAGTATATATTTAGAAATTTCAAACTTTTTGGGCCCTGAAAAATGGTATTGAAATGAGGCTCTGCAAGTGCGGTATACACCATTCAAACACAGCCCAGTCGTCCCCCTGAGTTTCTTGTTCTTATGAATTGTGAGGGCCCAACCCGAATTTTTTTTAAGGGCCCCCCAAAAAATAGAAGGCAATACTTCATACAACCCTCAAGCTACTCAGTAGACACCCCTCACCCTCAAAATCCCCAAAATACCCCTATTGTAATATAACTTGTTCGGACCACGCTAACACAAACCACTTCTAATATAACTGAAAGGAAAAAAGGGGTGTGTCTGTGCGTTGTTTACTGGTTCGGTGTAATACCCCAATTTTGTCCGCCCTTTTTAACCTAAGCCCATTTCAATTATCCAGCTCAACTAAATCGAAAACCGTTCTTTAAATTAGGCAGGCACGTAAATGATCGATCCTTTCGTGCGTTCTTCAATTTAATCTTCGTATTTGGGTTTAGTCGTACATATGTAGGTCTACCGAAAGTCATTTTTTTCTATAAATTTGGCTTGTCTTTTCAATTAAGGCTTAAGAATACAATTCTGAGTCAGTTTTAGTGAATTTTAATTAATGAGCTCATTTCTTCTATCTTGGGTCTCGTTTTAGCGTATTTGTCTAGTCTTCTATTTTGAGTCTCGTTTTAGCGTATTTGTCTAGTCGGGCCCGTTCTCGTCTATGTGTTTGGCCCGACTCTTTTTCTCATTATTAATCTTATTTTGTGCAGTTATTTTATTTTGAGCATATATATAGTCAGAAAATGTCAAAAAATTCTATTTAGTTTTATTTACAATTTAAAAGTGTTTATATAATCCAAAAATGTTAAAAATGCTATTTAATTTTTATTACAACTTAGGAGAGTCCAAATGTCCAAATGTCTAAAAAATACAAAAAATAATAACACAATATGCAAAAATAAATTAATTCGAATATACAAAAATAAATAAATCCGAAAATACAAAAAATAAAAAATAAAAGCGTGACAGAGAAGAGAGATCTGAGGTTCAAAGAATGCTCTCCAACCTATTGATTTGGGCTTCAGTCTCGAAAAACAAGGAGAGTCAAAGTTAGTCAAAGCCCAAGAAACACAAATTAAATGCTTAAACCTAATTTTTCGAATAAAAAGGAGATCGATACGGTGGTCAAAGGGGAGCTACGAGTTTTTCGAGATAAAAATAAAGATAAAAAAGCAGTTAGGGTTTTACACTAAAACCCTAATCACCTAAGCAGATTTGTTTAGATCTGAGCAGTCAAAAAAAAGTATCAGTAGCAACAACTACAGATCTAGAACAACAAAGATGAACTCCCAAACAGTTTGTCTCTTTCTTTATTCAGAATCGGGTTGGTAAATGTATTTTTAGATCTCCATGTAGTCTCTTTGTTGTACATATTCTAAATAGATCTGAGATGTGAATGAATTGTAAATATATACGCCGTTTTTTTTTTTTTTTTTTTTTTTTTTTGTGTACTCCAAATATGTTGAACTGGGTCTATGCAATATGATTCAGATCCGAAAAATGGTCCAGCGTTCGTTTTTTTTTCAGCAAAATGGTGATTAACAGTAGGCTAGTTCGCTATTTCTTTTTTAAGAGAAACACAGCCAAGTCCAAAAAATTCAAAACCGAACAGTTAACAAGTTACAAGCGAGAGACGCGTTGTAGTAGATTTTTTCCTCTGAAGTTTAAAATCAAGAACGAAAAGGAGTGATATGAGTAGAGAGGGGAAGACGAAAGACAACGAACCAAAAATAGAAAAAACTCACCTCCGGTGACCTCCTGGTCATCTTCTCCGTGCGCTCCGGTGAGCCACCACGAGACCCACCACAAAGCCGAACCAAAGCGACCAAAAAAGCCGAGCCACCACCACTTTGCCTCTATCACCGTCGCACCACCACACTCCACGCGTTCTCTCTCTCACCGAAACGTCACCACCTCACCGTCACTCCCACCATCGCGACCACCGTCACGGAACGAAACCCACCACCGCCGTAAAAAACCACGTCGCAACCACCCCCAAAACCAACCCACCTGGCCGTCGTCATCTCTCTCTCACGACCCACACCATTTTCGCGCTCCCTCGCCGGCGAGATTCACGCCACCGGCGCCACCTCCATCATCGCTCAGCACCGGTCGCACTCTCTCTCTCTTTCACCCTGAGCCGATTGGTTTCTCTCTCTCGCCTAGGAAGAAGGCGAAAATTTACTGATATCTCTCTTCACTTAAGGCGTGGCGCAAATTGTGCTTTTGTTGGAAGGAAGAGAGTGAAAATTAGGGTTAATTTTAGGTCTAAGGCTTATATATCACTCTCCTTTTATTCATTTTATTTTTAATTTATTTTTAATATTCAGAATACTATTAGCACCCCTTTGATTCATGCGCGAACCCTCTCCTCACTTAAGCCCAGCTTCGCATACTGGGCTCCCATATGCGAACTGGGCTTACTGTTTACACCCCCTGTTCAGTTGCATAACCCCCCTGCAGCTAATGACACCCCCATTTTGCAATTTTTCACTTTTTCTCGTTTTTTTTAATTCTTTTTCAACCCAAATAATTTCTCATTAAATCAAACTTTGTTGGCGGTCATGCGAAGCCTTTGCTTGCATGATCATTAACAAGGAGGGTCTAGTGATGATCACTTGGAGCCTTTGCTCAATTGATCATCATGAATGCCTAATTTTTCTAAAAAATTTCAATAAATCAAAAAACTTTGTTAATGGTTTTGCGAAGCCTCTGCTTGCATAATCATTAACAATGAGGAACTAGTGGTGATCACTTGGAGCCTTTGCTCAATTGATCATCATGAATGCCTAGTTTTTCTAAAAAACTTTCATTAAATCAAAAACTTTGTTAGTGGTCTTGTGAAGCCTTTGCTTGCATGATCATTAACGATGAGGACCTAGTGGTGATCACTTGGAGCCTTTGCTCAATTGATCAGCATGAATGCCTAATTTTTCTAAGAACTTTCAATAAGTCAAAAAAAACTTTGTTAGTGGTCTTGCGAAGCCTTTGCTTGCATGATTATTAACAATGAGGAACTAGTGGTGATCACTTGGAGCCTTTGCTCAATTGATCATCATGAACGCCTAGTTTTCACAATTAAACAAAATAAAAATAAAAACCTAGAACTACGTAGCTTTGAGTTCTCCATCGCACCTGGAGATACGTAGGAGCGGATCCCCTCCGTCAAGCACAATAAACTAAAGACAATTTTCCTTCCAAAAAAAACCAAAGCGGCTAACTCTCGTCAAGCGCCGCAAATAAAAATTCCTTAAGTCTTTTCAAAAGAGGCAAATTTAAATATTTTTCAAATCAACACTTAAAACTATGTTTAATTAAAGGTTCCCTTTCAGTAGAAAGGAGGTGTGGGGTGCTAATACCTTCCCTATGCCTAACCGAATTCCGAACCCAAATCTCCTGGTTTTCCAAAAGACCACCGCCTTCCAAAAGGTTTTTCTTCAATATTTTCCTTATAAAAAAATATTGGTGGCGACTTCATTGTTTTAAAAGTTGTAAACGAAAAAACCCTCTGGACTTTTAGGTATAGCAAATGGCGACTTCACTTTGGGGACTAAAAGAAATTATTTTTCAAAAGAGGTCGAGCCTAATTAATTAAATATGTGATTTATGTGTTTGATTTGAATATATTGTTTTGCCTCTATTCTTCTTCTTTTTCATACAAGCATTGTTGCATTCATACGCATTCACTTCTTCTTCTACTACTATGATTGTTTCCCTCTTATCTTCTTCTTGGCTTGTATGCTTAGTTCTTCATGCATATTCCCCAATTCTATCATGTTCCCTCTTCTTGGCTCCCTTTCTTGAGGTGAGTAATTCACTTAGTCGTTGTTGAAACTCTAGGTGACTTATTTGATGTTAAACCCTAGGGTAGACAACATGTTATTTTTGCTTTTATGCAGGCTGCTCAATTTTCATTTGCAGGTGGGAAGGGTAGCTATTTCTAGGTATTGTGCCCTCAAAGACACACACACCTATACTTGTGAGCGTTGAGTGGGGCCTAAAACCCAAGGTCCGAACAAAAACCTAGGAGAGTGGGGAACGACTAGTGATCGCCATTCGTAGACCTTTGTCTGTATGGCTCTCATGAAAGTTCCGCCCAAGAGTACGCTTTGTCATGATGCCCCACACTCGGTAGCTTTCTACGATTGTGGGTGTTATCATGAGGAAGACTTTAGCTCTTGGTTGCCATTGTGAGGAAGTGATTAGAACTAACATGGGAGGATTACCCTTTTAAATCGACTTTAGACCCTAGGATTCCCACCATTCGTAGGACACGGGGCACGCCTTTGTTTGTTGCATTTAGCTTAAGCATTCCTTTTTCTCAAACTCCATTTCAAAAGTTGTAGAAAGTAATTTTTCTTTTTTGCCTCATAAACACCTACATGAGGTGGCATGCAGCGTATATCTTCGAAAATGTTCAAAAGTACCACCAATTAAACCTCATTTTATTACCATTTTTCCATGTCATTTCGCATCCACATCATTTCGCATTCACATCATTCTGCACCATTGCATTTGCATCTAACAAAATCTTGAAAAAGGAAAAAAACTTTCGTCATTTGCATTCTTCATGCATTAAAGCATTGCATTGCATTCATTATTCATTCTTGTGTTCATAAGCGTGTTCCACAATGTAAAATCAGTAAGCCGGTTAGGCATCGCTATTTGACGTGTCTGAAGCAAGGAACATGGACAACAATCAAGGCGACGATCGGGGTAATCCATCGCCACATCGAATCGCCGAATTCCAGCAGATCCAAATCCTAATGGTCGAGGCGTGAGGTCAAAATCAAGGGAATCAAGTCATTCAAGTTTGAGATGGAAATCATGAAAGCTCAAATGGCAGAGGTCATAAGAGTGCTGAGTGCCTTAAGAAATGTTGGTACAGCTGAAGCTACTATTGCTGGGGTGGACAATCCTCCTCCCCCTCTGGGTGGGGATCGCTCAAGCCCTTCAAAGCGGTGCAATGGCCTCCCCATGGTGGTCTCCCGTTAGGCTATACACCTCCCGCTGGCGACACAAATCCCGGAGGAGATCCTCCAAGAACCGCGGCAAGCTCGATCGACGTAGTTGCAAATGAAGTTGGAGCGAGACGCCTCGAAGCCCGTGATCCAGATCCCAATCCTGCTTCTTCGCTCCAGGAACTCCGTGGGTTTCAATTGGCCAATGACGGTCCATCCCCAAGTTCGAGAGACCAATCCACAGAATACAATTCACTCACGTGACCCACACGTGAACCCGTACCGTAATGTTGATGAATAATCCTCATTACGGTGTGAATGGCTTCCTCGAATTACCCTCTCGAAACCGTAAGTCGATGATCGGATGCTGTGAGGAAGAAATCAATGAAGACGTGCTTGTGTAGTGCCTATAAAGAGGGATGTTGTTGGGATACCCTAGGGGAGCCCGGTGGAAAGTTTGACCACTTAGTCGATATATGATGCTCTGCGAGTGCTCAAACTGCGTTTGGAAGACATCCACCTACGAGGATGGGATGAGGAAGGCGAGCAACGCAACCAAGTGGTTGTCAACATGGCAAAAGAGGATGTTGGGATACCTTAGGGAGCCCAGTGGAAAGTTCGATTCTTGGGTCGAGATATGATGTTCCCGAGAGCGCTCAAATCCGATTGGAAGACATCCACCTACGAGGATGGGATGAGGAAGATGAGCAACACAACCACGCGTTCTTTGCCATCATAGATAGTTACGAGTCCGAAGAGGTGGGGCGAGCACGTTCGTCGGTGAAGAATTAAAGAATTGGAAGGTCACGATTCTCCTGTGACTTTTAATTTAAAGTAATTAGTTGTAATGCAACCACGTGGCTCGCCAAGGCCATAGGACCAGCTTGTTAGGGGCACACATGTTTTATTTTCGTAATCATTATCATCAATAAGAACGTTGTTTTTGAACTTCCATCAATAAAAATCATTTCTCCATATTTCATGTGTCCTCTTTCTGTTTTATTATTGTTTGCTTGTTTGTTTCGCTTCTCATTCTCGCTTTTTCGCCGGCGAAAAGGCGTAACCACAAAGAATTGTCTCTGAAAATAACGATTAACAACAATCCCTATTACGACTTTGATCATCCAATTAACCAAACCGAAAAGGGATGTTGATGAAAATCGGGAAACTCCTCCGGAATTAATGAGGTTAGTAGAGCAAGAAGAAAAGATCATTCAACCTCATGGGGAGTCGATTGAGACCGTCAACCTAGGTACAGAAGAAGATAAAAGAGAAGTTAAGGTCGGTACCGCCTTGGAAGATGGGGAACGCAAAAAGTTAACCCAGCTCTTGCATGATTATGCTGACGTCTTTGCATGGTCGTACAGAGATATCTCGGGGTTAGGTACCGACATTGTTGAACACAAGTTGTCAGTCAAGCCAGAGTGCCCACCAGTCAAGCAGAAATTAAGAAGAATGAAGCCAGAAATGTCACTGAAAATCCGGGATGAGGTAAAGAAGCAGTTTGATGCAGGATTCCTAGCAGCGGCCAAGTACCCACAGTGGGTTGCCAATATTGTCCCAGTTCCCAAGAAGGATGGGAAGGTCAGAGTGTCCGTCGACTACAGAGATCTGAATCGTGCTAGTCCCAAAGATGATTTTCTCCTTCAAAAACAAAAAAAAACAAAAAACAAAAAAAATATAAAATATAAAAAAAAAAAAAAAGAAAGGAAGAGGGAAAATATATAGGAGTAAATAAATTATTGTCCTTGAGTTAATTTTTTGAGAAAACGAGCAATCGTGATTTGAAATAAAGTTCGACCATCTTCCCATATTCTCGAAAAAAAAGTATACTACCACTCAGAAGCCAAAAAAATCCAAAATCACCCTAGACAAGGATCACCTCAAATATCAAAAAAGATGCATCACTTTTTATCAAGCTCACCCGAGTCAAAAAAAAAAAAAAAAAAAAAAAATCAAAGAAAAAAATCAAAGAAAAGAAAAAAGAAAAAGGGATTTAAAAATGAAAATCCCAAAAATACAAAAGAAATGTAAGTGGTGAGCTGATGCACGTTACCACAAAACACAAGAGATCCTTGTCTCAATAAACTGCAAATACTTCCTTTGACCTCGGCATCCCGCCTCCACTAACCTCTAGCGGGAATAAAACTTCCAAACACCTCATCAAGCCAAATAAACCATCATAAATCATCAAACGTCACCAACGCCGAATAAAAATCATCCTACCATTAGCTTCAAACACTTCATTAAACCCAATCATCCTTCCTCCACAAAACCCACAATCTCCAAAAATCCATTCCGACCAATGATCGATTGCTTTTGTTTTCTCAGAGTTTTAGCTTTAGGACAAATAAGTTTATTTACTTAAATATGTTTGTCCAAAAAAAAAAAAAAAAAAAAAAAAAAAAAAACCTCGAGAAAAAAGGAGAAAGAAAATCAAAAGGCGGCACTCCAAGATTCATTCAAGTTACAATTATATCAAGGCAAAGTTTTAGAGATCACCAAGTGGGTTGAAGGCGCCTCATATTCAAGTGTAACTTGATTCGGTGGTTGCCAAGTTTGTCAAGAAAGATCTGATCTGCCGTTACGGTCTTCCCAACAAAATCATCGTTGATAATGGCGACAACTTGAATAGCAGAATGATGAAGGACCTATGTGCTAGTTCAAGATTCAGCATCACAATTCATCCCCGTACCGTCCCAAGATGAATGGGGCAGTTGAAGCGGCCAACAAGAATATCAAGAGAATAGTGCAGAAAATGGTGGTAACCTACAAAGACTGGCACGAAATGCTTCCTTTCACTTTGCATGGCTATCGTACCTCGGTGCGTACATCGACTGGGGCAACCCCTACTCATCGTTTACTGGTGAGGCGCGATCCTCCCCATTGAAGTTGAAATATCATCTCTGCGGGTGTTAATGGAGACAAAACTTGATGAAGCAGAGTGGGTTCAGTCCCGTCTTGACCAGTTGAAGCTCATTGACGAGAAACGGGTAGTCGCAATGTGTCATCGACAGTTATACCAACAAAGGATGATAAGGGCTTTTGACAAAAGAGTCCGTCCTCGGGAATTCCAAGAGGGAAAACTTGTACTCAAGTAGATCTTGCCGATCCAAGCGGACCCCAGGGGCAAATGGGCTCCCAAATATGAAGGATCTTATGTGGTGAAGAAGGCATTCTCAGGAGGAGCTCTAATCCCGACAAACATGGACGGAGACGAGATTCCAAATCCAGTGAACTCAGATGTGGTCAAGAAGTATTATGCCTAAAAAAAAAAGGGTAGACGAAAAAGAGAAAGAGAAGCCAAGAAAAATCAGCTCGCTAGGTTGAAAACCCACAAAGGGCGACCTAGGCAAAATCAGAGCGACCCGGTGGATCGAAAACCCGCAAAGGGCGATCCAAGCAAAAATTAGGTCGAAAACTTGGGCTTGAGAAAAGGAAAGGCAATCAAGCACTCCCAAAGGTTTGGATAAGAGGCGATCAAAGTTATAGTATGGACGGCAGAACTGCTATTTCAGAGATGAAATCACAAGATCTGCATTCCTTTCTCTTGTATTTTCTCGCTTTAAAAGAAAGATTATAATGCACTTTCAATTGGCGTGACTTTACGCACGTCCAATTTCCATATCAATAAAAGTCAAACTTTTCTTTCATATATGTGCTTTTAAGTGTCTCTGCTTTCACCTATTCAGCTTTCTTTCAAAATAATAACTTTTATGATTGATGAAATTGATTTGCAAAACATGTGCACATTCAAGAGCATTACAGGGATCATTACGAAATCTTTGAAAAATACAGAAAGAAATGATTTCCCAAGTGAGTAAAGTTGCAAAAAGAAGAGACAAAACAGGCATAACGAATCGGTCGCAATCTCGCGTGATCATCGTCCTAGGATGACCTCCGTCCGTGAGATCGACTTAACCAAAGAAAAAAAGAGCGCCAAAAATCAAATAAGCGAGAAAAAAAAAGCTGTTTTAAAAAATAAAAAAAAAAAGAAAAAGAAAGTCACGTAAGACGGAACACACACAAAAAAAAAAAAAAAAAAAAAAAAAACATCTTCATATCATTCATCATTCTCATATCATCCATACCATTCATCACTCCATGTCATCAAACAAAGTGAGTGCATTACACTTTCAAATTCGCATCTCAAAAGAGCGAAGGAATAATCAAACAGAAAGAGCATCCCACGGGATCAATCCTTGCATTCACATGCATTTCATGCACCATTCAAGAGAAAAGTTACTTTGGACCAAGGGTCCCAAAAATCTCATTTTTCGTAAAAATCACCACAACACGAGTTCAGAAACTCCATCAACCCGAGTTCGTAACTCCATCAAACCGAGTTCGTAAACTCCATCAAACCGAGTTCGTAAACTCCTCAACCCGAGTTCGTAAACTCCATCAAACCGAGTTCGTAAACTCCATCAAACCGAGTTCGTAAACTCCATCAACCCGCAGTTCGTAAACTCCATCAAACCGAGTTCGTAAACTCCATCAAACCGAGTTCGTAAACTCCATCAACCCGAGTTAGTGAACTCCTTGAGTTAGTGAACTCCTTCCACGAGATCACAACATCGTTATGCGAGCACGCGATGGATCCATCGAACCGTTAAGTCCTTCTGATTAGTTGTGTCGACCAAGGCACACGTAAATCCATTGATCAAATCGATTCGGACCGATGTTGATCGGCCGCTCGAAAAGCCACCCCGAGTTCGTAAACTCCATCAATCCGAGTTCGTAAACTCCATCAACCCGAGTTAGTGAACTCCCACGAGTTAGTGAACTCCTTCCACAGATCACAACATCGCACGCGAGCACGCGATGGATCCATCGGACTTCGTTAAGTCCTTCGGATTAGTTGTAGTCGACCTAAGGCACAACGTAAATCCATTGATCAAATCGATTCGGACCGATATTGATCGGCCGCTCGAAAAGGCCACCCCGAGCTCGGACTCGACAAGAGTCCGTTAAAAGGTTTTAGGCAACCTCCGAATTCCCAATTTACCGCTTTTCCCAATTTCTCGCTTTTTCCAATTTATTGCTTTCTCGTTAATGCGACCGGTGTTAACCCCTCAAAAGGAAAATAACAAAAAGATTTGAACTTTTCTCAAGCGGACAAAATTAGTATTATTTCTATATCTTTATTTCCATTTCACCAACAAATATGAAAAGGCCAATTCATATTTTTGGCGAAATGTGAAATAAAGAGAGGCAAAATTAATACCCCAATTTTGTCCGCCTTTTTAACCTAAGCCCATTTCAATTATCCAAATTTCAACTAAATCAAAACCGTTCTTTAAATTAGGCGAAGCACGTAAATGATCGATCCTTTCGTATGCGTTCTTCAATTTAATCTTCGTATTTGGGTTTAGTCGTACATATATGTAGGTCTCACCGAAAGTCATTTTTTCTATAAATTTGGCTTGTCTTTTCAATTAAGGCTTAAGAATACAATTCTGAGTCAGTTTTAGTGAATTTTAATTAATGAGCTCATTTCTTCTATCTTGGGTCTCGTTTTAGCGTATTTGTCTAGTCTTCTATTTTGAGTCTCGTTTTAGCGTATTTGTCTAGTCGGGCCCGTTCTCGTCTATGTGTTTGGCCCGACTCTTTTTCTCATTATTAATCTTATTTTGTGCAGTTATTTTATTTTGAGCATATATATAGTCAGAAAATGTCAAAAAATTCTATTTAGTTTTATTTACAATTTAAAAGTGTTTATATAATCCAAAAATGTTAAAAATGCTATTTAATTTTTATTACAACTTAGGAGAGTCCAAATGTCCAAATGTCTAAAAAATACAAAAAATAATAACACAATATGCAAAAATAAATTAATTCGAATATACAAAAATAAATAAATCCGAAAATACAAAAAATAAAAAATAAAAGGCAGCAGCAGCAGCAGATCTGGGGTTCCAGCAGCTGCTCTCCAACTGCTGATTTGGGCTTCAGATCTGAAAAACAAGGAGAGTCAAAGTTAGTCAAAGCCCAAGAAACACAAATTAAATGCTTAAACCTAATTTTTCAGAATAAAAAGGAGATCAGACAGTGGTCAAAGGGAGCTACAGGTTTTTCGAGATAAAAACAGCACAAAAACAGATTAGGGTTTTACACTAAAACCCTAATCACCTAAGCAGATTTGTTTAGATCTGAGCAGTCAAAAAAAAGTATCAGTAGCAACAACTACAGATCTAGAACAACAGCAGTGAACTCCCAAACAGATTGTCTCTTTCTTTATTCAGGAATCAGGTTGGTAAATGTATTTTTAGATCTCCATGTAGTCTCTTTGTTGTACATATTCTAAATAGATCTGAGATGTGAATGAATTGTAAATATATCTGCTTCGTTTTTTTTTTTTTTTTTTTTTTTTTGTGTACTCCAAATATGTTGAACTGGGTCTATGCAATATGATTCAGATCCGAAAAATGGTCCAGCGTTCGTTTTTTTTTCAGCAAAATGGTGATTAACAGTAGGCTAGTTCGCTATTTCTTTTTTAAGAGAAACACAGCCAAGTCCAAAAAAATTCAAAACCAGAACCGTTAACAAGTTACAAGCAGAGACGTTGTAGTAGATTTTTTTCCTCTGAAGTTTAAAATCAAGAACGAAAAAGGAGTGATATGAGTAGAGAGGGGAAGACGAAAGACAACGAACCAAAAATAGAAAAAAACTCACCTCCGGTGACCCTCCGGTCATCTTCTCCGGCGAAGCTCCGGTGAGCCACCACGAGACCCACCACAAAGCCGAACCAAAGAAACAAAAAAATCGAGCCACCACCACCGCGCCTCTATCACCGTCGCACCACCACACTCCACGCGTTCTCTCTCTCACTGAAACGTCACCACCTCACCGTCACTCCCACCATCGCGACCACCGTCACAGAACGAAACCCACCACCGCCGTAAAAAACCACGTCGCAACCACCCCCAAAACCAACCCCAGCCGTCGTCATCTCTCTCTCACCGACCCACACCATTTTCGCGCTCCCTCGCCGGCGAGATTCACGCCACCGGCGCCACCTCCATCATCGCTCAGCACCGGTCGCACTCTCTCTCTCTTTCACCCTGAGCCGATTGGTTTCTCTCTCTCTCAGCTAGGAAGAAGGCGAAAATTTCGCCTGATATCTCTCTTCACTTAAGGCAGCGGCGCAGCTGTGCTTTTGTTGGAAGGAAGAGAGTGAAAATTAGGGTTAATTTTAGGTCTAAGGCTTATATACTGTCTCCTTTTATTCATTTTATTTTTAATTTATTTTTAATATTCAGAATACTATTAGCACCCCTTTGATTCATGCGCGAACCCTCTCCTCACTTAAGCCCGACTTCGCGATCTTGGGCTCCCATATGCTGAACCGGCTTCTCGTTTACACCCCTGCTCGGTTGCATAACCCCTGCTAATGACACCCCCATTTTGCAATTTTTCACTTTTTTCTCGTTTTTTTTAATTCTTTTTCAACCCAAATAATTTCTCATTAAATCAAACTTTGTTGGCGGTCATGCGAAGCCTTTGCTTGCATGATCATTAACAAGGAGGGTCTAGTGATGATCACTTGGAGCCTTTGCTCAATTGATCATCATGAATGCCTAATTTTTCTAAAAAATTTCAATAAATCAAAAAACTTTGTTAATGGTTTTGCGAAGCCTCTGCTTGCATAATCATTAACAATGAGGAACTAGTGGTGATCACTTGGAGCCTTTGCTCAATTGATCATCATGAATGCCTAGTTTTTCTAAAAAACTTTCATTAAATCAAAAACTTTGTTAGTGGTCTTGTGAAGCCTTTGCTTGCATGATCATTAACGATGAGGACCTAGTGGTGATCACTTGGAGCCTTTGCTCAATTGATCAGCATGAATGCCTAATTTTTCTAAGAACTTTCAATAAGTCAAAAAAACTTTGTTAGTGGTCTTGCGAAAGCCTTTGCTTGCATGATTATTAACAATGAGGAACTAGTGGTGATCACTTGGAGCCTTTGCTCAATTGATCATCATGAACGCCTAGTTTTCACAATTAAACAAAATAAAAATAAAAACCTAGAACTACGTAGCTTTGAGTTCTCCATCGCACCTGGAGATACGTAGGAGCGGATCCCCTCCGTCAAGCACAATAAACTAAAGACAATTTTCCTTCCAAAAAAAACCAAAGCGGCTAACTCTCGTCAAGCGCCGCAAATAAAAATTCCTTAAGTCTTTTCAAAAGAGGCAAATTTAAATATTTTTCAAATCAACACTTAAAACTATGTTTAATTAAAGGTTCCCTTTCAGTAGAAAGGAGGTGTGGGGTGCTAATACCTTCCCTATGCCTAACCGACCCCCGAACCCAAATCTCCCGGTTTTCCAAAAGACCACCTGCCTTCCAAAAAGGTTTTTCTTCAATATTTTCCTTATAAAAAAATATTGGTGGCGACTTCATTGTTTTAAAAAGTTGTAAACGAAGAAAACCCCTCGGGGACTTTTTCGGGCGCAACAGCTGGCGACTTCACTGGGGACTAAAAGAAATTATTTTTCAAAAGAGGGTCGAGCCTAATTAATTAAATATGTGATTTATGTGTTTGATTTGAATATATTGTTTTGCCTCTATTCTTCTTCTTTTTTCATACAAGCATTGTTGCATTCATACGCATTCACTTCTTCTTCTACTATGATTGTTTCCCCTCTTATCTTCTTCGCTTGTATGCTTAGTTCTTCATGCATATTCCCCAATTCTATCATGTTCCCTCTTCTTGGCTCCCTTTCTTGAGGTGAGTAATTCACTTAGTCGTTGTTGAAACTCTAGGCTGACTTATTTGATGTTAAACCCTAGGGTAGACAACATGTTATTTTTTGCTTTTGTCTGGGCTGTTCTGAATTTTCATTTGCAGGTGGGGAAGGGTAGCTATTTCTAGGTATTGTGCCCTCAAAGACACACACACACCCTATACTTGTGAGCGTTGAGTGGGGCCTAAAACCCAAGGTCCGAACAAAAACCTAGGAGAGTGGGAAGCGACTAGTGGATCGCCATTCGTAGACCTTTCTGCATGGGCTCTCATGAAAGTTCCGCCAAGAGTACGCTTTGTCATGATGCCCCACACTCGGTAGCTTTCTACGATTGTGGGTGTTATCATGAGGAAGACTTTAGCTCTTGGTTGCCATTGTGAGGAAGTGATTAGAACTAACATGGGAGGATTACCCTTTTAAATCGACTTTAGACCTAGGATTCCCACCATTCGTAGGACACGGGGCACGCCTTTGTTTGTTGCATTTAGCTTAAGCGGCAATTTGGCAATTTGGTGGGAATTTGGTCTTTTCACGCGTTTCGGACTATATCAAGTGGCAATTTGGTCTTTTCACGCGTTTCGGAAGTGTCCATTGAATAGAGGGATAGAGGGGTTATACGAAGTATGAGCCAAAACAGAAACAAATGCTTTACCCATTTAGCCCACATCAATAAAAATGGGAAAATAGTCATTTTGGTCACTGGAAGTGTAACTCGCTGTCAATTTGGTCCCTGAATCAAGCGAAAATGCAAAATGGTCCCTGAAAGTGTAATTCCTCCGTCACGTTAGTCCCTCCCGTTAATTTGCGTCCTTAACTCTGTTAATCCATCTGTTACTGTCAGTTTAGTCCCTGAAAGATGTCACGTTACTGTCAGTTTGGTCCCTGAAACATACACGTGAATTCGTTTTAGTCCCTCGAATCTTAAGTTACTTCAGCAAAGTTTTAAAATGGCTGATCAAGGACGCCAATAGACTCATGGACTACACAAATTTATTGTAATTGGAAAATCAATGGTTAAGAGTGACCTTATTTGCTCCAAGAAAATCAGTCAGCATAATTTTGTATAATCATTGATCTATATTGAAATTAGATAGCAATTGTAATTTTTGATGTTAATGCGAAAACTTCCACTGCTGCTGAACTTAATAAATTACGGTTATTAATTCTAATTCCTCTTTGTTTACAATGAATTTTATTTTATTTATTTCATAGATAAAATAACATTTTTAAAATATAAAAACCATGTGGTATTCTAATGTGGCTTGCCACATAAATTAATAGAACTCCACATCAGATTTAATTTTGACATATTAGGGAGGGATTTTGATTTTAGAAATTGATTTTAGAATATTCAACACATGAAGTGATTTGATTCGGATCGAATCAATAAACACTCCTAATGATTAATGAAGGCAACAAATCAAAGTAAAAGAGAATATGATACACCGCAAGTCGCGTTAACTAGCCTTTCAAGAAAGCCAATACACAAATTAAGCCAAAGCTAGTAAATTCTGGTTTAAAATTTTGCTGAAGTAACTTAAGATTCGAGGGACTAAAATGAATTCACGTATGTGTTTCAGGGACCAAACTGACAGTAAGTGACATCTTTCAGGGACTAAACCGACAGTAACAGACGGATTAACGAAGTTAACGACGCACAATAACGAGAGGACTAACGTAATGCATTCTGGCTTTTTCGGGGCCAATTTTGCATTTTCATTTCGATTCGGGACCAAATTGACGAGTTATACTTTCATAGACCAAAACTACTCTTTACCCATAAAAAAACCTCTCACTCTCCCTCAACAGTTACGCGATACACACTCAGTCAGTCTCCACCATACTCCACCGTCCTTCTCTGTGCTCCGGGGCCACTGCCTGCTCTTCTTCTCCGTCGGACGTTGTTGTTCTTCAAGGTTCAAGGTTGGATTTCGTTTTCCTTCTTTTTCATTTAATTTTCGTTTTCCACCTCCTTCAATTTGTTTTCCTTCCCTCTTTGATTTCGTTTTCAATTTTTAGGGTTTAAGTGATTTGGGAATTGGGAATTTGGGATTTGGGTGAATTGTCTTGCCACCCCACGTCACTGCCGCTGCCGCATCAGTGCGTGTTTGTTTCTTCCTTTTGGTTAATTTGTCTCTGAATTCATATTTCTCCCGTGATGCTGAATTGTATTCTTTTGTTTTTCTCGTTCTCTATTTTTTTTTTACTTTTAGTTTTGTTCCATATTTTCACAAAATAAGCTATTTGAGTTTCACAAATAATTCATACCTCAATTTAAACGCTTCTGATTTTGTGCATTGCTTACACTGTTATTAGTTCAATTGCATTTAACTGAAAACTGAACACAAAACTAAGGAAAAATATTAAATGTGCATAAGGATTAAGGGCTGCAAATGCATTTGCCAAAAAATATATATATATATAGGGAAGGAAATTAAAATTTTGCTCCGATTCTCAGCTATCACTGCGGACACAAGACCGAACAATATTTAGAACCTTCATATATGCTAATTTTGAATATTAAAATTTTGAATATTATTATTATTATTTTGGTGTTGAATATTTATTATTTCCTTTCAGGTGAAGAAGCAGGAGAGAAGAGGAGATTCAAACTTTAAAATCAAATTCAATTATCTTTACTCTATAGTAGTCTGCATACAATTGTGTTGATTTTTGAAGGTTTCAGTGGGAGGAGATTAACAGTAAAAGATGGGTGCACCTAAGAAAAGTGCCACTAGGGTTTCAGAGGACACCGAAGAATTGACTCGGGTTCCCTTGCAAGCTATTATCTTGGCTGATAGTTTTACAACAAAGTTCAGACCTATCACGCTTGAACGCCCCAAAGTAATTACGTTCTCCACCTTTCCTTTATTAGCTTGTAATGAACTTGTGTTGGCATGCATTTGAATATTTTGTGTTTTTCTTTGTGATATTTATTTTAGGTGCTTTTGCCACTTGTTAATGTTCCTATGATTAATTACACCTTGACATGGCTTGAATCTGCTGGTGTCGAAGAGGTTTTTGTTTTCTGCTGTGCTCATGCCAAACAGGTGATTAACTATTTGGAGAAATCTGATTGGTTCTGTCAACCAAACTTTACGGTTACGACCATAGAATCACAGAATTGTGTGAGCGCCGGAGATGCACTGCGTGTAATATATGAGCGCAATGTGGTATGTATTTTCTTCATTCTTGAACTCCAATTTAAATTAATGTAGGAAAACCCCTGGCTACTGTAAATACACTACACTGGTATGGCTGTTGCAACACTTAAAAAGTTGATATTAAGTTTTTTTATTAAACAGAAACGGTTTATTTCTTCCTTAGAATAAACAGTAATTGTTTGTTTCTTCCTTAGAATTGGTTTCCAGAAGAAGCATCTACTAACTTGTATATAGACCCCTGACCCTAACTGCCTCCTTAGAATAAACTGTAATTTTTTTTGTTTTTTGTTTTTTTGTAATATACAGACAATGGTCTTCTAAAAGACAGTAGCATTCTCACCTTGCCTTCTCTGTTTTATTAATAGCATAGCTCCTTGATGAAAATTTATTCATGCTCTGTTTTTTAGATTCTTTAAAGGAACAAGGAAAAGATCAGAACTTTACTTGTATGATGTATCCGTAGTAATTGTTTTTGTGATTTAGTCAGTGCATTATTAAAAATAGTTAATACTGTTTACACATCATGCTTTTCATTCTCCGAGTAGTGACTGTTAATAAAGCCTCTTTTCACGCTGTTATTAGTTCATTGAGAGCAAGTTTTGTGTAGTAACAATTTTGAATAATTTGTCATTTTGAAGATACATGGAGACTTTGTCCTTATCAGCGGAGATACTGTAAGCAACATGTCGCTTACTCAGGCACTTCTAGAACATAAAGAAAGGAAGAAGAAAGACAGCAATGCTGTAATGACCATGGTCATCAAACGGTCAAAACCTAGTCCAGCTATCCATCAGTCTCGACTTGGTACTGATGAAATTTTCATGGCTATTGATCCTAATACCAAGCAACTTTTGTATTATGAGGATAAGGCAGACTATTCAAAAGGCACTCTACATCTTGAAAATTCATTGCTTGTTGATAATCCTTCGCTCTCTCTACACCATGACAAGCAGGTTCATCCCCCCTTTTTAGAAATTACTGCTTTACTTTCAGGTTAACTTCATGATACAAGGGAAGTGGGTTGCCGGTGCTTATTTATTTAAAAAATTATAAAACTAATTTCTGGACAAAATGCATGTATTTATTTATTTATTTTCTAAAATTCATGACCATGCATTACAAAATTTTCTGAACACTTTTTCAACTATTTCTGGAACACTTTTTCAACAATTTTGGGAAGAGGCTCAGTTAACGAGTACTTGTAATGTTCTCCTCGTGAATTTACCAACATAAGTTTATTGTCAGTTGGTTACTGAACTATTTACTGATGTTATTATTGCTTTACTATTATTATAACTGATGTTATTGTAGCTTTACTATTATTACTTCGTTCGTTGGTCACATCTCTGTGGCCTGATACGAACCTTATTAAATTTTCTGAGGTCATTTGTCATTAATTTCTTTTTTGCAGGATTGCTACATTGACATCTGTTCGCCAGAAGTCCTCAGCCTATTTATAGACAATTTTGACTACCAACATCTACGGCGCCATTTTGTTAAGGGATTGCTAGTCGATGATGTAATTCTCCTCCACATGCTAAGTTGACGTACATTATTGTTTTCTAAGTTCTTCCTTAAGCCCTTAATAGATGGAAAACCTTATCCTTATCATTTTTTTTTCGGTACTTGAAAAAATATCATAATTTTTTTTATCTCTAACAGACAGACCTACGTCTTTTAAGAGGTTCCATGTGTGTTGAGCATGTGTGAAACATGGTGCTATTTCATATTGATCACATGTCTGCATTTGTTGGAACTTGAATAATAAACTACTTCACTACTGGAACATTTATTCAACTATTTCTGGACATGCATTGGACTTATGAACATGTCTTATGCATCTTATGAACATGTCCTTAAGTCTTTTGGTGTAAAAGTTCTTCATTTATGTTTCCAACATAAACTTCTATGGCACATATTCTTGATTTTAGCATTCTGTATGCACCACTTCAACATTACGATAAATTTCTTTCAGATAATGGGATACAAAATTTTTGTTCATGAAATCCACTCAGACTATGCTGCAAGAATTGATAATTTCCGTAGCTATGACACTGTGAGCAAGGACATAATTCACAGATGGACATATCCATTGGTGCCAGATATTATGAATTTTGGAAAAACAACCACAAAATTGGAACGACAAGGAATATATCGTGCCTCGGGTATGGATGAAATTTTGGTTTTGATTGGGTGCGTAGATGATGGGCTATATAGCATTATATGATATATGTTGTGCTTGTACATTGGCTCTAGTTTTCACTAATAATTATCAATTAATTATTGTATCGTCGTGACTCTTATTGGTTGCTGGGTCAAAACTAATTTTTACCTTTTTTTTTTTAAATTTCCATTTACTGAACGTGTTCTCTTTTGACAAATTCTTTTCTTCCCTTTCAGAAATTTCGCAATCACAATCTGCTGTTATTGGCCCATTCACTGTGATAGGATCTGGCACCAAAATTGGGGATGGCACGAAAATTTTAAATTCTGTCATTGGGGAAGGATGTGAAATTGGGTCAAATGTACACATAGAAGGATGCTATATATGGGACAATGTGACCATAGAAGATGGTTGTAAACTTAGGCATGGCATTGTATGTGATGGGGTGACTATGAAATCAGGAGCTGCTCTGGAACCTGGTGTTGTACTGTCTTTCAAGGTTGGTGTACTGTGCTGCCTATACCATTTTAGTATCCATACTTTCATCCTTCATGTTTCTCATACATTTGGACTGCTTCAAAATTATTACACTTCGCCGCAGTAGTCAGTATTTTGTCACTAACTTTAAGAATCAGGATCTTTTAAATTAAAGGCTTTAGCTGATGCTTGAGAATAAATGATGTCCATAATGTTTTGGTTTTGTCTTGTATTATAATATTAACTATTTGTTGCCATAATATTCTTTATCATGCTGTGCCTATACCGATCTAGTCATTTATTTTCATGTTTCATGACCCTAAGCGTATCTAAGATGTCTGCTAAATTCTCTTTGCCTGCTTATTTATCTTTTTCATCATGAGATGGAGATATAGATGCATTTTTTTCAGTTATTTTGCATGATGGAAACAACAACTTTGTTGTCTGTTATGCTTCCAGGTTGTAGTTGGACAGGAGTTCGTCGTTCCTCCTTATTCAGAAGTATCGCTGCTACAGCAACCAATTGAAGAAGATAGTGATGAGGAGCTCGAGTATGCTGATAGCACTAGTGGTATTGCTGAATTTTCATAAATGTTTCAACTGTCCCCCAAAGATATATATTATCCTTTATTTTCCCATTTTTTAATCATATTGTTTTGCTTCAAAAAAAAATCATATTGTTAGCTATAGAAAATTAGATACTGCTAGAGTGCTAGCATTTGAAATGTTGCTTGGAGGGTAACAATAACAGGTGATACAAAATTGTTTAGGTCTCAAAAGCAACACTATAGCCTCTTATGAATTTTATGGTATCTAATTCTTCAAATGGATAATATTGAAAAAATATACTGTGGGGCAGCCACTGAATCTTTTAAATAAATATTTTGGTTTGGAATGTGTTACTTTGATGTCTGCCCAAACATTTATTTCTTCTAAAAAATTAGATTGTTGCATTAGCAACAGTTCTAAAAAAAATTGTACAAGTGTCCTGATCAAACTGTTGTTGATTATATTTGTGGGTAAGTGCATAATTTTTTGCTCAGTTTGATAAAAGTCAGTATTGTTAGATTTAGATTGTACAACAATGACTACCAAAACCTTTTCTAACTTTGTCGGATTGAGTACATGGATCAAACATGCTTTTATGGTTTGTCAAAGTCCATTGGTTTAAAGAGGCTGCATAGATTTGAATCCATTTGAATGAATGGTCTCACTCAATCTTTCTTAATCCTCCGCGTTCTCTAGTTACTAGGGAAAGTGTTCAGAAAGACCCCAACTTAACTGTAATAACATATTAAGGACCTCAACTTATTTTGACTATAAACAAGTACCAAAGCTTTGACAAATTTTTATCAATTAAAAAAAGAATAGGGCATTTGTGTCATGTATTTTATCTATATTATAAATTATCATCATTTGCCAAGTTTTATGCATTTTATTGATAAAAATATATGTTAATAAAGTTGAGGTCCGTAGTTGGTTACATTAGAAGTTTCATTCTGTAGTTGGTTTGGGATAAAAGTTTAGGTCCTCAAAGAATACGGCTTGATTATTGGGCTATCCTCCATTTGGAAAACTCAAATTGGGGCTTCTATAGTTGATCGAGTTATAAGTATATTCTTATTCTTTATAATAATATGTGTTGGTAGGTTAAATACATATATTATTATGCCTTTCAATTACCATTTTCATCTATGCAGCCATCACCAGCACAGTGGATAATTCAGATGTTGAGATTGCTTCCCAAGTAGAGACACACTCCAACCCTGCTTCAGAGGTTTGTTTGGGAAAGCTTTTTAATTTATGATGTTGACCTTTGTCTGAATATGTCTCAATCAACTTATTTGTGGGCAGATCATGTAGATTAAGGTTAGATACAAGTGATTTTTGTAATGAGATTACTAGATTAGTTGACAACTATTAAAATGATATTGAAATCAGGGGCCTATTCAATAACTTATTGCCATTGAATTATTTTTACTTCTATTTAGGACATCATTGCTTAAGGCTTTATAATGTTCAACAGTTCTAGGCTGAATTGCAAAATCTTGTTGAAACAAGCTGCTCCCATCTTGTATACTATATTGCCAACCCGCACTGCTCTCACTACTTCATTACCAGTAAAAACTGTACCTAATGCAATTGCTGCAAGCCTGCAACTATTTTCTAGGGACCACGTATCTGACTGGCATGCCATTTTCTCGTGATACTGACCTCTTTGCACCCTAGGAGCAGATGTAGAAAATGTTAATGTTAATTGGGGGTGACGAATCTTAAACCCTAATGTCTATTTTTGAATGAGCAATGCTAACAACACACTCCTTTACGACACACTATTAGCAAATTTTTTGAAGAATTTAAATTAATGTCCCTCCAATTATAGTCAATTGTTTAGCTTTTCATTTTGGGCTAAAGTCCTGTTTTGTACAAAAAAAATTATATACAGTTGCTTGCTGAATTAATTCACAGTCTAAATTTGTAAATGATTACTCCTATAATTGTCTTTGTTTATCTTATTGTTGCCATATTGTTTCTATAACTTGATATTTAATCTAATTATTATTGCTAAATGACTTTTTAGAGATTTAAGTTTTCTAGTTCCAGTAACTGAATTGCAGAATTATTTTACATTTAACTTCTGAATTCTGATTGGGGTTGTGATTTGTGATCATGCACATTTTTTGTTTTGTCTTTTTCTTTTTGGTCGAGTTGTCTGGAGAATCTTAAGATACTAAGTATCTGCTTATTTTAAAACTTTATTCTGTTTGGTTATTGTTTTCTAAATTTTTCTTTACTGATGTGAGAAGGACATGACTAATTTATGAGTATGACAGTTGCGAGTTGCACCTAAACTAACAGGTCTACATGGAATAGAGAACCTATAGCTACCATTTTGCAGGGTGCTTATTTTTGTCATAGTTCAGTTTTTGTGGATTTTGTAATGTAATCCTTGCATGACTAGTGTATTGATTGAAGCTGGTATATGGGATATATCTTTCTCCTGAGCACTGACAAACTTTGTAATATGTTATCTTATCAGATGGTTGTGTGTGAACAATGTATTTAGGGAATTCAGTATTCACTATTTCTCATTTTACTTTCTTTTATTGATCAGCTAGGTATCGGTGGAGCTGGTTATGTTTGGTCAAAATGTGAAGGCCACGAAGAAGAGTGGAGGCATTCAGTGGCACCTATCACTGCAGATAAAATTTTGGAGGCAGTGAGAGCTATGGAAGATGATATGGATTTAATTCATGATGACAGTATTCTTCATCCTTCTGGGGAGCTGATACCTAACTCTTATGATTCAGATGATGATGACGATTCTAGAGACGACTTTGATAAAGAGGTGAGGATTTTGATGTCTAAGTTACGTCAGTTGCATTTTCTGGACCTTTGATAAGTAAGTTGTCCATCATTTGCAGGTTGAAGCAACTTTTCTCAGGGCTGTGCATGAAAACATACAAGAACACCATTTGATCTTAGAAGTCAACTCTTTGAAGTATGTACTATAATCATGCGTATTATTTAAAGTTAAATGTTTAAAGTTAAATGTTTGGAAGAACATATTTGGATTTATCTTTTGACATAAGCACACTGTAAGTGTTTGGAAGAGTTTATAAAAATACCCCTTTATTTGTTATCCTTGAAGAGGGATTGAGAACTGTGCTTCTTGACTGAGATTCTGATATTAGAGAGAAAATGAGAGAAACTGAACTCATTTCTGGATGTTTTTCAATCTTACTTTTAGAATTTACTCTGAATATATATACATGATACAAGCTTGATGCCAGCAGCTGATAGAGTTACAATAATTGTCAGAACCGACAGTTATTCTCCAACTAATAACTGATGCAACTGACTCCGAATGTTCTAGAGATTCATGTTAACTGTCGTAAGTCGTAAGTCACAAACAGCCGAAAGTTAACTAACAGAATAGAAACCTACTGTGTGATAACAGTGACCCATTACTCTATCACAGACAACCCAACTTCCGAATGCCCTTTATTTAAAGATGTTAAAGAACCAGCATTCCATTGTGTCTAGAAGCTATGGCATCTTCGTGGAATGTTTTCAGAACTATTATATTTCTGAAATTTTTTGACACTTGTGTTCTCGTCATATGCTTTGATTGTTTGTATATGATAACACATTGAATATGCATTCTCAAGAAACTAATTTATAGAAATATTGTCTTATGTGTTAGGTTGTCGTACAATAAGCTAACTGCTGATTGTGTTGGTGCTTTATTTTATGCAATGATGAAGTATGCCGTTGATATGCCCCATAGTTCAGCTGGTGAGCTTTCACCCGCTTCTATTGTCACATCACATCATCTTTTTAATCCTTCTCATTCTTTTTTTTTTGGTATTATTAATAGTTACTTAATGATTTATGATTGTCTGGGATGAACTTTTCAGATAGCTTGATTCAGAATGTTCAGGCAGCACTTACAAAATGGAAAAAGGCTCTTAGGTCCTACCTGACTGAGATCGATGAGCAGGTACATCTTTCAATTCTTTCCCCTTGTTGAATTAGAAATGGGGATCAAGTAGGCGTCTATCAATACCCTATTCGATAGACGCCTATTTGATCCCCATTACTTAATACTCTGCTCTCTCTGCTCTTATGTTTTCAAAAAAAAAATTCATTCCAGATTGAAGTGATTCTAAAATTTGAAGAGATTTGTTTGGAATCTGCTAAGGAGTTTACTCCATTGTTCACAAGGGTATGCTTATCTCTTACTATAAGATGGGCTCAACTTTAAATGTTGTGCTATGTCCTTTGTTTCCCTCTTTTGTTCTGACTTCTTGATTGCTTTCAGATTTTGCACTACATGTATAATGAAGATATTATAGAAGAAGATGCTATTTTGAGTTGGGAAGATGAGAAGAAAGAGGCAGATGAGTCAGATAAAGTTTTTGTAAATCAAGCCCAAAAATTAATTCAAGTGAGTATCATTATATATTTTTATTCACAACTATCCTATGACTGAGTTGCATCATATTCTCATGTAACCCATTTGTTGGATCTTGTGTAGTGGCTAAAAGAGGCGCCCGAGGAAGACGATGAAGAGGAAGAGTAGAGTAGAGTAGAGAGGATTTTGTTAGGCTAGATAATCTACAATTTGCCAGTTGCTGATAACAGGAGCTTAAAAGGGATTTTTGTGCATTCATATACCCTGTAATTCAAGTGTGGATTTGTTTCAACATTATTCCAAGTATATGTTATTGAGAATTTAATCTAATAATTAAATTTGAAGGTTTCATAAGAATGTATCCCCTCAATGAGTAATATTCCTAGCTTACTTTTCCTTTTAATTCCAACATAAAAATATAGTACTATAGAAAAAGGTCATAGTGAGAAGTTATGATTAGAAGAGTTAAAAAGTAACTTGTTCTTGAGAAATAAGATTCACACCCTTTGACGTAGAATATAAATGGGAAAAGCCTGTCTAATTCACATTCTTTGGAATAAATAATATTCAAGAGTGTTTTCTTAAAAACTTGTACTAAGATGAGAATATTACAATTCCAAATTTCTAAACACTTTCCAACACTCTCCTTGAATAGTTGAAATTTACGTGAAACCTCACTCTGAAAATAAGACCAACACGATTTAGTAAACTCATTACTTTCAACCAATCAGGAGTGTGTTTCTATCATGGAGGGTGAGACGAGCGATAGGAGGCCCTCAAAACTCAAACTTTTTTCTTTCTTCGCTTCACAGTAAAGAAAAATGCCCTTACCTCTTAAAACCACCCCTTTCACTTTTCCCCACACTACAGTAGCCATCTCCCACCCTATGACCACTTTCCCTCCCACCCAATCACCATCATATATAATATGTGCTTAACATCTTAAATTAGGGTTGATTGGTGATCCACATGGTTTTTTAGGAACAAAACTCAACCATGCCCTTAGGTCGGGTCCTAACGCGATGGTAAACAAGTGTGGTACCATCATGACTGGATAGTGTTTACAGGTCTACATAGTGTTTCCAGAAAGAGCTATTCAGTTTTTGGGCATCACTCAGAAACTGAAATCCACTTACGGAAAGCGGTAATTTCATCTTCTTGATTTCTCCTCTAAAATTCATCTCTATATCATGTTCTTGGTGGAATCTCACTCCGAACATAAGACAACCACGATTTAGTAAACTCATTACTTTCAACGAATCTCACTCTGAACATAAGACAACCATGGTTTTGTAGATTTTGGTATGCACATTTTAGTGTTGTACAATAAAAAATGTTTTTTATAACTCCAAAACATAATTTAATCTGAAGTTAAATTAATTTTTTTGAATTTAAATTTAAATATTCGTAAAATTTAAGGAGTTTCTCCCTATAATGTCATGCTTCTTCTGTCAAAAAATAATATTCATATCATATTTATAGCAAAGTACATGAAAGATAGTCTTCATTATACTAAGTTTATTTTCAATTTATTTGGAATTTTCTGTAATCAACACTTGCAAAGTTGTAAGGTGATTATAATTTTGTAAGGAGATTATTTATAGCTAACCAAGAATATTTAGACATAATTTCTACGGATAGTTCTCTCTGTATGTATTTACTTAAAAGTAAAAGCTTGTCAATATCCATGGTATTCATGCAGCAAAGTATACATAAAACATGCTGCTTGTCCCAAGTGGTTTTGTGAAAAGAATGTCTGCAATTGTAGCTGGTACATGCTTGATAGTGAGTGATTTAGCTGCAATTTTCTCTCTCACAAAATGAATGTGTAATTCAATATGCTTTTTCATTATGGAGTGCAGGATTGGATTATGAGCTAGTAACACAGCTGAAAGATTGTCAGTTTGTCACATAGAAGTTTTGTTGTGGCTTGAGCCATCTCTCTCTCTATACTCTGCCTCTGCACTCGATCTAGCTACCAAGGCTTATTTCTTTGAACTCCATATGACACTAGATTAGGCCCAAAATAAACACAGATTCCAGATGTAGACCTTCTATCATCTGGATCACTTGACAATCACTATCACAATACACCCGTTGTGAGTACTTAGTATCTGTTGGAGCAGGTTTGAGATGCAAACCATGATAGATTGTCCCACTCAAGTACCTGAGGACTCTTTTCTTTCGCTCTCCAATGAAATTCCAGTGGGATGCGGACCGAGAAACTAACGAGTTTGTTCACACAAAGAGGCAATTTACGGTCTAGTCAGTGTTGCATATTGAAGTGCTCAATACTAAGAAAATTATATGTTGTTTGATGCATGATATTTTTCTGTCTTGAGTTTTTAATTTTAAACAATGTAAAAATGATTATATAATCTTATAATAAGTTCAAGTTCAAAACTATTACATGTTACAACATTTTGATTTAATAGATGTATTAGTTTCCTTAAATCAAATAGCCAAGTTGTGAGAGTTTCAATACAAGCTGTTACATAATAGTCCCATTGGCTACTCAATGAAACAAATGAACACACAACAAATATAAAAGGCACACAGAGCCTCTTTTCTAAGCATACCTTTCTCGGCCTTTTGGCTAAGATCAAGTGTAGTATCTGTTCTTATCAGTTTAATATCTGATATGTGGGTCATTGGTCCACACGATATTAAATTACTTTTTTGAGGGAGAGAGTCCACCACAATAGCTTGCTATTGGAGCTCTCAAGTGTCGCCCATGTGTTGCACTATTGCAAGGGTCCGGTACACCCCACCAAAACTAGTTCAAAATTAATGTTGTTTTTTGGGTTGATGGAGTGATAAATATTATTTGCTTACTTTCATGCATAAAGTACAGATGTTGAGTTTGAACTTAGGTAACTATGGAAAATCTCTAATCTAATGAACTTCTTGGTGTTGATGATATTGTCTTCCTTTTTGATTTTTTTTTTTTATTCTTTGACCGCATTTCTTTCCAAACAAGGTTTTAAGTAGAATGTGATGATGTAGAATCATGAGACTGTCCTATCTTGTGTTGTCCGTAGCCTTATTTATAGGGAATTAAGTAGAAAATTGAAGTACACCATTATTGATTATGCCACTGTCAAAAGTTAACAAATGTAAACATGACTCACAACTTCTCAATATTCGTGGTCTCTAATATTGGGTTAAGGTGATTAAGTATTAGTACAATGATTTTCACAGTGTTCTCGTGCAAATTTGGTGCTTAGCCGACTAGTCATTTAGTTAGTCAATTATCTGATTAGTTGTTCGGATGATTAGGCGTTTGCTCAATAGATTAAGTGTTACTTTGGTTAACTCACACTTCTAACACTGATCTCCATGTTGATCAGGCGATTGAACCGAAAAATGGACTCTGTTTCTCAACTGTGAGTTCCTACACTACTTTAGAAAGTGTCTAGTGTAGAAGGTTGAACTATTAAATTAAGTTTGCATGAAAATGAAGGATAAAAGCGATAAAAGAAAACTAAATAAGTAAAGACTTGTGTTTCATTGAATGGTGTGTCAAAAATAATATGTACACGAAGTATTTATAGACAAAGACTACATAAGAAACCTATACTAACCCTATTTGCCACGTTCTTATCCCACTACCTAACATATTACATCATATAACATCATGGCTAACAACAAATGTATAGGTAACCGCTCATTTGGCTAAGTTATAGCCCAAAAATGCCTAGTTGGCTGACTTGTTGGTTGTCATATAAGGAGTTAATCGCATAGAGGCTATAACATTTCTAAAAACAATTGTTTTTAGAAATGTTATAGCCTCTAGGCGATTAACTCCTTATACCCACATCCCATAAATGTAGGGATATTACCATGTTTGACTTGGTCTTTTTCATGATATTTCTTTTCATAAATAATACAATAATAACCCGGGCCTTTAATAAACAATTATATGAGTCTATTAAGACCAAATAACAGCCTCCAAGGCCATATAGACTTAGCAGTCACGTTCAGCTGATTCTTGACTTGATGCACCTCGACTGCTCCTCAACTATTTATTTTTTCCGTGTAGTCATATTTGGTCAATTATATTAGACATTAAACGGATAATTTTGTACTTTGTCGGTCGGGAGTCAGCCCTCAACCCTCAGCTAGCTTAGCTCAACTGAGCAGGATTCAGCTAATCAACAAATTCTTTCCAATTAGCTGAGTGAATCTAACCAACTATTTTTTGGTATAAACGCATAGAAAATAAATCTCGACAGAAATAGGAGGTGGAAGAATAAAGACATAATTTCCATAACTATCTACTCCATTTTCCTCTTACCCACTCTCTTAAATAATATGAGTGGTGCAGATACTTTGGTAAGCACATTAGTCCTTAGCCATGTGTGTGCAGGAACTATCACAATCTTTTTCTTGGCAACAAAATGTTTAGGTAAGTTGGGCTCTGGAGGCTCACCAGGGTCGGGCCAGACCTCACGACTCTTTTATGAGCGCTAACAGAGGTACTTACAAATTACCCACTAAAGAGATCCTCACCAACAGAGCCAACTCCTTACGAACTGAGCCAGCTTTCATTGGTGACTATCACAATCTTTTGTGATTGTACTTTAGCTGCTGTAAAAATGAAGAAAACATTGGTTGTTACTTGAGTCAATGAAATCATGTTTCTTTAAACATATTGTAGATTCATGAGTCTCTCTATTCTATTCATGCAACAAAGGACATAATATAACACCTGATCTTGTAATCGAACTAGCTTCATTAACAGCAAATACACCAGCAAGCCTTATACCTTAATCAAGCTTAGCATTAATTCTTTGATTCTAATAATTTTATCTGAATAGATTATAGAAAAGTTACTTTCATTATCTTACACAACCTGAAATGCTGCTAAATAGTTCAAAATCTTTATCAGAACTAGATATTCTGTATCTGTCAATCGATAGATATGTCAGTTGTTTTTACAAACACTGAAGTTCAAAATTTAAGTTTGTAAAGGAAGAAGTAGCGAGAGAGTTCCAATTCCACTTGTTACATAAATAGTCCCACATCGACCACTTTGTAAAGAAGTTGAGCACACAACATATATATAACTCACATGAAGCTACTTCACAAATCATACCTTTCTCGGCCTTTTGGCTAAAATCAAGTGTAGTATCTGTTCTTATCAGTTTAATATCTGATATGTGAGTCATTGACTCACACGATATTAAATTACTTTTTGAGGGGAGAGTCCACCACAATAGCTTGCTATTGGGGCTCTCAGTGTCGCCTTTGCGTTGCACTATTGCAAAGGCACAGCGCACCCAACAAAGCTAGTTTAAATTTGTTGTGTTTGATTTGTTTTGTTGTTTTTGATTAGATTAGATTTGATATGATTTGATTTTTATATGCAAATTTTAGTGGTTGGTAGTTAGGGGAGGGGAAAATGTCAGTTTCTTAGTTTAAAACTCGTTAGAGCTTCTTTGTTATAGCTTTTTATTTTACTTAGATTAAACATGAGTATTTCATCAACTTTTTTAAAAAACTACTTTAGATGGAAAGTTGTTTTGAATATCTTCTTTTAAGAAGCATTTTTGTTCTTTCTTTTAATTTATTATGGTGTGTCTAACTGTGAAGTTATTGTAATTTGTTATGGAAATTATTTATAGCTATCCAAGAAAAACATACAGCATCTCTGTGTGTTTTTCAATATCTATAGACTAAAAAGTGAATACTTGTCAATATTCATAGTATCATGCCACAAACATTACATGTATATTTTTATAATATATACATGTAATAATACACATGCTTAGCCAGCCATACATTTTTTTCTATCCCAATAGAAAATGCACCAGTAGGCTCTGAACTCTCTAACACTAGATTTGAATAGATTACAAGAAAATCAATTTGGTTTAGACAACCTTGGATGCTGCTAACAAAGACAACATTTTGGTGGTTAAAAGGTTGTTCACAATCTGTTGGATATTTTAGTGTAATTGATCTCATGATTATGTTAAAATAAGAGTGCACGCTTGTTTTAATGTAATAAAATGAGATGTATGCAGTTTATCTTGGGTGGCGCCTACTGTCGCTTGAAGCGACAGTTAAGCGCGAGGTTTTGCAAGTTGGCAGAAGTTTCTGTCCATTGGCGCATGGAGCGTGACTTAGGCGCCACTTAAGCGGCGATTTCACGCCTGTGTGTTAGAAAAGTGTCGCATGGAGCGAGAACGAGGCGCCAGTGAGGCGCGGGACGTTGAAAATAGATTTTATGCGAAAAATCGTTATAAATCTAGCTTTTTTTTAGGAACAAAAAGCAGTTTTCCTTTTTCAAGATCATTCTCTCTGGTTACGAAAGTCATAGAACAAGAACATACACAAGAACAAAACTCTTAGAATTAATCTTACGATTTTATCCGATTGAACAATTTTGGTTGAACCCGAAATTTGATTCAATCTGAAGTGTTTTTACACGACTTGATTTATCCAAGTATTGTCATTTTGTTCATATTGAATTATCAAATCCCCAACAAAAGATTGAATCAAATTTTGAAATGACGAACGATAATTCGAAGATGACAAGCAAGTTTGCGAAATTGGACAAGTTTGAAGGCGAGGACTTGAAAGATGGCGAGAAAAGATGCACTTTCTCTTGACAACATTGAAGGTGGTGTATGTCTTTGAGTACTCGATCTTGCGTGTATCTCGAAACCAAACTCGGATCAAACAAGGAAGCGTCTCAAATGGGAAAGCGATGATTACATTTGTCGTGGACACATTCTCAATGGTATGTCGACTCTCTCTTTGATATTTATCAAAATGTTGAATCTGCTAAAGAATTATGGGACTCTCTTGAGACCAAATATATGGCAGAAGATGCTTCAAGTAACAAATTCCTGGTTAGTAATTTCTTTAATTACAAAATGGTTGATTCAAGGCCTGTTATGGAACAATATAATGAACCTGTTGCGAATTTTGGGTCAGTTTACTCAACATGATTTGAAAATGGATGAATCCATTGCAGTTTCATCAATAATTGATAAACTGCCTTCTTCTTGGAAAGACTTCAAGCACACCTTGAAGCATAAGAAGGAAGAGTTGACTCTGGTTCAACTCGGTAGTCATTTCATGATTGAAGAGTCACTGAGGGCTCAGGAAAATGACAAGCCCAATGATAAAAGTGTGGCAGGTTCCTCTTCCGTTAATATGGTAGAGGAAAGTGGAACAGTTAAGCAAAATTACAATGGTAAAGGTAAGAAACGAAAGTTTCAAGGAAATAAGAACAAAGGTCCAAACAAACAGACAAAATTGTCATGCTGGAAGTGTGGGAAACCTGGTCATCTAAAGAGGGACTGCCGGGTGTTCAAAGAAAAGAACAAGGCTGGTCCAAGTGGATCGAATGATCCTGAAAAGCAACAAGGTCAGATTGTTGTGAATAATTTTAATTCGAATACGAATTCAAATTATGTATCACTAATATCTGAGGCATTCTATGTGCAGGATGATGACGTTGCTTGGTGGTTTGATTCGGGAGCAACAAGCCATGTGTGCAAAGATCGTCGTTGGTTCAAGAAATTTAGACCAATTGATGATGGCTCTATTGTGAAGATGGGCAATGTTGCGACTGAACCAATCCTAGGAATAGGTTGTGTAACTTTAGTTTTTACTTCCGGAAAAAGTTTGTATTTGGATAATGTCTTATTTGTACCTGGTATCCGTAAGAACTTATTATGCAGTATGGTTTTAAATAATTGTGGTTTCAAGCAAGTACTTGAAAGTGACAAGTACATCTTGTCAAGACATGGTTCTTTTGTTGGATTTGGTTATCGTTGTAATGGAATGTTTAAATTAAACATTGATGTTCCTTTTGCTCATGAATCTGTTTGTATGGCCTTGAGTAGTTCTATAACTAATGTGACAAAATCAGAAATTTGGCATGCTAGATTAGGACATGTTCATTACAAAAGATTAAAAGATATGTCAAAAACAAGTATGATTCCTCCTTTTGATATGAACATTGAAAAATGCAAAACTTGCATGTTGACTAAGATCACTAGGAAACCTTTTAAGGATGCTAAGAGTGAAACTAAAGTTTTAGACCTTATTCATAGTGACTTGTGCGATTTGCATGCTACCCCATCATTAGGTCATAAAAAATATATTGTTACGTTCATTGATGATGCATCTAGGTATTGTTATGTATATTTATTAACTACAAAAGATGAAGCTCTTGAGAAATTCAAAATCTATAAGAATGAGGTAGAACTTCATCAAAATGGGTTGATCAAAACTCTTCGTACGGATAGGGGAGGTGAGTATTATGATCCGGTGTATTTTCAATCTCACTGGAATAATACATCAAGTCACAGCTCCCTATACACCACAACAGAATGGTGTAGCCGAAAGGAAAAATAGAACCTTGAAAGAAATGGTGAATTCTATGTTATCCTATTCGGGTCTTAGTGAAGGATTTTGGGGAGAGGCTATGTTGACAGCCTGTTACTTGTTGAACAGAATTCCTAACAAAAGGAATAAGGTTACCCCATATGAACTTTGGCACAAAAAGACACCAAATTTGAGTTATCTCAAAGTTTGGGGATGTAGAAGTCATGGTCGATTTACAGAGAACCTAAAAGGAAAACCTTAGGTGAAAGAGGTATAGACTGCATATTTATTGGATATGCTGAGCATTCTAAAGCATATAGATTCTATGTGCTAGAATCTAATGATTCTGTTGCTGTGAACTCGGTCATAGAGTCACGGGATGCAATCTTTGATGAACAAAGGTTTACATCTATACCTAGGCCAAAGAACATGAACACCATGTCAAAAGTCTCAGTTAATAATGAGGATATGCCTTCAACTAGTACAGAAACAAGAAAGAGTACGAGAGTACGAAAGGCTAAGTCATTTGGTGATGACTTTCAACTTTATTTGGTTGAAGGGTCAAGGAATGATGTTGAATTTCAATATCAATATTGCCTCAATGTTGAGGAAGATCCAAAGACTTTTAGTTAAGCAATGGCTTCAGGATGTTGCATTACGGAAAGAAGCAATCCAAAGTGAGATGGACTCCATCTTGCAAAATAATACACGAAATTGGTTGACTTACCTCACGGATGTAAACCATTAGGATGTAAGATGATCTTTAGGAGAAAGATGAAAGTGGATGGTATGAGACAAGTACAAAGCCGATTGGTGATCCAAGGCTTTAGGCAAAAGGAGGGTATTGATTTTTTCGATACATATGCTCCTGTTGCTAGGATATCCACCATTAGATTTTTGTTAGCACTTGCTGCTATCCACAATCTGGTGATTCACCAAATGGATGTGAAAACGCATTCTTAAATGGTGAATTGGATGAAGAGATATACATGAAGCAACTTTGAAGGGTTTGTTATGCCAGAAATGAAAATAAGGTGTGCAAAGCGATGAAATCTCTTTATGGCTTGAAACAAGCACCTAAACAATGGCATCAAAAATTTGATGAGGTTGTGCTATCTAGTGGTTTTGTTCTAAACCAAGCGGATAAATGTCTATACAAACAAGTTTGATACTCATGGCAAAGGAGTTATCATTTGTTTGTATGTAGACGACATGTTGATCTTTAGTGCAGGACCAAGGTCAAGTTGATGAAACTAAGGCATTTTTGTCTTCTAAGTTTGATATGAAAGACATGGGGAGGCGGATGTGATCTTAGGAATAAAGATCAAACGTGGAAACAATGGTATCTCCATCTCTCAATCACATTATATTGAGAAGATATTGGAGAAATTTAATTTTAAAGATTGTTCTCCGGTAAGTACTCCCATTGATCCTAACCTGAAGTTATTACCTAATAAAGGTGTAGCGGTGTCTCAACTTGAATACTCAAGGGCGATAGGATCACTTATGTATGCAATGATAAGTACTAGGCCTGATATAGCTTATGCTGTTGGTAAACTTAGTAGGTTTACAAGTAATCCTAGTTCTCATCATTGGCAAGCCATGAATAGAGTATTCAAGTACTTAAAGGGAACCATTGGTTATGGTTTGACATATATTGGGTTTCCTTCAGTCATTGAAGGTTACTCTGATGCAAGTTGGATAACCAATATGGAAGATCATTCTTCCACAAGTGGTTGGGTATTCCTCCTTGGAGGAGGTGCTATATCTTGGGCATCCAAGAAACAGACTTGCATTACAAACTCAACAATGGAATCTGAATTATAGCTTTAGCGTGGTGGTAAAGAAGTTTGAATGGCTAAGAAATCTGATATATGAGATTCCATTGTGGCCCAAACCTCTACCTCCCATGTCTATCAGGTGTGATAGTCAGGCTACTTTGGCTAAGGCATATAGTCAAGTGTATAATGGGAAGTCTAGACACTTGGGAGTAAGACACAGCATGGTTCGGGAGTTAATCATGCATGGTGTGATATCAGTGGAGTTTGTAAGAACTCAGCATAATTTGGCCGATCATTTAACCAAAGGGTTAAGTAGAGATCTCGTGAAAAGGTCGGCTGTGGGATTAGGATTAAAGTCCATCTGAAATTTCTTATGTTAAGATACCCAATTCCCATCTAATATGACATTAGGTGCTGAATTCAATGTGGAAAGCTTAACATGTGGAGATTGGAACACATCATCGAAAGAATCCCAAAAGGTATGTGTTACATTCGTAAGTTAAGGAGGTTGAAGTATAACTTCTTAATGGTTCTTTTGAAAAATTGCATTTGCAGTGCAAGAAAGAAAAGAACTACCTATATAAGCATGAAGTTTAGCGCTTCAAGAAGCTGGGACTTGGCTTTGATATGCTTATGAAGGATAGGGACACAGGCTAGTAAACTAGTGTCAAGTAAGAGTAATGTTTTAAACTATTGTGCGGATTACCTTCATGTATTCAAGATGAATAGAAAGGGTTCAATCCTTAGTGACACCCTGATATTCGAATATTTGAAATGTGTAATAAGCTAAGATGAAATTCAATCGTCACGATATTTCATTTATGCAATAGTTTGTAGTATGCTATGACTTTGGTAATTTGATCGGTAATTACACTAAAACAGGGGAGGATTGTTGGATATTTTAGTGTAATTGATCTCATGATTATGTTAAAATAAGAGTGCACGCTTGTTTTAATGTAATAAAATGAGATGTATGCGATTTATCTTTGGTGGCACCTCACTTTGTCGCTTACGGCGTGATTAAGCGCGAGTTTTGCAAGATTGGCAGAAGTTTCTGTCCATTGGCGCATGGAGCGTGAGTCATAGAACAAGAACATACACAAGAACAAAACTCTTAGAATTAATCTTCTGATTTTATCCGATTGAACAATTTTGGTTGAACCCCGAAATTTGATTCAATCTGAAAGTGTTTTTACACGACTTCAGATTTATCCAAGTATTGTCATTTTGTTCGTATTGAATTATCAAATCCCCAACACAATCTAGTTATTTTACCATAACTAGATTTTCTGTCTCTTTAACCAAATATACTTGTCTCAAGGAATGTCTTTTGAAGCTTCATCCATAGCTTTATTCTCTTCCTCTGAATTAAGCAAGGGCTTTGTAAATGATGGCTCTATCCCTGAAACATAGACTATATAAGGACTAATTCGAACATGAAAAAAAATATTATAGAGACAAACAATACAATGACCAAAAGCTAAATATCATATATATAAAATATGATATTGTAATTGAATTGGCAATAAGTCCTTATTCCTTAATCAAGCTCAATAGAAAATACACCAGCAGGCCTTATTCCTTAATCAAGCTTAGCAATAAGTCCTTGATACTAATAATTATATCTGAATAGATTATAGGAAAGTTACTTTCATTATCTTATGCAACCTGAATAGATTATAGGAAAGTTACTTTCATTATCTTCTGTCACCATGAAGAGGCAGTTTACAACTGTTTTTACAGACACTGAAGTTCAAAACTTAAGCTATAAAGGAAGAAATAGCAGTAGAGTTCCAATACTAGTTGTTACATGATAGTCCCACATCGACCACTTTGTGAAGCAGCTGAGCACATAGCAGATATAAAAGCCACATGAAGCGACTTCAGAAATCATACCTTTCTCGGCCTTTTGGCTAAGATCAAGTGTAGTATCTGTTCTTATTAGTTTAATATCTGATATGTGGGTCATTGGCCCACACGATATTAAATTACTTTTTTGAGGGGGAGAGTCCACCACAATAGCTTGCTATTGGGACTCTCAAGCGTCGCCTTTGCTTTGCACTATTGCAAAGGCTTGGCACACCCCACCAAAGCTAGTTTAAATTTTTTTGTGATTGATTTGTTTTTTTTTTGGTGTTATTCGTACATTTTGCCTATCTTTAGTAGCAAATGATAGCTTATCATATGAAGATTTTTGTTTGGTGATTTAAACATCATGTAGATTAGAGGGAAAATAGTCATGTTATGAAGGGTCAGAAGAATTATTAACAAGTTGGAAAAGAAGGTGGTGCAGCAAAGGATATATGTAAATAGCATATGATCTTGTAATAAAATGATTTTGATTTGATATAAAAATGAAAATTAACTTCTATTTCCCTTGAAAATCTCTAAATCATTGAATGTCAAAATAACTTCCTTTTTAATTAATTTGTAACAAACTAGCCATTAGTACCATGATATATTTTCACTTTGATATTCAATTAGTTTGGGCCATAAGTTTTGAATCTGGATTTTGTTCTTCCTAATTTCAATTAAATTAGAATCTTTTACAATAAACACTTGAACGTATTTATATGATTATGATTATTTGAACAAGCTTATTCTGAGTTTTTCTGCCATATCAAAAGATTCAAAACTTCATACTTTAATTTTAGGGAAATATGAAATCAACAAAAGTTAACAATCTGTAAACATGACTCACTTGACCAAAAAAAATGACTCACAACTTCTCAATATTCATGGTATCTAATAAGTTGTTTGCTTGGATGATTAGGCGTTTGCTCAATTGATTAAGTGTTACTTTGGCTAACTTGCACTCCTAACACTGATCTCTTTGTTGATCAAGTGATTATGCTGAGAAAGAGACTCTGTTTCTCAGCTGGGAGTTCCTTGACTACTTTAGAAAGCGTCTAGTGTAGAAGATTGAACTATTAAATTAAGTATGCATGCAAATAAAGGATAAAAGCAATTAAAGAAAAGTAAATAAGTGAAGGCTTGTGTGTGACTAAACGGGTGTGTCAAAAATAATATGTACACGAAGTATTTATAGACAAAGACTATAAGAAACCTATACTAACCTTATTTGCTACATTCTTATCCCACTACCTAACATATTGCATCATATAAGATCATGGCTAACAACAAATGTATAGGTAACCGCTCATTTGGCTAAGTTATAGTCCAAAAATGCCTAGTAGGCTGATTTGTTGGTTGTCATATAAGCTATCCACGTCCTTCATGATCCTATTTCTAACGAAATAAGTCGTATGTCATATTCTTGACTTGGTAAGCTATTACAACTTGCATATCACCTCAAACAACTAAATTGCGGTCCAAACAGCTAGCTGCTAGCTCATCTTGTTCTCCACCATCCTATATTTAAGGAAATTGACCTTTATGCACGTTCATGACTTGATCAACTAATATAAATTATATAACTTCTCAATCAGCTAAGATATAGGCCGATCCATTTAAAAAGGCTAATGAAACACCAAATTTCCCATGTACTCCATATCTCTATTTTCTCGAAAGTGGATTGTTTTTAGAATCAATTATAGCCTTGATTCTAGGTGATTAACTCCTTATACCCACTTCCCATAAATGTAGGGATGTTACCGTAGTTTTACTTGGTCTTTTTCACGATATTTCTTTTCATAAATAATACAATAATAACTCGGGTCTTTAATAAACAATTATACGGGTCCATTAAGACCAAATAATAGCCTCCAAGACCATATAGACTTAGCAGCCATGTTCAGCTGATTCTTGACTTGATGCACCTTGACTGCTACTCAACTATTTATATTTTATGTTGTAGTCATATTTGGTCAATTAGACATTATCTTCTGTCACCATGAAGAGGCAGCCACTTTCGAGACCAAAAGAGACGGGTCCCTTCAAGTTCGACAGCATTATAACATACATTTCAGCAGGTTAGGGACCATTTCTCCGATTCTACTTGACTTTGCAGGCAGCAAAATCTGCCACATGATGAAGTAGAACAATACACTCTCAAGTCAAACTCAATTGCATAACTTCATATCAAAGCTACGTAGGTAGCCTCTCATCATCATCGTCATCGGAACTAGAGTAACGTACTCTCATCTCTGCTATGGCTGGAAATAGTTGCCTATGCATATCAGAAGGCGAATGTTGACGAGTATCTGGAGAGGAGGACACGGATGAAGCCTCTTTCTTGCAAAAACCCTTCACCGTCTTTGTTGTTGATACTTTAACCTCTTTGCACACCTTGTCCAACATTATCAAAAAATCACGTACAATCACAAACAAACGCTTTCATTATCTTCTGTCACCATGAAGAGGCAGTTTACAGCTGTTTTTACAGACACTGAAGTTCAAAACTTAAGCTGTAAAGGAAGAAGTAGCAGTAGAGTTCCAATACTAGTTGTTACATGATAGTCCCACATCGACCACTTTGTGAAGCAGCTGAGCACACAGCAGATATAAAAGCCACATGAAGCGACTTCAGAAAACATACCTTTCTCGGCCTTTTGGCTAAGATCAAGTGTAGTATCTGTTCTTATCAGTTTAATATCCGATATGTGGGTCGTTACACGATATTAAATTACTTTTTTGAGGAGAGTTCACCACATAAACTGCTATTGGGACTCTCAAGCGTCGCTTTGCTTTGCACTATTGCAAAGGCTTGGCACACCCCACCAAAGCTAGTTTAAATTTTTTTGTGATTGATTTGTTTTTTTTTTTTTTGGTGTGTTTCGTGCTGCTGCCATGGCCCCATGTTAAATAGCATTGGTGAGAAGAATTATTAACAAGTTGGAAAAGAAGGTGGTGCAGCAAAGGATATATGTATATAGCATATGATTTTGTAATAAAATGATTTTGATTTGATATAAAAATGAAAATTAACTTCTATTTCCCTTGAAAATCTTTAAATCATTGAATGTCAAAATCACTTCCTTTTTAATTAATTTGTAACAAACTAGCCATTAGTACCATGATGATATATTTTCACTTTGATATTCAATTAGTTTGGGCAATAAGTTTTGAATCTGGATTTTGTTCTTCCTAATTTCAATTAAATTAGAATCTTTTACCATAAACACTTGAACGTATTTATATGATTATGATTATTTGAACAAGCTTATTCTGACTTTTTTCTGCCATATCAAAAGATTCAAAACTTCATACTTTAATTTTAGGGAAATATGAAACCAACAAAAGTTAACAACTGTAAACATGACTCACTTGACCAAAAAAACAAACATGACTCACAAGTTCTCAATATTCATGGTATCTAGTTAGTTGTTTGCTTGGATGATTAGGCGTTTGCTCAATTAATTAAGTGTTACTTTGACTAACTTGTACTCCTAACACTGATCTCTTTGTTGATCAAGCGATTATGCTGAGAAAGAGACTCTGTTTCTCAGCTGGGAGTTCCTTAACTACTTTAAAAAGCGTCTAGTGTAGAAGATTGAACTATTAAATTAAGTATGCATGCAAATAAAGGATAAAAGCAATTAAAGAAAAGTAAATAAGTGAAGGCTTGTGTTTGATCAACAGATTGTGTCAAAAATAATATGTACACAAAGTATTTATAGACAAAGACTACATAAGAAACCTATACTAACCCTATTTGCCGCATTCTTATCCCACTACCTAACATATTGCATCATATAAGATCATGGCTAACAACAAATGTATAGGTAACCGCTCATTTGGCTAAGTTATAGTCCAAAAATGCCTAGTAGGTTGATTTGTTGGTTGTCATATAAGCTATCCGTTGTCATATAAGCTATCCACGTCCTTCATGATCCTATTTCTAACGAAATAAGTCGTATGTCATGTTCTTGACTTGGTAAGCTATTACAACTTGCATATCTCCTCAAACAACTAAATTGCGGTCCAAACAAACATGTTAGCTGCTAGCTCATCATGTTCTCCACCATCCTATATTTAAGGAAATTGACCTTTATGCACGTTCATGACTTGATCAACTAATATAAATTATATAACTTCTCAATTAGCTAAGATACTAGGTGAATGCCGTGCCATGCACGGGTTGTTATATTTTATTTATTTAATTTAATAACGTTTATATATTAAAACATATAATATTTTTATATAGATATTATGTATACGTATATTAAAAATATAGTATTATGTAATGGCAATTTATATATAAAATTATTCATTTTAATTAGGCAACATTCTTATATAGTGTATGAAGTTTTGATATAATTAATTGACAAATTTTTAATGAGATTAATTTTTGAAATAAAGTTTTACAAAAGTTAGAAACTTCATTAATCTTTGTAATATGAAAAAAATTCGATATATATATATATATATATATATATATATATATATATATATATATATATATATATATATATATATATATTTTGAAGCAAAATTTTTATATAATTCTTTAAAATATTAGAATGTCAAATGTATAAAATAATTTATATTTTATTAGAATGCTCGTGCGATGCACGGGTTGTTAAAATATTTTAAATTTAATTTTTTTTTTAAAAATTTGTATAAAAAATATTAAATAAAATACAAATCATGTTTATATATTTATATATATATATATATGTTATGAAAATAACCAAAACTATAGAAATGAGAAATATGAAGAAGATAAGAACATGAACAAATATGAAAGATGAGAATATTTCTATTCACTTCAAGTGTACATACACATAGGAGATAACCATATTTATAGGGTGAGAATAGGGAAAGTGATTAGTCAATGATAAAAATCCACTAATGACTTGATGGAGGGAGACTAGTGGACATCCAATATAATAATATTCATAACACTCCCCCTTGGATGTCCATCGAGGATATGCCTCATTAAAAACCTTACTAGAAAAAACCCAGTGGGATAAAAATCTAGTGAAGGAAAAGAGTACAATATCCTGTCAGTGGGAACTGCCTCGTTAAAAACCTTTTCAGTAAAACCCTGTGGGACAAAACCATGGAAAAGGGAAAAAGAGTGCAGTTTTTCTCCCCCTGATTGAATCATCACTAAAGAATATGAATTTCAATATTTAGAGTTTCTCCTTGAGTGCATATGGAATAATCTACTCCATTGTCACTTGTGATTGTATCCTCTTTAAATGGAACTTTGCGATCATTATTATCTTCAAAACATCTTCCTTGAACTGTTGGCATTTGGACATGAAATGAAGAAGCAAGAACCATAGATTGTTTTATAGATCAAAAAGATATTTCAGTGTCACCATATGTAGATAATAGCTGACTTGTAATCTGACTTGATCTAGATCAGAAAAAATCTTGTATATCTGCATGGTTAATTTGTGTAACATACATAAAAATGATTTATTCATTACAATAGCCAAACATAAATATGCATCTTACCCCATTTCAGATGCATTTTGGTTTGTGATATGCATGCATGCTTTTATAGTCTTTGAGACTAAGATATTTTATATATTCTTACCACACAAGTCATGTAGTCAATATGAATAATTTCTGCAGATCAATATGAGTCATTTTTTTTTTTCAAAAGAAAGATTTTTCTTTGCATCTTGAATCCTTCTAGGATTTTCCATGTAGAGGTCAACTACAGGTTCAACCTCAAAAATCTATCAGATATAATTTGAGGTCATTCATCTAGAGCTCTTTCTTTGAGTAATCTATAATTTTGGAATTCTCTTCAGGAGTTCCAATAATAGGAAACTATAGCAAATTCATGTATTGATATTTTCATATAACTCAATGGACCAGTGGTGTCATTTTTATATCACTCGTTTAGAATATAAATTGAGATGATTATACCACATGTGTTCAAATTATATCATCTCATAGTGGTACTGATTCAATTTGTGTAATCATCTCGAGAATCCAAAAAAATGTGCACTAGAATATTAAATCCTTCAGGGATCTTTAAATAATTATGACTATCAACAAATAAGTTGTAGCAATATTCAACTTGTGAAAATTGAGCTCTTCATGTGCTACAAGGCTAATTAAGTACTGAAAAAGTACTCGCATCCACCCTTGAGAAACATGTCGAGCTTTGTAATTGAATTATCTTTTGAACTTCTAGTTCACATTGTTTAGTTTGAGGATCAATATGAGATAATGATAATTCATTCCAACTGATCTCCTTTTTTTTCAGCTGCTTATTCTCTCCCCCTAATGTTGGGAAATCTAATTCTTCAAATGATAATCATCAGACTGGACTAAACAAGTCTCCAATTGTTGGCTCAAGATACTATATTATACATGGAGATTTATATCTAATATATATTTCCAAAATTCTTTTAGAACCCATCATATTGCATTGCACATCCAAAAATATTAAGATGGGAAATATTAAGTTTGTGACCAAAAACCAAATGTAAAGGGGAAGAGTTGTGATAACTTGTTGGCTTGATGCGAATCAATATTACAGCATGTAAAATTGCAAAACTATGAAGAAGATAAGAACATGAACAAATATGAAAGATGAGAATATTTCTATTCACTTCAAGTGTACATACACATAGGAGATAACCATATTTATAGGGTGAGAATAGGGAAAGTTAGTCAATGATAAAAATCCACTAATGACTTGATGGAGGGAGACTAGTGGACATCCAATATAATAATATTCATAACAATATATATATATATATATATATATATATATATATATATATATATATATATGTTTAAATATTTTATATCAAATATGAATTTTAGATGTTTTCTTATATAGTGTATGTGTTTTGTAACATAAATATATGGTAATAATTTAATAAATTAATTGTTTTTTAATATTATTTTATTAAAGTAAATGATAAAAAATGAATAATTTTTAAGAATATCATTTTATGTAGTGTAATAAATTAATATTTATAAATTTTCTTAATACTTTCTGTTTAAATATGAAAAAGCTTGAAAAGTTAACTACTATATTTTTATAGCTAATAGGAAAAGTAAAAACTTAGTCATTAGTGAATAGTGAGTATATATTAGTAACTTATAAGCTAAAATTAAAGTTACTGCAAATCTATATATCTATATATAAAGGAAACCCCAATGGAGTCTCCTTAAAGTTTCTCAATATTTTTAACTATATTAAGCATTTTTATTTAGTTTTAATTACCATTTTGTTGATACAACCATTCTAACTAAAGTTTAGAACAATTTGATATTTGTGTATCAATCTAATTCACGTGTTTATTTCTGCTGTATTGAAGTTATACACAATATAAGAATAACTTTTGAATAAGTGATAGTCTTTATAGTGCCTTATTGATAGTCTATGATTCATTAAAAAAAACTTTTAGATATCAAAGGAATTTCAAGTAGTTTTCCATCCCTTGATTATACGCTCTAATATTTCTCTATACACACTATGCATCTTCCCGTGTTAGCACTTGTTTCTAATGCTCACATGCACATCTTGTTGTTTGTTCTAATTTTTTTGCCAAAATCACTTCTCTCACTATTTAATATATAGTTGTGTCTTATCATAACTGATTAAAACTATACATCTTTCACTTTTATTTTAGTAACTAATGAATTTATTGGCAACTAAGGAATGATTCATATGAAACTCCACTTTCAATGCATAATAGTTACACCAAAAAGAATTTCAAAGGCCAATTAAAATATATTATTCATTTGCACTCTCATACTAAACTAAACAATTTTTCCAAATAATAATTATATATATTAAATAAGCTATTCAAATTTTTCCAATTTTTGTTTGGTACGTAGAGCTATTCAATTTTTTTTTGGTTTTATCACATAATTATATAATAAATAATATATATATATATATATATATATATATATATATATATATATATATATATATATATATATATATATAAAAGAAACGTTATTCTTAACTTTTCCATTAAACACACATTTTGTAAATATTCCAAAGAATTAAAATATGTTATATATATATATATATATATATATATATATATATATATATATATATATAAATGTATGAGCTAATATTATAATGTGTTGGATTTTTAAATTTTAGCACATTTTTTTTTATGTGGAGGCTCTATGGAGGATTCCTTTACATATATGTGGGGGCTCCATTGGAGACTCATATACAAATATAGATGTGTGTGTGTGTGTGTATAGAGAGAGATAAAATTCACAACATCATATCAATTACACTTCCACCTTTCAATCAAGAAGGTTTCGATTAATAGTTGAAGATATACTCCAATCCAAGAAGAGATAGTTGTTTTGTTTACAGACTATATGAATACATTAAACTTGGAACCTATAACAAACTTAAGACTATCAACAATCCATAAAAGCTTAAGAATAAAAAACAAATTTACACAATATTTTTTGGAATTCCAACTACTTGTTTGCTGGTGTTTTTAGCAAACAATCACTAGTTTTCAATATTAAGACTGTGAGATCAAACTAGAAAATCTCTTTGACAATTGCCATCAAGTTTGTGTTTTTTGAAGTACGTAAGAACAGATAATGGTAGAAAGAAGTGATTTGAAAGCGAAGTAAAAGCAATAAATGCAACAACGTAAAAAGAAAGTAAAGACTTTGCATTAAACGAAGAAATAAAAGTGGTTCACCAACACATACAATGATCTGTTTCACTCGTGTTTCGTTGACTTGGAAGTTGAGTTTCCAGCGTTTTTGTAAAATGTGGTGACCCTGCTTCCTATTACAAAGGGGTATTTATACTCCTAGGAACAATCGTGGGGAAAGGGTAATCGCCTCCTAAAACTACGGGAGTAACCGCCACTACTTTCTTCTCTCTGCACCTTCGATCGACTCATTGTCGCATCGCTGAGCGAAATGTTGAGCCCAACTCGTCAAGTGTTGTGTCCTCGCGTGTCGAAATTTGTTTACTTCATGGCTTTGAGAGCCTAACTTGTCGAAGACTGCCTGCACTCCTTGCTCTTATCTGCCTTCCCTGTCGAACCCATGGTGCATTGACTTGAATATTGACCTATGGCCCACAGAACAATATTAAATGTGACGTCAGCCCCATTTAAAGCTTCATTTAATGTGCTGTCGAAATTTTGAGGTAACAGATTGCCCCCCAAAAAATGCTTTTTCGACGGAATAAGGAAAGGAGTCAAGAAGAGGCATTTTTTGAATACTGTGCAATGGTCACTTTTACCGCCTTTTGCACTTCAACAGTGGTCGAAAAGACGACCATCATTACTTGCGCAGTAAAGCGAACCGCTCTATTGGTACACGTCGCGTAGTTGGTGGGCCATCACGTCTCTCAAACGTCGCAAACGTGCGAGTTATGGCGAACGTGCCAATAACTGTTTAATTCCAAACATATATAAACGGCCACAACCCTTCAAATTCCTTTTTACCCAGTTTGAACCTTTGTGAATTTTTTCTGCACTTTCTATTCTCTGCGTTTTGCAAAAGATTCCAAAATCACTAAAGTTTCAAACTTTCGTCTCTTCTCTTCAGTTTACACCCAGATTCCACTCTGTATTCACTTTTCTTAACTCATGGCTTCATCATCTGCTGCAATGACACAACCTGAGAGCTCGAAGAAGAACGATGAACCCAGAAACCTCCAAACCCTAGATGGTTTCGTTGATGAACCTGACATTAACGACGAACGGTCTACTCAATGGCAAACCCAGGTATTAATCCCTTCTGCTGAGATTTACACTCATGCCTATTTGGGTCCTCTTCCTGACATCTTGCTAGAAACCTGCCGAGGTTTCTAGAGATTTTTCCTACCATGTTCGCTCAACCTAGACTTTTTGCTGAAACCCCTTTTCATTTAGAGTTTCTGGCTAACCCCTCTAGGGTCTTTAGGTCTGCTCCTAGGCTCGACCAGCAAAATTACATAGACTGGCTCGACAAAGTAGAAGCTAAGAAGGCCAAAGCCTGGAAGAGACAAGGCATCTTTGACCTAATCCAATTGTCTAGGTATGGACCCAAATACGATAGCACCTCTCCTCTTGGGCTATGCGCGGTTACGGGATTGCTCCACCCATAGCCTCCACTGAAATGTGGCATGTTGTCTCCCACTCTACTAGATGTGGCTGCCATTACAGGCCTAAAACCTTTAGGGGAGACTGTTGTGCGAAAAGGTGATGTGCAAGTATACACAATCGCAACAAGTAATATATTGATAAGTAAAGTTCGTCTCCACAGGGATTGGTATTAATTTTAGAGTTTAAAAAGGAATTACACTTTAGAGGAACAAGTAGCAAATATGTTGAGTAACAAAAGTTCAATGAATAAGAATTGATTAAGTAACAAGTTAAAGCGTGGGTAAAAATATAAGAGAAATAAGTTGGATTGCCTTCACTATGTAAATCCCCAAAACAAGACGCTATAACGTCACACGCTATAGCGTTAAGCGCTGTTGCAAATATTTTGTGCCTTTCAGTCACTAGCGCCAGGGTTTCACTACAAGATGCCTATGTCTAGGTTCTAAATAGGTTCACCCCTGTATAATCAAGATCCCACAAATTTATGCCTTATAAACTATTGCAACATCTATGTCTAGAAGAAGCAAAAATTGATTAAATGTCTTCAACCAACCTTATCATTTATATTAATCCTTGAGTTCTTTCTATGGTTCATGTCCGAATCCACGAAAATACTTGTTTTACGTGGGCAAATATAAAACAAGTTTGGAAGAATAATCACACAAGGGTTAAAACACAAAACGTGAGAAATTATATACGAAGCATTAATGGTTCATTACAAGCTATAGCAACCCAACTCAAAGAGTTTAGCTCATGTTGAGCTCCATCAAAATAACACAAAGAAGAATACTTGCATTACCGTAAATAAAGAGGAAATGACAAATGCAAAAGATACACTCTTGAAGTCTCCTAATCATCCACGTGAGGATGGCTCATCATCAACCTTACACCATGAGTACAAAGACAGAAAAATACAAAGGAAGAAAAGTAAAATAGCAAAAGCTCTAAGATGTATCAATGGAGAAGAAGAAGTGTCACACTTTCTCTCTCTATCAATAATCTTTCTAAAAACTAACTATCTCCCTATATTATCCGTGTGAAGGGGAAGGAAAATCAGCAACCATCTTCTAGCCTTGCTAGCATGTGGTACAATCTCCTCAAAAGTCAAGAAAGGTGATAGTTGCTTTTTCACCAACTCCACTATTCCCTTCTCATGCATTGCCAAGTGTCCACACATATCCAATAAAATCCGCACATGTCAGCACGCACAGTGATCATAAGATATGGAGCTTGGATTAATGAGCTTGGCGCCAAAATTGCACTTTCCCTAAAGATGCTCAGCTGATCTGCTACTTGACGCTATAGCGTTAGACGCTATAACGCTAAACACTGCACTACTTCACAAAATTCATCAAAACACTCACAAGGGCACCAATTGTGCCAAATTCATAACAAAGCAGTGTTTAGCCCTTCCTTTCCTAATATTCACATAAATATACTAAATACTATACTAATATTACTTGAGAACTTACTTAATTTAATGATTAGAGGTATAAGTAACTCATATAAATATGAGTTATCACACCCCAAACTTAAACCATTGCTTGTCCTCAAGTAATGACACTTGCAAAGACAAACAAACGACCCTATTTTTACAACACACATGCTCGATCAACACTTCATTTCTAAGCATACTCACTAAAACATTTTCTCAATGGGCTAATAATTCTGATTCACACTCACACCAACACACCAATGCATTTATTCAACTTCTAAGCTTATTACTGCTCAATAGTGTGTGTGTGATCTCTTGACTCATCTCAATTCCTAGCTAGATTTGGATTTCTCTTTAGCCTTGGAAAGAATGGTCTTCTTTTGGTCAAATCAAGAACTCTTTCAAAACAATGACTAGATTAACATTTTCACACAGGAATGGGGATTTTCAGGCATGACAAAGGGTTTAACTAGGCACTTTAAGTCTATGGTCAGTGTTCCTAAACTTTTGAATCTAAACAACTCACGCTATAGCGTTTGACGCTATAGCGCTTGAACAAAGATAACAGATTTACTAGCTGTAGCCCCCTCATTACTTGGCTCCTCAGCAATTATTCTATATTTTTTTTTTTTTTTTTTTTTTTTTTTAAACGAGGCTTTGCCTCTTTCTTTGCCTTTGGGACAGCCTAGCTTTTGTTTTGGGTAACTACAGCTTTACAACATATTTACATTAACTTTTTAAGTCACTGACCACCCTAAGACCTTTGTACCTAACCTTTATATAGCCCCACACCCCCAAACTTATGCTTCAACAACTCTTCAAGTTTTTATTCAAGCCTTGATCTCACCTTGGTTAACTCAGACTAGCCTAAACCTCAGATAGTCCTTGGCTAGCTAAGTTTCTTCTTAAGCACAGAGATTTACGTGTGAGAGCAATAATAAGCAAAGATTTCATCAAAAAGCACGGCTCTCTTACTCACTCACACCATTATCAATACAATTAGCCCAAAGGGAACGCATTCAATGACTATACCTAAAAATGAGGCACTTGAAACAGAACAATTTTAAAACATTAACAAAAACATTAAACATTAACAACTTTAGGTCCTCCCCACAACAAAAAAGTGAGCAAAGTCCTCACCGCTTTTTAAAGACTAGGGAGAGGCCTGAACTTAATACACAAACAAGATAATTCAAGTTTTAAACATTTGTGAAGCGCAAGAGAGACGCTATAGCGCTTCACAATTTATTTTTGTTCACAAAACATTAAACTTAAACAACAGAAAATTAAATTCACTTCTTAACCGCACTGCACTGCTCTTGAGCTAACTAACACGGATGGTCGAGGAGGCTTTACAGACCTTTTTTTCTTCTTTGCTTCCTTCATTTCTTCCTCGGGCGCTATAGCCTCGGATGCTATAAGCGCTTCCACCAGCGCTTCCTTCTCTTTTTTTTCCTCATCTCTGCTAGCTTTGTAGCGACCTCCTTCTCCTGCTCGCACACTTCCTTCCCAGTTCTTTGTGCTTCTTCTTGCACTCTTTCTTCATCCACTTCCTCAATAACAATCGACTTGGCTCTGGGCTCCTCCTTGCAGAGACATACGTTGGCCTTTTGCCGCCACATGCTTCTCCTTCACTTTTTCGCTTGGGTGCCGGATGGCACTGGGCCTTGGGCTACTTCCTTGAGGACTCTCGGCCATTGCTTGGGCTTCTTCTTCGAGATCCCGCAATAATGTTAGTCTTTGATTGAGGACTCCTTTGGGCTTTTGTTTAAGCCTAGGAGTCTTTGTTGCACTTGATACGTAAGATACCGGACTTGATCGAGGTTCAGCGCTATATAGCATCGACGCTATAGCGCTTTGAATGGCCTTCTCTCGCAGGATTTTGGGAAACAGATTGCCGTGGTGATGCGGCGGTGGGCTTTGTTCTTTTCTTTGGGATTGGGGATTGGGTGATGGTTCAGTTGTGGTGGCTCATTTAGGTTTGGTGCTTTTGCGATGAGGGTGATTTTTCTTTTCTCGCTCTGGTGGAGGTATGGTTGGTTCAGTTGTGGAGTTTCAGAATGATTTGTTCTTGTGCTTGTGGTGAAGGTATTTGTGGTGAGGTGGTCTTGTGGGGCTAGGAGTGGGATCAGCAGATACTTCCTCATCTTCTTCACTTTCGATTCTTTTTCCTTCTCTCAGGCTCTCCTCACTGCACTTCTCTTCACTTTCGCAGTCCTCTTCCTCCTCGTAATCATTTACTTCTCTCATCACCCTCCTTGTCTCCTCTTCATCATCTTCACTCAACTCTTCTAAATCCTCGGTGTTGAGGACTCTTCACTACTCACCTTCGCTTTCTTCTTAGCGGGGCTCTTCCTTGCTGCGGGGGCTCCTAGCTCTCTTCTTGCTTGGATCAAAGAGCAGACCTTCTTACTCACCTTTCTTTTTGCTTGGGGTGGCTCCTTCACACCTCATCGTCAATTAGCCATTCGGGAACACAGGGGTTCCATTAACTCCTTGCCCCTTGATAGCTTTTCCAACACGGCCTTCTCCCATTCAAACTTAGCCTTGACAAACTTACGGTGTTTCTTGATTCTTTTCAATTGATTGAGCGCTATAGCATCGGACGCTATAGCGCTAGCATTTCTCTCTGTCTGGGTTTAAAAACAAAGAGGAATATCTCCACGAGTCCTCCTCTCATCACGGATTTCAATTTCAACTTCACCGCTTGCATAATTCAAGAATTAAACAGGGAAAGTAGAGATTACCGCCGCTTTGAGCCTCGCTTTTCTCAATTTCTCTCGCAATGATTTTGCCCACATCTATGCTCTCACCTTCCGAATAGCATCAAGCACTATCAACCTGTCCTTCTCCACATTTGTTGTGTGGGAAGTAGGCATGAGTGAATGCCCGATGAAAGTGAACCACATTGCGCCTTCATCCACTAAAAATGCCTTCTTAACCTTGAATTCAGATCCAAATCTCTCCCATGTTGCCTCCTCCACGCAGATTCTTCTCTTCACCTCCTCCATTTCCTCACATCCCCATGTATCAAGCTTCTTGTCTAGAGCCTTTCCAGAATAACCTAATTTGAAGTAGTCATTGATGGAACTTGGATGAATTCTCTCAAGCTCCTCGACGACCAGTGAGAATAAGTTTGGGGCTTTCCCCCTTTTGGAGGAGGAATACCCTGGTAGAACTCCCTTACCAAAGGAACGACATACTCCCCTCTGTGCTTGATAAACTTCTGCCACCCTAACGCTATAACAGTGGATGTGAACACGTCAGGGGCTTTTTCTGTTTTGAAACCCCTTTCAGCGATGAAGTTCATCTTCCAATAGCGCGCAGATCGCCTTGGGGTCTATGGCTCTTGAGGAACTGGGTTCATGGTTTTGGCCTTTTTCTCTCTTTTCAATGGAGTGTTTCTTCACCATTTTGGGATTTTGGAAGAAATGAAAGAAATTTGTGAATTTTTGGAATTGATTGTGGGATCGGTTTGCGAGAGAAAGAAGAAATGCGATTATGGCTGATGGGGGTTTAGGGAAGAAGAAGGCTCAACAGCTAGAAGAAAGAAGAATAGGGAGTGGTTGAGTGGGAGGTTATGGGGAATTGAATGATGTGACCGTTTGATGGGGCGGAGTGACCAAGAAATGATCGGGCTTGTCACACGTGGCGCTTAGGGTAAGGCGGTTGAAGTGCAGAGCGCGCGTGCCACGTATGATAACCGACCCATTTCTTTTAAATTAATGAAGTTTCTTCCTGCCAGATACCACCTCTTGACGCTTATAGCGTCAATATCACACCTTCAAACTTTCAAATTCCCCAAATTCCTCAACACCAAAATTCTTTCTCCCCAAAAATAAAAAACACAAATAAAGGATATGTTCATTAGTAAAACCTCGGGGTGCCTCCCAAGAGCGCTTGTTTTAAGAGTCATCACCGACTTGCTTCATTTTATGTTAGGGATCATGAAGATCAATTGAGGTCTTGTCCTCATGACAAAGTGTCACCATGGTATTGTTTTACCCTTTGCCCATTCACCTTGAAAGTGGTGTTGGTTGCTTGATCAAATAAATCCACCGCACCATAAGGGTAGACCTTGACTAGTTTAAAAGGGCGGCACCACCTTGATTTAAGCTTGCCAGAAACAATTTTAATCTAGAATTGAAAAGGAGCACTTGGCCTCCTTCAATCAGCTCTCTACGCTCAGATCTTCCCGTCATGCCACATCTTTGTTTTTTCTTTGTAAATGGCTGAACTCTCATATGCAAAGATGCCTAATCTCATCAAGTTCATTTAATCTGCAGCAGCTAGCCTTACCTCGCCTATCACAATCAAAGTTGAGCTTTTTATGGCCCAATGAGCTTTGTGTTGCAACTCAATAGGGAGGTGACATGCTTTTCCAAACACAAGTCCAGTATGGAGACATTCCCAGAGGTGTCTCTTGAAGGTCATCCTGTAAGCCCACAGAGCATCATCCGGATGAATTGACCAGTCCCTTTCTTGAAGGTCCCACCATTTTCTCAAGCATCCTTTTGATTTCTCTATTGGACAATTCAAATTGCCCATTTGTTTGTGGGTGGTATGCAGTGGGCAATTTTGTGCCTCACTCCATATTTTCCCAATAGAGACTCAATTAACTTGTTACAAAAAGTGAGAACCTCATCACCGATAATTGCTCTTGGTGTGCCATATCCGTGAATATGTTCTTCTGCAGAAACTTGTTGATCGACTTGGCATCATTGTTGGGAAGAGCCACACTTCAACCCATTTGGAAACATAATCCACACCACCAAAAGATATACAAATTACCATGAGAAGGAGGAAAGGGACCCATAAAATCCATGCCCCATACATCAAAGAGTTCAATCTCTAAGATGTTGGTTAAGGGCATTTCATGCTTGTTTGAAATGTTCCCACCCTTTGACACCTTGCACGCTTCTTTACCCATTCTTGAGCATCCTTGAATAATGTGGGCGATAATACCCACATTGCAATACCTTTGCAAATGTTCTAGTTCCTCCAAAGTGTCCACCACATGGTGAAGCATGACAATGCTCTAACACTTGAGGTTGTTCTTCCTCTGCAAGGCACCTTCTTATCACTTGGTCTTGGCATTTCTTGTAGAGAAAGGTTCATCCCAATAGTAATCTTTCACTACATGGAAAAACCTTTTCTTTGTTGATAATTCAGATCTGCAGCACAATTCTACTTACCAAGTTATTCACAATGTCCGCAAACCAGGGGAGCATCATCTTCGGGACGCTATAATATCAGCGTTATAAGCGGCAACCGCTATAGCGTTACATTTTTGCACGTGATATCACAATGGTTTCTCATCCGGGAAGATTTCTTTAATCTCTCCTGCTCAGACTGCATTGTCTCCTTCAAGTCTAGACAAATGGTCAAGAACTTGGTTCTCCACCCCTTTTATCATGAATTTCCAAGTTAAATTCTTGGAGGAGGAGAACCCATCTTATTAGCCTTGGTTTTGCATCTTTTTTGAGATCAAATACTTGATGGCGTAATGGTCTCAGTAAAAACAATTACTTTTGTGCCAACCAAGTATGATCTAAATTTATCAAAGGCAAAAACCACAAACTAATAGCTCTTTTTCGATGAATCGTGTAATTTAACTGTGCTTCAATAAGTGTTTTGCTTGCATAGTAAATGGAATGAAAGATTTTATCATACCTTTGCCCAAGCACGGCTCCCACAAAGATAGTCACTTGCATCACACATGAGCTCGAATGGTTTACTCCAATCAGAGCAACAATGATAGGTGCGAATCGAGCTTTCTTTAACTTCCGAAGGCTTCAGGCATGCATCATCAAAGTTGAAAGTGGTATCATGCCGGAGGAGTTGACATAGGGGCTTTGAGATCTTTGAGAAGTCCTTAATGAATCTCCTATAGAAGCCAAAGATGCCCAAGGAAACTCCTTATACCTTTGACACTTGAAGGTGGTGGCAATTTTTCAATAACTTCAATCTTGGCCTTATCCACCTCTAGGCCCTTCTTGGAGATCCTATGCCCTAGTACAATTCCTTCTTGCACCATGAAGTGACATTTCTCCCAATTAAGCACAAGATTTGTTTCCTCACACCTTATCAATATTTCTTCCAAATTGTCTAAACACTTCTGAAAACTATCCCCAAACACAGAGAAGTCATCCATAAAAACCTCCATAGATTTTTCAATGAAGTCAGAGAATATGGACATCATACATCTCTGAAAGTTGCGGGGCATTGCACACCCAAAGGGCATTCTTCTAAAAGCAAATGTGCCATAAGGACATGTGAATGTGGTCTTTGTTGGTCTTCGTGAACTATTGCTATTTGATTATAGCCGAGTAGCCATCAAGAAAGCGGAATAGTCCTTACCAGCAAGTCTGTCCAGCATTTGGTCAATGAAAGGGAGAGGGAAATGGTCTTTCTTTGTGGCCTTGTTCAATTTCCTGTAGTCCATGCAAATCCTCCAACCAGTCACTGTTCTTGTGGGAATCAACTCATCTTTGTCATTTGTGATTACAGTGACACCACCTTTCTTGGGAACACATTGCACAGTATTAACCCATGCACCGTCGTAAATAGGATACACAATCCCTGCATCTAGCCACTTGAGGATTTCCTTCTTCACCACCTCTTTCATAATGGGATTAAGCCTTCTTTGTGCTTCAATGCTATGTTTAGCATTTTCTTCCAACACAATCCTGTGCATGCAGATTGTAGGACTTATCCCATGTATATCAGACATTTGCCAACCTATTGCCTTTTTGTGCCTCTTCAGAGTTGTAATGAGCTCCACCTCTTGGTTTTGGTTCAAACTAGCGAGAAATGATGACAGTAGAGTCTCATTCTCCCCAAGTATGCATACTTCAGTGCTTGGGTAGTTCCTTCAACTCTAATTCGGTGGTTGCACAAATGTAGGCACACTCTTCTTTAGGTTTGAGTTCTCTTGCTCTAGTGACTCATATCTTCTAGCCCAAACCTCATTCACAGCTTGCTTGCCTTCTTGAAATTCCTCTTTTTCCAACAAGTCATGTTCTTCAGAATTGTTAAGCAACTTTCCCAAGTGGTTGTTAGTTTTACAAAATGTTTTGAACCACTTGGTCAAGAGAAACCACAAAGGAACACTCTTCAAAGATTGACATCCGGAAGTTTTAATGCATTCGAACATTGATCTTAACTTCTTGATCATTAACTCTCATAGTCAATTCTCCTTTTTGAACATCTATGAGTGTCTTCCCCAGTAGCCAAGAAGGGTCTACCTAAAATGATAGGTACCTCTCGCATCTGCTTCAAAATCTAAGATAACAAAGTCAACAGAAAAACAAATTTATCTACTTTAATTAAAACATCCTCCAAGATTCCTTCGGGATAGGCAAGTGACCTATCGCCTAACCGGAGGCTTACGTAAAATAGGCCTGGCGGCCCTATACCCAATTGTGTGTAAATGGACTTGGGCATTAAGTTTATACTTGCACCCAAGTCACATAAAGCACGACCAGAATAAAAATTTCCAATGGAACAGGGTATTGTGAAACTACCAGGGTCCTTTAATTTCCTGGGGAGTTTGTTTTGCATCAACATGCTGCATTCCCCAGTCATTGCCACAGTTTCAAATTCTCCCAACCTTCTTTTCTTTGTCAAAACATCTTTCATAAATTTGGCATAGTTGGGCATTTGTTGTAATGCCTCAACTAGAGGAACATTAATGTGCAATTGTTTTAACACCTCAAGGAATTTATTAAATTGTTTGTCCTCATGTGCCTTTTTTAACCTTTGAGGGAAAGGGGGAGCAGGATATTCAGGCACCAATTTAGGTTCAGGTGTTCTGTTTGCATTTGACGCTATAGCGTCAGGTGCTATAACGTCTGGAAAATTCTTTTCATTTCCAAACAACACTTGACTCTAAATTCTTGGGTGCGTAAGTTACCTCTTTACCACTCCTCGGTGGTTATTGCTTTCACATGCTCCTTGCCCGGTGCATGAGATGATGATGGTTCGAGTGGTAGAAGGAAGTCCACCATTCTCGCTTTGTGTGAGAGCGGATGCAATCTGTCCCCACTTGATTCTCCGTAGTCTTGATTGATGCTTCATGAGTCCGCATTGTTGTTTTACAATCACCGATGAATGACCTTAGCGAGAGACTCCATTGAGTTATCCATTGGAGGAGCAGGAGCATTTTGTCTAGGAGGTTCTTTGTTGTTGTTGTCTTGGAAAACCTGGGGAATAGCAGGAGCATTTGTACTTGTATTAGCATTATTTCCTCCCCACCTAAAATTAGGATGGTTTCTCCAACCGTGGTTGTATGTATTGGAATAAGGGTTGTTGCCCTTGTTGTACCCTACATAGTTGATGTGAAGCGAGATTAGTTGTGCAATCTTCATACAAATGAGCTCCTCCACAAGACACACAACTTGCTTCTCCGTGAGGGGCTTGTTCAATTGTTGCAGCAGCTGACCTTTCAGCGCTATAGCATCGAGACGCTATAGCGTTGGCGATGATTCAACTCCTTTATCATATTTGTCGAGTAGCCACTTGGGGTGAGAGCGCGAAACCTCACTCACTTCATGAACCCCACTACTTTCCTTGTAGAAGTTAGCCTTTCAAAGAGGCCATGAAGAACTGTTTATGGCAATGCGCTCTATAAGCTCACAAGCTTCATTGTATGAAGAGTTAAGGATCACACCTCCGGATGAGGCATCCAAAGATAGACCTTGTAGGTGCCTCTAGTCCATTGTAAAAGTCTCCATTTGAATTACTATAGGAATTCCATGATGTGGACATTTCCTAAGCAATTCCTTCCATCTCTCCCAAGCCTCATGCAATGATTCACCTTCTTTTTGCTTGAAGGATGTGATGTCATTTCTCATCCTTGCATTTTTGTTTGGTGGGAAATACTTCTCCGTAAATTTCTTTGTCATATCTTCCCAAGTTGTAATAGAATTTGACTCCAAGGAGTTCAACCAAGCCTTTGCTCTGTCTTTTTAAAGAATAAGGGAACAACTTCACTGAAAGCATCCTCACTCACTCCGGAATAATGAAATTGCTGCACACTTCTAGAAAGTTTCTCGGTGAGCAAAAGGATCTTCTTGAGTGGAACCTCCAAATTGTCCAGCTTGTTTGGAGCATTTGGAACATCATAGGCTTGAACTCAAAATGAGTAGCATCCACAATGTGCCTAGTGATACTTGTCTCCATGGATCATGGATCAAACACAAACATAATCTCTCATTGGCTGTCTCTGCTCATTCACCATTTGATCTGGAGCTTGGTTCAAAACCTTTCTCTATACCGATATTCATCATCGTGTTCGGTATGGGTAAAAGGACCTTCCCTTCCACCTCTTTGGCCTCGTCTTCCCTATTGAGAGGGTGTTCTTCCACCCATTGAACCTCTAACAAGATGATTAGAGTGCTCGGACATAGTTGGTCCGAGTTGTTGTAGTCTTTGTTGGCGTCTTAGCCTTCCGAATCTTCTCTCGGTTCAGGGATCAAACTCAAAAGTGGGTGGTTCTCGATGCGGGCATACGCTATAGCATCGGGCGCTATAGCACTTCCCGTAACACACCACGTAAAAATACCAAGGTAAAACCTCCCTAAGGATGTAATAATTTCTTAAACAATAAAAATTAAATGCAATCCCCGGCAACGGCGCCAAAAACTTGTTGTGCGAAAAGGTGATGTGCAAGTATACACAATCGCAACAAGTAATATATTGATAAGTAAAGTTCGTCTCCACAGGGATTGGTATTAATTTTAGAGTTTAAAAAGGAATTACACTTTAGAGGAACAAGTAGCAAATATGTTGAGTAACAAAAGTTCAGTTGAATAAGAATTGATTAAGTAACAAGTTAAAGCGTGGGTAAAAATATAAGAGAAATAAGTTGGATTGCCTTCACTATGTAAATCCCCAAAAACAAGACGCTATAACGTCACACGCTATAGCGTTAAGCGCTGTTGCAAATATTTTGTGCCTTTCAATCACTAGCGCTGTGGTTTCACTACAAGATGCCTATGTCTAGGTTCTAAATAGGTTCACCCCAGTATAATCAAGATCCCACAAATTTTTATGCCTTATAAACTATTGCAACATCTATGTCTAGAAGAAGCAAAAATTGATTAAATGTCTTCAACCAACCTTATCATTTATATTAATCCTTGAGTTCTTTCTATGGTTCATGTCTGAATCCACAGAAATACTTGTTTTACGTGGCCAAATATAAAACAAGTTTGGAAGAATAATCACACAAGGGTTAAAACACAAAACGTGAGAAATTATATACGAAGCATTAATGGTTCATTACAAGCTATAGCAACCCAACTCAAAGAGTTTAGCTCATGTTGAGCTCCATCAAAATAACACAAAGAAGAATACTTGCATTACCGTAAATAAAGAGGAAATGACAAATGCAAAAGATACACTCTTGAAGTCTCCTAATCATCCACGTGAGGATGGCTCATCATCAACCTTACACCATGAGTACAAAGACAGAAAAATACAAAGGAAGAAAAGTAAAATAGCAAAAGCTCTAAGATGTATCAATGGAGAAGAAGAAGTGTCACACTTTCTCTCTCTATCAATAATCTTTCTAAAAACTAACTATCTCCCTATATTATCCGTGTGTGAAGGGGGAAGGAAAATCAAGAACCATCTTCTAGCCTTGCTAGCATGTGGTACAATCTCCTCAAAAGTCAAGAAAGGTGATAGTTGCTTTTTCACCAACTCCACTATTCCCTTCTCATGCATTGCCAAGTGTCCACACATATCCAATAAAATCCGCACATGTCAGCACGCACAGTGATCATAAGATATGGAGCTTGGATTAATGAGCTTGGCGCCAAAATTGCACTTTCCTAAAGATGCTCACCGATCACTACTTGACGCTATAGCGTTAGGCCGCTATAACGCTAAACACCGCACTACTTCACAAAATTCATCAAAACACTCACAAGGGCACCAATTGTGCCAAATTCATAACAAAGCGTTGTTTAGCCCTTCCTTTCCTAATATTCACATAAATATACTAAATACTATACTAATATTACTTGAGAACTTACTTAATTTAATGATTAGAGGTATAAGTAACTCATATAAATATGAGTTATCAGAGACCTTCGATCCTGCACGTCCTGACTATGCATACGGCTTCACCTTCACCAATGCCACCTTTGCTCCCTACATTGCTGCACACCACAAGCTTGACATCAAGAAGTTATCGTCATGGAGCATGTGGCCTTTCTAACTCTATGGTTGTCCATTTTCGTTTTCGCACACGCCTCTCCAAGTCTCCAAAACTTACGCCCCTTGGCATGTCAACTCCATGACCGAGAAGATGTCAACTCGCCAAGTTGATTTTGGGTTCTCTCTCGCGCCACTTGATAATGCCGTTATAGAGTTGAAGGAAAATGAACCGCTACCAAGTTCTTGGCCTCGAGCTCTCTCTCGGTTGTTACAAATTGTGGTCGCTAGCTACTTTTGAATCTAGATTAAACTCAGATATCCCTAAGTCCGCTTTCGACTAATCGTGGAGAACAAAGAAGATCAAGGATTCGATTATGCAATTCGTGCCCAAACAAGCAAACCTTTCTGCAGAAGAATCCTTCTTGATCTACTTTGAAATCTTCCCCGAATCTGTACCACCTTTTTAGATTCAATGGCCCCTTTTCTCCAAAGGTCTTGTGGCCTGCGTGGTTTAAGCAACCATTTCCTCTCTTCCATCATCGATTCTCGCTGTGGAAGTCAACCAGATTTGGCAAGCTTACCTCTCTCCTGCTGTCCTCTCCACTAGGCTTACCCCCAGCAAGACAAAGAATAGTTTGGGAATTACTAGATATTTCCCAAGTTATCTTGCTAAGCGCTTTGGCTTTTCAAATCATCGCCCGCACTGCATGTTTTCATAGGCGAGAATTTTTGAGTCCAGAATCGGAAGTCGCTTACAAACAAGCCTTCAAGAAATTTCACTACAAAGCCCTGAACTTTGAACCTCTCAAATTCAATCCAAGGTTCTCCTGTACTGTGAAGTTTCATGAATGGTGGACCTGGTTATTATACCACAAATAATGGGGAAGCCATTGATGCTTTTACTAGCAACATTGTGAAGAAAGTGGTAGCACCTTCCTTCAACAACACTGGTAAACGTTTTTCGACACTCAAAGCTTTTTTAAGTTTTGACTACTTATACTTTGGCTTTATTTCCAATTGCTTACCAATTTTTCGACAATTTCAGAGAAACCTGCAACCAAGTCGAAGGTTAAGGTGGGCAAAACTATCACATCAACATCCTCTCCCCAAGCTACGAAGAAAGTAGCAGCCAATCCTATCTCAGACAACATTCCAAAGAAGGTATGGCACTTTCCACTCATCTTAAGTCGTCTGTTGACTATGGCTTTTACTCATGTTTAGATATCCCCACCAGGTGACAACCCAAACAACTAAGCCTCCTCAAAAGCCTAAAGCCAAGAAGAAATTGGTTATCCCCTCCAACTCTGAGGTACTGCATACCTTACTACACGTCGAACTTTCTCTTCGATGTTATCATTTACTTTCTTGTGGCATCACCTGTACCATAACTTGATCTCTTTCTGCAGGACACTGAAAGTGAAGACAACACTCCTCTCACTCAGAGGTCGAAGAAACGGGCTTTACCTGAACCCCAAAGGGCATCTCAAGGCATTACAATCGTTGAGCCTTCTGAATCACCTTCTTCCCCTGCCATTAAGAGGCTTAAGGTACATGAGGTAACTTTCCTTTCGACGTCATTTCGAAACTCTTTGATCTCACCTTTCCCGTTTTAACTTAAGTGTTATTACTTCATCGTGAATGTGCAGGTGGATTACTCGTCGAGAATCCCGCGCCGAATCTTTGGTTGAGGTTGCCGAACGGGAATTGTCGACTCTAATGCTTCCTTTCCTTCTTCGCCTCAAGGTGTGACGGTGAAGAGGTTTTTCAGCCCTTGCGACTCGAATTCCTCCTTTCAAGAGCTTGTTCCCAATGTGGGCGTAGAAGCGGTTGTCGAAGAGAACGCTTCAAGTTCGAGCCTAACATTCCGTAAGTCGAAAGACAAGCAAAGCGATGGCTACCTCGTCGAAATTCTCAAGAAAACATGATCGATCAAGAACAAGAGGTGCCTAGAGTGGAGGAGCTCAGATCAAAGTGCTTCGCCAAAGAGTCGTCCAACAACAAGTTAGCGATCAAGAATTGGTGAGCTAAAGAAGACGAATCCCTTGGCAACCTTGAAAATCATGTTGAGTCTTAAGAGCTCGTCGAGCCGCTTGATTTGCGCCTCTCGAACAACTCTCTAAGTTCTATCAATCAAGAGACGGTCGAAAGCTCGCTTCGGTGAAACAAGACGGTGTGTTAGGGGGGACTTGGTGGCAACCATCGAGAATGACCCATCTGTATATCTTGAGGTAAAATCCTCATTCACAAAATCACCAAATTGGACCCTCCTCAAAGCATCCTTTCGTTCTTCATGGAATTTGGCCCCATTTTTGAGCAACTTTCTCTTCTAATCAACCAACGGCCGACCACCTCCAAGCGCAAAGTTCAAGAGAACCAACTCTGCGAGGTAGAGCTCGCTTCTCTCAAGGCCGATCAAGATGACATCGAGGCTCGAGACCCAAGCGCTAACGATGAGAAAGCAATCGCTGAATGGGATGCAGAGATTGCGCGTATTGATTGACGAAGAGATAAAGACACTTCAACTCCAATTGTCAAACGCTAAGCACCGTAAGGGCTCGATCGTCGAAAGAATGAGTGTCGCCCGCTTCGTCCACCAAAACCACCAAAGCATTGGCAACTATAGAGCACTTGGAGAAGATTGACGCGCATCAAGCCATTCTTGCCGACCTCGACAAAGAGCTACACCTTCTCGACACCTCTATTTCTTTGAGTGTTAGCATTATGGAGAGGCATAAGGCTACTCTGTCGAACTTCGAGAGATCGTAATAGTTTAGAATTCTAAAAATGGTGTGGAACTTTGACATTTCTTTATACATTGCCATTTATGAACAATTTTCGTTTATTTATAATTGCTCAATTTTTATCTCAGTTAACGTTGGCTTGTATCGCTTTAAGTACTTGCCATTTATTCTAAAGATTCTATTTTCGTCACCTAGCTCTTCGACTTCATAAGCGCCATTCGAAAAGCATCGCAACACGCGAAATGGGCCTTCCCACCCTAGTGACCATTTGCCTAAAACTCTATCTTTTTTATCCATAGGTAATAGGACTTTCCACACTAACTCTCCTTCCTCGAAGGTTTTTAACTTAACCTTTTATTGTAGGTTTTAGCTATTCTTTCTTTACGTCGAATAAGCATCTCCAAAGCTAACAACCTTTCTTCGTCGAGATCAACTAATTCATCAATCATCATATCCCAATAATGATCGAAGGGGATTTCACATTGCTTCTGAATCCTTGTTGATTGTAAACAAATTTCTACAGGTAACACTGCATCATGCCCAAATGTTAACCTGTAAGGAGTAGTGTTTATAGACTTTTTAGGCGACGTTCGACAAGCCCATAACACTTGGTCAAGAGAATCGTACAACTTTTAGGCTTACGCCCAACGTGCTTTTTATCAAGTTAATAATGATTTTATTTGCAGCCTCTACTTGACCATTGGCTTGCGCGATAGTATGGTGTCGAAGTCGTGAACTTGAAACCAATTTCAAAGAAATGAAATCTACCATTTTTCGACGATAAAAAATAAAGCCTTGGTCCGTAGTAATGGTTTCGGTATTCCATATCTCGTAAATGATATGGTTTTGAATGAACCTTATCACTGCTTCTTGATCAACGTTTGCTAAAGGTACTGCCTCCACCCACTTAGTAAAGTAATCAATCCCTACCAAGATGTACCTGTGGCCTTTCGACGACGTCGGTTTTATTTCTCCAATTACATCTAGAGCCCAACCTCTAAATGGCCAAGGTTTCACTATAGAATGCAATTCATTTGCGCACACATCTTTGGATTCCAAAGATGCTTTTGGCATTCTTGGCGACCTTTTAGCAAATTCTATGCAATTTTTTAAAATGGTTGGCCAATACATTCCTTGTCGAAATAACAACCATTTCATTTTGTGGCCTACTTGATGTGAGCCACATGCTCCACTGTGTGTATCAGAAACTGCTAAATATGCCTCATTTTCACTAAGACATTTTAATAGTACCCCTTCAGGAGTTTGCTTGTACAATTCGTTTCCAATTAACACATAGTTTAGAGCTCTATACTTTACTTTTTTATTAGTGCCCCCTGTAGGGTTTTGCAAATACTCTACAATGGGCTTGCGCCAATCATCATCAGCCATGTTGTCAATAGCAAAAATTTCTGCTAAGTCAACATCGTCGAAAATGTGGCGTTGTTCGACGCGTATTTCATTTGCACTTATTGCCCCCCCAATTTTTGGTGTTGACAATAACGTCGAAGTAGTAGCATTATAAAGAGAGTCTTCTGAGATTAGTTTATCTTTTATCTCAATTAACTCTTCTAGGCTTTGTTTTGATACCTTGTAGCCTGAGGCAATTTGTGCCAACTCATTCGCCACGTGATTTTCAATTCGTGGTAAATGTTCTAGGTGTACAAATGTAAACCTTTTTAGCAACGTGTTGGCAATGACGAAATATTTAATAAGGTGTTCACTGATGCACTTGTATTCTTTTGTCAATTGTTTGACAACTAGTTGTGAATCACCTTTACTTCGACATGGCTTGCCCCCAAGTCGAGTAAGATTTGAAGGCCTACAATTGGGGCCTCATACTCAAATTCATTATTGGAGCAAGAGTCTCGAATTTTAAATTTATATTTTGTTGGAATGTTTTCTGGGGAAATAATTAATATTCCAATACCCACTCCATTTTTATGGCTTGAGCCGTCGAAGTATAATCTCCAAGGACGTATATCTAACGAATGTATTTCATGTTCGACAACAGAGTGGTCCACTATGAAATCAAGAACCACTTGTCCTTTGATTGATTTAAGGGGCGATACGTTAAGTTGTATTCTAGCAAAGCCAAAGCCCACTTTCCAATTCGACTATGCAACATTGGTTTTGACAACATATGTTTAATTACATCAAAGTGCGAATAAACATAAACATCCACGCTTTTATATATTGCTTTAATTTTGTACAAGAGAAATACAAGCAAAGGCATAGTTTTTCTATTGGACTATACCTAGTTTCAAAGATCAATCAAAACCCTACTAAGGTAATAAATGGGTCTTTCGACACCACTATCATCCTCTTGCGCTAACATGCTACCTATTGTGTTATCGTAAGTCGCTATATACAACTTTAGCAATTTGTTTCCAATAACAGCAATAAAATTGGTGGTTTGACCAAATAAGACTTGATGGCGTCGAAAGCATCTTGGTGAACCTGCTCCCACTTGAATGCATCTTCTTTCTTCGCCTCCAAGAATGGCGAAAAAGCTTGCGCTTTGCCACTTAGATTTGAAATAAATCTGCGGAGGAAATTGATTTTTCCCAAGTGTATGATGAAGTTCTTTCTTGGTCGAAGGAGCCTTCGTTTCCATAATTGCTTTAGTCTTATTTTGGTTGATCTCAATGCCTTTCTTGTGCACTACAAAACCCAAGAATTCACCGCACGCATACGTAAAAAGCACATTTGGTTGGATTCATTTTCAATCCATATTTCCTCATTCGCTCGAAAGAACGTCGAAGATGGTCTAAATGACCAATTTCGAGGATGACTTAACCACCACATCATCTATGTATACTTGCATAAAATCATCAATAAAATCATGAAACATAGAATTCATTGCTCTTTGATAAGTGGCACCAAATTTTTAACCCAAAGGGCATTACTACCCATTCATAAACACCCAATGCCCCCGACATCGAAAAGTCAAGCGACACGCCCTCTTCAAAGAATAAAAATTTGATTATACCCCGAGTAGCCATCTAGCATACCGAGATAATCAAATCCTGTCCTTGAATCTATTAGCATTTCGCTCACATGCATTGCGTATTCATCCTTAGGTGTTGCATTATTTAGATCCCTAAAGTCTACGCAAAACTCTAAGTTTTCCGCTTTTCTTCATTACGGGAACAATATTAGCTAGCCAATCTACATACCGCGCTTCGATGAATTTGCTTTTGAACAACCTCTCTATTTCTTCCTTGATCTTAGCCAATATTGGAGGAGCAAATCTTCTTGGTGTTTGCTTTACTGGTTTCCTTCCGGTCGAATAGGTATTTGAAGTTCCACCACTTCTCGACTTAGACCGTGCATTTCATTGTACTCCCAAGCAAAACAATCTTTGAACTCCTGCAGAAGTAAAACAACTTGGGTTTTGAAGGCAAAGATCGAGGTGTGCACTAATGTATGTTGGCCTTTTGACTAGGCCATCTCCCAAATCCACTTCCTCCACTTTGGATCTTGAGCTTGCATGCGCTTTGTCGAATCTTTAGGGTCTTTTTCAAAACCTAATGGTTCGTCATCATAAATGCAATCAAGCTTGCCATCTAGGACTTCACCATTTTCTTCAGATGAAGTTATGGCTTCGACGACCATTGTTTGTTGATTTATCTCGCCTCCAAAGCCGCTTTTACTTTATTTTCGGCCATGTAAGTTCGTAATTTATCCTTACATTGGGCACCGACATCTAAAACTTTTTAGGAGTCGTGTCCCATCTGCTGGAGGTAGCACACCCTCGGGATAGACATTTGCACCTTCTATCACCTCTCTTTCCCACACAAAGATGAATATATGCTTGGCTCGAAGATGAACATGGCGCAATGTTCGCCATTTGTTTTTCAAATTTTCCTTGGTGACATTATTTACGCCGCCAAGAAGGAAATAACTTTGGTCCGCTTCAACATACTCCACAAGACCATCTTCCTTCCACATTACCAAACACGGTGTAGGCTTGAAGGGACAGCTCTACTCCATGTATCCACTCTCTCCCAAGGAGCAGATTATAGCTTGCTTTCAGGCGATGACAAAGAACATGGTAGTCCTTCTAATTCCTACCACCACTTCCACTTCAACGGCCCCCAAAGACCAGGCGGATTACCCTCATAATTAGTCAACACTATATTATGGGGCCTAAGGTCCAGTATCATACATCCCTATTGTCCGCAGCATGGCTTGAGGCATCAGATTGACAAAGACACCTCCATCGACCAAGATTTTATTGACACCCACGCCATTAACTTTGGCTTGGGCGTATAAAGGCTTCGAGATGATGTTGCATGCTTCCATCCGCCTTTCAAAGTTGCCATCCGCTCTTCAACGCAAACGTTGTTCATGACATAATAGCACATTGGCTTGTGATTTGCCATATCTCCAATGAAGTCTTCTTCGACATCATTTGGCATCGCAATGTGACGTCATACTCACTAGGCGCGAATGGACACCACGCTGCGGATGATGTCGGACCGCTTCGAGTCTTCAAATCCGGCAACGCGTCTTCATCCATGTCGAACGGCGCGCTTTCCTTCTTCAAAGATGTTAATGGAGGAAAATTCTCTCCAATGCGTGCCTTTTAGGTTCCTCTATCACAATAGATTTCCCTTAGCCTTATTTCCAACCTTTACCGATTGGCGGCAAAGAACGATGTTTACTGCCGCGTCCTACGACTCTAGATGTCACACTCGAGCCGTTTTGGACCTCCCCGGCGTTTTCGTCGTAAATGCAGCAAAAATCTTCGCTTCTTCTTCGAAATACTTAACGCCGCCATTGTGTCTTAGTCATGGATTCTTCCCTTTATAATTATTCTTATAATTATATTTTGCGGCCTCACCAGCACGTGGCTTGACCGTTTCAAAGATTCTCGAGCAAGATTCCTATAGTGTCGACACCCAGCGTGTATCCACTTTTCGTTGGAGGATCTGCTCTTGGAATAAATGGCTTAGCGTAGGCGTATAACACGAACTCCTTCTTGCTCGTGCTTTTGCCAAATAATCGAGGTTTGCTTGTCGAAGCCTTGTTCGACCCTTTGACCTTGTAAGCGCGTCCCTCTTTTAAAGCTAAAGTTTGGCCTCTTGTCCGCCATTTCCTTTTCGTGAGGTTGTCGAACCTCACAAAGATTCGACACTTTTAGCCGCCTCCTTATCGAACACAAAGATCGCACCTTGGGCACAACATGACTTCGAGTTCGGTTTACACTGCTCGTGAAGTCTATCAACTCTTCCTCGACTTTGGGGTACACAGTTGCACCTTCTCATTATACTCTTCCCGAGTGACATGTTGTACATTAACATCCTTCTCGCACTACACTTTTGATTTTGTCGACGGAGGGGTTTGATAGGCTTTGGAGAATCCACCATTTTAGCATCCACCATATTGATATTCATCTCCACTGGTTCTCACAGTACATAGCCTCCACTTGATGAAGTGGGTCGGCATCGATTTGCATAGGTGCTTTATTTTTCTTGTCTCCAAATTTGAGCCTTCCTTCTTCGATTGCTTTACAACCATATCCCCGAAAAAAGAACACAACGGTCGGTTGTATGTCCCAAAAATTATGAAACTTACAATAACCCTTTTTCTTCCTCTCTGTTCGAGAGGAGGAACTTTCGAGTGCCATTTGGCACTATGATTTGGCCATCGCATACTAATAAATCAAAGATTTCATCGCATTTAGTAACATCAAAAGTGTATGTCTTAGGCACAAATCTATCATTCTTTGGCTCCACGGGATTATTCCCATTTGCGTGTCTTAATAATTTACAGCATAGGGAGGACCGGGCTTAAGTTCACCCACGTCTATCTCCTCGCATTCGACATCACTAAACGCAAAGTCGAATTGCTCATCGACATAGGCTATCTTTTCTTTCTTGTGAAAGCCAACCGAGTTTTCTTTTCTATTGTATTTACTCACTCTAGCCTTTTCCTCTTTAAGCCTTTCGACTTGTCGAACTCTATCGCTAATCGGGCCATGTCTCTCAAATGAGAGGTATCCAATTTCTTTCTAATTGAATAATCAAGGCCGCCTGCAGCCATTTCGACAAGCTCATGCTCAGGCACTTGTGTGAAACACCTAGCCTTTAACAGCCTAAACCTATTCAGATAGTCATCAATGGCTTCAGGCACTTTACGTCGAACACTAGCCAATTCTTTAAGACTAATTTTCGACTGGCCCATGTAGAACTGCTCATGAAAAGCCTTTTCTAATTGCCCCCATGTATATATGGAACCAGGGGGTAGAGTGGTAAACCACGTAAAGGCATTTTTAGTTAGCGAATTTGGAAAATACTTCATTTTCAAACTCTCATTTTGAGCTATGTCTCCGCCTCCTCGACCATGTACCGGGAAATATGTTCGACAATGGACTCATTGGTGTCACCCCAAACTTAGTGAATTTAGGGATTTTCCAACCCCTGGCAATTCTCACTGTAAGATATACTCACACAGGGGCGATATGAAATTAGGCCTATGTAAACCTACGTTAAGGCCGTTCTGCGCCATTATGGTTTCTACCAAAGTGGCTATGTTGTCTTGAGCACAAACGTTATTTCGTTGCACTTGTCGAACAACTTCGTCGGCATTTTCGTTTCGATTTACCACGACCACTTCAGGGACGTGGTTTCCCACCCCTTGTTGTTCGCCCATAACTGCCTGGGCTTCGACAGTAACTGATCTCTGTGGGGTATTAGGAGCATTATTCCCACCATTGGGTAACTGCCTATTGTTTCCTGTAGGAGCCCCAAAGAAATCTGCAATCCTACCCATTTGGTTTGCTAACATTTGGTAACTGGTATTTGTATTCTGAATCAAAGGATTGAACACAGTACCAATCTGTTGAGTCAGCATATTAACCATATCATGATTGCTTTCGTCTACTTGTTGTCTTAACGCCAACAAGGACGTGTTGGTTAACGCAGTAGGATTTCGACCGAGTACGCCCTCAGAAGAGACGTGCGAAGGAGAAAAGGTCGAGACATGTGGCATTCCAGTAGGCATGCCATATACCCCAAAAGGGTATGGTGGTAGACTCATGTTTTGGAAACGTGTCTCCAAACTATTTCCTGTTGCCACATAAGGACTAGAAGGAAGTCCTATGTTTTGTGGCAAGGCCATAGACGATGTCGAAACAACGTTGGTCATTGACATCGTGGGAACGGTTATTGATGTCACTGGGGCCGTAGTCCCTGCAACATTTCCAACGCTGACATTGGCAGAATCTACCGTTGTTCCTTGCACTTGTGATATCACAGGGCTGGAACTAGAGGCGTTGTTAGAATTGGTGCGTACCATCCTACCACTCCTCAAGTGCATACAAACACGTATATTAACGTAAAAGACACAAAATTAATGGCAAAGGTCCCACCGTGCGTGCAATTTGTTTCTTTGGTGTTTTTAGTAAACAATCACTAGTTTTCAATATTAAGATCTGTGAGATCAAACTAGAAAATCTCTTTGACAATTGCCATCGAGTTTGTGTTTTTGAAGTGCGTAAGAACGTATAATGGTAGAAAGAAGTGATTTGAAAGCGAAGTAAAAGCAATAAATGCAACAACGTAAAAGAAAGTAAAGACTTTGCATTAAACGAAGAAATAAAAGTGGTTCACCAACACATACAATGATCTGCTTCACTCGTGTTTCTCGTTGACTTGGAAGTTGAGTTTCCAGCGTTTTTGTAAAATGTGGTGACCCCTGCTTTCCTATTACAAAGGGGTATTTATACTCCTAGGAACAATCGTGGGGGAAAGGGTAACTGCCTCCTAAAACTACGGGGGAGTAACCGCCCACTACTTTGCTGCTCTGCACCTTCGACTGACTCATTGTCGCATCGCTGACGAAATGTTGAGCCCAACTCGTCCGGTGTTGTGTCCTCGCGTGTCGAAATTTGTTTACTTCATGGCTTTGAGAGCCTAACTTGTCGAAGACTGCCTACACTCCTTGCTCTTATCTGCCTTCCCTGTCGAACCCATGGTGCATTGACTTGAATATTGACCTATGGCCCACAGAACAATATTAAATGTGACGTCAGCCCCATTTAAAGCTTCATTTAATGTGCTGTCGAAATTTTGAGGTAACACTACTACAATGGGTTTCTTCAACCTTGAATATTAGTCATGTAAAAACTACAAATTTACAAAAGTGATGTAACAACCAAACAAAAGTCACATGAAAAATGAAAAAATATGTGGTGAGGTGACCTCTCTTCTTAGGTATTTATAGTATTTCTTAAAGAAGACTTAAAGTGAAAGAAAATGAAAAGATTGTAACTACATCTCTATTAAAAACCAACTATAATAATTAGTACTAATCATAATAAAAATTTAGAGACACCAAAAGGCTACCAAGAGAGAAAAATTTTAAAATTAAAAAAAAGGAAAACTCACAATAAAATATAAGAGAAGTATTAAAATAAAACTTAAACTAATAGCCCAAACTTATTCTCACATTAACCTAACTCTTAGATTTTTTCCTTTCTGAAAATAAAACCTAAAAATACACTAAATATAAATATATATAAATAGAGAAAAAATGAGTACCATTCTAAATATATTATTGAGTAAGTTATCCAAGCTTAATGCTCCACTAAATCATCATTTAATAAGTTAGTGTATATGTCTTTTCACTATGTCTAATTAATAGGTAAAAGAAAAGTCTTCTTTATGTCTAAATTAAAAATAAACATTTTAATACACAAAAATCTTGAGATTCAATGTGGAGGCTCCATTGGGGATTCCTTTACATAGATAGATAAACCAAAGTTTTATTTAGGTGTAGATTATAATTAAATATTTTAATACATAAAAATTATTGAGAAAAATTGTGGAAGTTCCATTGGGGATTCATTTACATAGATGTATAGATAGATAGATAGATAGATAGATAGATAGTGGGTCAGTAAAAGGAATTGAAAAAATATTGTCATATTTTTGGTAAAGTGAGTTTTCATTTTAAATATTGGATCGGATGTCATGATAGGTTTAGTGGATATTTAATTAAGGAAAAAGGAATGTTGAGATATAAGTTGAAAATTAAATGAAGATGATGTGGAGCATCCTAGAGCTTGGAAAAAAGTTTCATTTAGAGATTTATATAGATAGGCCAATCCATTTAAAAAGGCTGATGAAGCACCAAATTTCCCATGTACTCCATATCTCTATTTTCTTGAAAGTGGATTGTTTTTAGAATCAAGTATAGCCTTGATTCTAGGTGATTAACTCCTTATACCCACTTCCCATAAATGTAGGGATGTTACCGTAGTTTTACTTGGTCTTTTTCACGATATTTCTTTTCATAAATAATACAATAATAACTCGGGTCTTTAATAAACAATTATACGAGTCCATTAAGACCAAATAATAGCCTCCAAGACCATATAGACTTAGCAGCCATGTTCAGCCGATTCTTGACTTGATGCACCTCGATCGCTACTCAACTATTTATATTTTATGTTGCGGTCATATTTGGCCAATTAGACATTAAGTGGTTAAGTTTGTATTTTGTTGGACGGAGTCCGCCTCAACCCTCAACTAGCTTAGCTTAACCGAGCAGATTCAGCTGATCGACAAATACTTTCCCATTAGCCGAGCGAATCTAGCCAACTATTTTTTTGGTATAAACACGTAGAAAAGAAATCTTGACAGAAATAGGAGGTGGAAGACTACAGACATAATTTCTATAACTATCTACTCCATTTTCCTCTTACCCACTCTCTTAAATATTATGAGTGGTGCAAATACTCTGGTAAGAACCTTAGCAATGTGTGTGCAGGCACTATCACAATCTTTTGTGACTGTGCTGTAAAAAGGAAGAACACATGATGGTTTGTTACTTTGAGTCAATGAAATCATATATGTTTCTTTACACATATTGTAGATTCACGAGACTATATATTCTATTCATGCAGCAATGTGTATATATATATATATATATATATATATATATATATATATATATATGATATTGTAAATGAATTGGCTTCATTAACAGAAAATACACCAGCAGGTTTTAGTCCCCAACTTTAATATTAAGTCCTTGATTCTAATAATTATATCTGAACAGATTATAGGAAAGTTATTTTCATTATCTTACCCAACCCGAAAATGCTTTGCTAAATAGTTCAAAATCTTTATCAAGACTAGATATTCTGCACCGTGAAGAGGCAATTGTCAGCTGTTTTTACAAACACCGAAGTTCAAAAATTAAGCTGCAAAGGAAGAAGCAGCAGTAGAGTTCCAATAGCAGCTGGTACATAATAGTCCCACATCGACCACTTTGTAAAGAAGTTGAGCACACAACTGATATAAAAGCCACGTTAAGCGACTTCACAAATCATACCTTTCTCGGCCTTTTGGCTAAGATCAAGTGTAGTATCTGTTCTTATCAGTTTAATATCTGATATGTGGGTCATTGGCTCACACGATATTAAATTACTTTTTTGAGGGGGAGAGCTCATCACAATAGCTTGCTATTGGGGCTCTCAAGTGTCGCCCATGTGTTGCACTACTGCAAGGGCTTGGCGCACCCCACCAAACTTAGTTCAAAAGTTTGTTGCTTTTGCTTTAGTAATATTGCTTTTGGTCCTAACTAATATAAGAAATATCACTATATTTTGTAGTCTAAGAAATGTGTATCCCTATTGGTTTTATACATGCTACGTGACTTAGTAGAAAAGTTTATTTTTCTTATAATTCTATAATTAGGATCAAATAATACACCAAATATTTTCATATAATAAGGACTTGAGGGATTAGATCATGTGTGGAAAAATTGGAGTCATACAAGCTCATGCCTTGATTGCAAATCTAAAGCATCATAGATTTTGTTTCGTGGCATAACCTAAATGCAGTGAAGATGGCTGGTTAGCATTTTTGTTCAGGATTAGTATTGTTATAGAAGAATGTTAAGCATGGAAACTCAGCTTCAGAGTCTGATCTAATTATGTTACATTGACCAGGTATATTCATAACAACTAGGACTGACTTTTTAGGTAATTGATATAATAAAACCATATAGAAATTTTAAAAAGCTGATACACCAATATATACAAAAATCGATATTTCATTGTTGAATATTTTCATGGGATGGATGATGACTTTACTCATATAAGCTGTCATTGAACCATTTATTTCAGTTCTGGAGTAGAACCTGAGTTGGGATCGAGACGAGCTGGATCGACGTACCCTCTTAGGTGATGAGTTGCTGAGCGAGGTGGGTGTGGTACCTGCACACACTCCGACACCCAAGTCAATAAATAGAATTATCTTTTTGTTTGTGTCACTCTCTCTCCGTAATTGTCCCACTACTTGTGAGGATCCAAACTCGTATGTAAGGGGAGGATCTCACATGAGAGAGGTAGCAAGATTTTATTTTCTGTTAGGCTAGAGATTACCATATTCTTTGTTTAATGAGCTAGAATTCCTTCTGCTACTAGTGCCTACTAGGGGACTCTGCCCATAAATAATACTCACACTTCTATCATCTTGTTCCATTTATTTTTTGTCTGCTTCACTGTTTTTCTGGTTTGCATCATTCACTCTCTTAAATGTTATCAGTGGTCCAGATACTCTGGTAAGCACCTTAGCAATGTGTGTGCAGGCACTATGACAATCTTTTGTGACTTAACTTTAGCTGCTGTAAAAATGAAGAAAACATGGTTTGTTACTTGAGTCAATGAATTCATGTTTCTTTAAACATATTGTAGATTCCTGACACTATCTATTCTATTCGTTAACAAAAAATACACCAGCAGGCCTTATTCCTTAATCCAGCTTAGCATTAAGTCCTTGATTCTAATAATTATATCTGAATAGGATTATAGGAACTAGATATTCTGTATCTGTCAATCGATAGATATGTCATATGATGATATTCTTATTATATATTCTGAAGTTCAAAACTTAAGCTGCAAACGAATAGTAGCAGTAGAGTTCAAATACCGGCTGTTACATAATATAGTCCCACATCGACCACTTTGTAAAGGAGTTGAGCACACAACAGATATAAAAGCCACACAAAGCGACTTCACAAATCATACCTTTCTCGGCCTTTTGGCTAAGATCAAGTGTAGTATCTGTTCTTATCAGTTTAATATCTGATATGTGGGTCATTGGCTCACACGATATTAAATTACTTTTTTGAGGGGGAGAGTCCACCACAATAGCTTGCTATTGGGGCTCTCAAGTGTCGCCCATGTGTTGCACTATTGCATGGGTCTGGTACACCCCACCAAACTAAGTTTAAAAATTTGTTATTTGACTGATAGTTTTATCAGAGTGTAGGGTGAGCTCTACTATCAACTTGGTGTTTGGCTTCTAGTCTTTGTTGGGAAAGATCTCACACGTCAACCAATTTAACCCACACAACCAATGATATTTGGTGGAATATACAATAACACACCAGGAAGAGAATATAGAAGTACACACAAAGATTACGTAGTTCGGCTTCTCTTGCCTACATCAACGGGAATACGTCAACATAATTCATTCATTATCTCAAACATAGATAACAGCAATTTGTAACCTGCCCCAATATGTGTATCGCCCTACAATACTCTCTCACTCTAATCTTAGAATGTGGTTTAGGCCTAACTCAACCCCACAAAACCGGCTTGCCTCTTCATTATAAACCCTCTAGAGACCTTATCACTAGTCAATGCGGGACTTGGGATTTTCCCTAATACACCCCCTCACGCACAACACCTTTTTATTTTTATTTTTGGGCTTGTAGCGTGTCTTTTTTTTTTTTAATGGTAGGTGGCCCGATAGATCTATGATAGGCTCTCATACCATCTTAGAATGTGGTTTAGGCCTAACTCAACCCCACAAAACCGGCTTGTAAGGTGAGGGTTGCCTCTTCATTATAAACCCTCTAGAGACCTTATCACTAGTTAATGCGGGACTTGGGATTTTCCCTAATATCTAAGAGTTACAAGAAATGATAACACTCACATCTCACACAACAAGTGATCAAACACCTCCTCTCACTAGGACATGGTTGGAGACCCTTCAAATGTCTACATGGCCACCTAAGTATGGATGGGGATGCTTCACCTTTCCATATGATCACCCAAAAGGGAATGTCTCATCTCTCCATTTGGGGATGTCTCACCTCTTCACATGATCACCGAAAAGGGGATGCTTCACTTTTCACAAGTCTCTCTATTTATAGGAGAGAGTATGGCTTCCATTCATTAAGTAGTTTTCAAAGCTCTAGATACATTCACCAACCTTGTGAAATGTATCTCTTAAATTTTCATACATTTTCACTTTCTTGGAAATTTCATTTGACTTCCCAATGACCTTAAACGTCTTGGTGTATTTTCTTCCCCCTTTGGGAGCGTATTACAATACTCTTGGTGTATATTTTGTATAGCTTCAGTGTAAAATAATAGCGTGTCCTATACAACTCTTCATAGAAGGTGGTTAGAATGGATTCACAAAGTGATGCTCAAACTATTTTATTTTAGTTAAATTTCTACTTACCAAAAAAAGTTTCTTAGGTAACTAACGCTCCAAATTTTACACTTTGATCGCAATTATTTACGAGCAGGGTTTATTTAGAATGTTATGTGTAAAGATATTGTAGATTCATGAGAATTTCCTACCTAGTGTACAACATTATAATTATGAAATTGTCATTAAAAGAAAATGGTTTCCATGATAGAAATACAATCTACTACATTCACTCTCTTAAACATTATGAAGATTTTTGTTTGGTGATTTAAACATTATGAAGATTAGAAGGAAAATGGTCATGCTATGAAGGGTCAGAAGAATTATTAACAAATTGGAAAAGAAGGTGGTGCAGCAAAGGATATACGTATATAACATATGATCTTGTAATTGAATTGGCTTCTCAAATAGAAAATGCACCAAAGTGCCTTATTCCTTAATCCAAGTACCATGGCGGATCCGAGATTAAAAATAAAGTATTCCTTCAATGACAATAAGGGTGTATGTTTGGGAGGAGAGAACATATTTTTCAATTCTAAATTGAGAAGACTATAAAATGTAGCAAAATGAGAAAAAATCAACTAAAATGCAATTAAGTGTTACACTGTCACAATACCTTGCGCTTCAAAGCACTCTTGTCCTCAAGAGTGAAACTGTGGCAACCCTTTCAACAAATCATAATAGAACTCCCAAGTTGCTGCCTACGACGATTGATTCTTCCATTGCACCGGTACTTTGGTGGCTGAAACACTTCCTCTTTTCACCATTTTTCTGTCAAGAATGACTTCAGGTTCACCTCTAGCATGCACCAGAACAGGTGCTGGTGGGCGCTGAATCATAGCAACATTAGGGGATGTACACAACTTCAATTGCGACACTTGAACAACATTATGGACTCCAGTAGCAGCGGGGAGATCCATCACATATGAAACTTTGCCAACTCGATCAAGCACTTTATAAGGCCCATAATACTTAGGATTAAGCTTATGACAAGCCCGGTTCCTCGAATAATCTCGCAACATAGTTGCCAAAGGATATAATAATATCTCGTTGTTGGATATTCATGCAACAAAGGATATAATATAAACTATGATCTTGTAATTGAAATGGCTTAATTAAAAGAAAATACTAATAATTATAACTGAATAGATTATAGGGAAGTTACTTTCATTATCTTACGCAACCTGGAATGCTGCTAACTTGGACCACATTTTGGTGGCTAAATAGTTCAAATTTTTTATCAGAATTATATATTCTGCATCTGTCAATCAATAAATATGTCATATGATGATGATGATGATATTTTCTTATCAGAATTATATATTCTACATCTGGCACCATGAAGAGGCAAAGGAAGTAGCAGTAGAGTTCCAATAGCAGCTGTTACATAATATAGTCCCACATCGACCACTTTGTAAAGGAGTTGAGCACACAACAAATATACAAGCCACACGAAGCGACTTCACAAATCATACCTTTCTCGGCCTTTTGGCTAAGATCAAGTGTAGTATCTGTTCTTATCAGTTTAATATCTGATATGTGGGTCATTGGCCCACACGATATTAAATTACTTTTTTGAGGAGAGTCCACCACAATAGCTTGCTATTGGGGCTCTCAAGTGTCGCCCATGCGTTGCACTATTGCATGGGTCTGGTACACCCCACCAAACTGAGTTTAAAAATTTGTTATTTGACTGATAGTTTTATCAGAGTGTAGGGTGAGCTCTGTAATACCCCAATTTTGTCCGCCCCTTTTAATTTAAGTCAATTTCAGTTATCCAGCTCAACTAAATTGAAATACCGTTGTTTAAATTAAGCAGGCACGCGAATGATCAATCTTTTCGCATGCGTTCTTCAATTTAATTTTCGTATTTGGGTTTAGTCGTACATAAGTCTTTTTTTTTAGTTAATGAGCTCATTTTTTCTATTTGAGTCTCGCTTTAGCGTATTCGCCTAGTCCTCTGCTGCTCGTCTTTGTGTTTGGCCGGACTCTTTTTATTATCATTATTCTTTTTTGTGCGCTTAATTTATTTTGAGCATGTATATATATAGTGCAAAATGTCAAGAAATTCTATTTAGTTTTATTTACCATTTAAAAATGTTTAATAGTCCAAAAATGTCAAAAAATACTATTTAATTTTTATTACAACTTAGGAGAGTCCAAATGTCCAAATGTCCAAAAAAATACAAAAAATAATAATACAAAATATACAAAAATAAATAAATTCGAAAATACAAAAAAATAATAAAAGGCAAAGAAAGAATGAATATCTCGGGTTCCAGATGTCGCTTCTCAATCACGATTTGGGCCGCAGATCTGCAAAAAGGAAAAGTCAAAACAGTCAAAGCCCATTCAAATGTAATTAAATGCCTGACCTAATTTTTTAATATAAAAACACTGTCAAGGGTCAGTCAAAAACACGAATTCCGAGGTAAACGAATCACCAAAAAAACAGATTAGGGTTTTACATTGAAACCCTAATCACACAAACACTGTTTTTTTGAAATCTGAGAAGCAGTTACGAGGAGGAATGCGAAACACAAAGAAAGAGAGAAGCAATAGAACACCAACAACATCAACACAGATCTCGTTTTAATCTTTCCTTTGGCAATAGGAGGTCAGATGGTGGCAATCATTTCCAAACGTGTTTAGAGTATGAGACAAGAATCCACTGTGTCACAATAGCTATCTCCTTCTCTTTTCGTGTCCACAACCTGAGATGAAATGACAGGTAGAGCCTCAAATATTTGAATTATATTGCATTTAGTCGCAATTTCCAGTTCCTTTCATAAAAGTAAATAAAAGTAAAAAAGGCAATGGATTACTTTTTTTTTTGCTTTTCTGAACAGAGGCCTACATGAATCTCCAACTAACAAATAACTGGATATCTAAATTAATACCACTATACCGGTTCGTATAATCATAAAAGAGCAATTCAAAAAGTGAATATAGAGTTATTTATCGGGGAGTGAAGCAAAGCGTAGATCACTACATTTGAATATAGAGTTATTTATCAGGGAATGAAACAAAGTGTAGTGATATGAATGAATAAATGATGGCTTGCTGAAATTATACAAATAAAATATCTTCCAACATCAATGGTATTGGTCGAAACTCACAAGTGAGTTCCGTGACAACCTTGCGAGCAGCTCAATTGCACACGAAATCTGCTACATCTAGTAAAGTTCGGTATTTGTTTCTGCGTTTTTTTTCCTCCCACCAGGAACCCCCTCAGCGTCGCAATCCCTCCCTCCGTTCCGTCGCACCATCGCCGGTCGCCTTCCTCTTCGCGACCTCTCTCTATCTCTCTCTCATTTTCGCTACCTCCCTCCCTCTCTCTCCCTCCTAAAAATCCGGCGAATACCCCTCTCTCTCACCTCCCTAATTTTTCGTTCCTCTCTCTCTCTCCATTAAAGGATGCAGCGGCGCTGCTGGAATGGCTAGAAGGGGGAAGGAATTTTTTTTTTAGGGTTTCTGTTAAGTGGGCTTATATGGGTCTTAATAATTATTTTTTAATTTATCAGATTACTAAGCGCACACCCCTAATTCACGCGTGCACCACACCTCATTTAAGTCCAGTTTCGCATACTAGGCTCCCATATGCGAACTGGGCTTGCTGTTTACACCCCCTGTTCAGTTGCACAACCCCCCTACGACTAATAACACCCCCATTTTGCAATTTTCACCTTTTTCTCGTTTTAATTCTTTTTCAACTCAAATAATTTCTCAATAAATCAAAAAAAACTTTGTTAATGATTTTGCGAAGCCTCTGCTTGCATAATCATTAACAATGAGGAACTAGTGGTGATCACTTGGAGCCTTTGCTCAATTGATCATCATGAATGCCTAATTTTTCTAAATACTTTTCAATAAATAAAACTTTGTTAATGGTCATGCGAAGCCTTTGCTTGCATGATCACTGACAATGGGGAATTAGTGGTGATCACTTGGAGCCTTTGCTCAATTGATCATCATGAACGCCTAATTTTCCTAAAAAACTTTTCATTAAATCAAAAACTTTGTTATTGGTCCTGCGAAGCCTTTGCTTGCATGATTATTAACAATGGAGTGCTAATGATGGTCACTTGGAGCCTTCGCTCAATTGATCATCATGAAAGCTCAATTTTCACAATTAAACAAAATAAAAAACCAAAAACCTAGAACTACGTAGCTTTGAATTCTCCATCGCACCTGGAGATACGTAGGAGCGGATCCCCTCCGTCAAGCACAATAAACTAAAAACATTTTTCCTTTCAAAAAACCCAAAGCGGCTAATTCTCGTCAAGCGCCGCAAATAAAAATTAATTAAGTCTATTCGAAAGAGGCAAATTTAAATATTTTTCAAATCAACACTTAAAATCACACCTTTAATTAAAGGTTCCCTTTCAGTAGAAAGGAGATGTGGGGTGCTAATACCTTCCCCATGCCTAACCGGCCCCGAACCCAAAGCTCCCGGGCCTTCCAAAAGACCATCTGTCTTCCAAAAGGTTTTTCTTCAATATTTTCCTTATAAAAAATATTGGTGGCGACTTCATTGTCTTAAAACGTTGTAAACGAAGAAAAACCCCTCGGGGACTTTTTCGGGCGCAACAGCTGGCGATGGAGGGCAGCTGTTGCGCCCGAAAAAGTCAGTACCAGATGCTAGAGGGCAACTGTAATAGAATTTCTTGACATTTCCTAATTAAACAAGTCCGTGTAGGACATGGGAATAGGATCAAAGACAACAGGCTTCCTCTCATTATAGTTCCGGTACTGATAGTTTGATTGAAATGGCTGTGCCGGTGGTGCTTGAGAAGGAAGTGGAATAGCTTGCGGAGGATTGCTGTGTGATGGAACACTGGCTCCGATAACTGCGTTGGTTTCACCCTCTTTCTTCTTGTAGGGTCCAGAAAAAGGCTTTTTCTCGATCGGGAGGAGTCTTTGAGCCATGAGATATTCTTCCGCTACGCATACCATTCTCTACTCTTTCCCCTGTGACCACCATCTCAGAGAAATTTGAGGCAACGCTGCCAACCAACCTATCATAATATACCGCAGGAAGGGTATCCATAAACATGTGGACCATTTCTTTGTCCAGTAGAGGGGGTTTGACTTGAGCAGCAAGGTTCCTCCACCTCTGAGCGTACTCCTTGAACGACTCATTATCTCTCTTGGACATGCATTGTAGCTGAGTCCTATCCGGAGCCAAATCATTGTTGTACTGGTATTGACGCATAAAAGCATCCGCCATGTCCTTCCAGCAGCGGATATTGGTTGGCTCCAACTGCATGTACCACCGAGGAGCTCTCCTAAACTTTCTTGAAAGCAGTGCATCATCAGGTTATCGTCCCGGGCATAGGCAGTCATTTTTCGGCAGTACATTGTCACATGACTGACTGGGCAAGTCGTCCCTCTGTATTTATCAAAGATTGGCGCTTTGAATTTAGGAGGCAAGACTAGATTAGGGACCAAACACAGCTCGTGGGCATTTCTGGCCCGTGAACCTGCTCCTTCTACAGCTCTTAGTCTCTCCTCCGATGATTCGATCTCGACTTACGGTTTCAGTGAGGGTAATTACGAGGGAAAACATTCACACCGTAATGAGGATTATTCATCGTCACTACGGTACCGGGTTCACGTGTGTCACGTGAGTGAACCGTATTCCCAGGATGGGTCCTCGAACTTGAGGATGGACCATTCTTTGGTGAATGAAAGCCAAACGGAGTTCCTCGCGAATAGGAATCGAATTTGGGCCTGAGGCGTTCCCGTTCCTCCATTGTTTGCGGCTGAGATGGGTTGGACTTGCTCTGCAACCCTAGGGGGATTACTTCCTGCATTAGCCTCAGCTCCTGGAGGTGTGTATCCGGGTGGGAGTCCCCAAGGCATCCCATGCATGACCGGTTGGCTCTGGTTGTTGGCCCCTGAAGTATGAGCGAAGGTGACAGTCTCAAGGGGAAGAGTGACAGCAGCTTCGGTAGCGACGGCGGGACTTTCAGCGGCAGTTCCGTTCCTCAAGGCTTGTAGTATCGCCATCATTTCAGTCATCTGTGCTTCCATTGCCCCCATTTTCGTTCTCAACTCTCGATTCTCCTGAACCAATTGCTCTGGATCGGGAAAGTCAGCAGTTGGGGTATCATGGTTCGATTCACCAGTTCCTAGGTCTTCGATAATAGGACGGTCCGAGTCATTCCGGTTAGCTGCCATGAGCCTTGCTTGTAGACGAGTCAGGTATCGATGTTGGCGAACCAGCTTGCCTTTTCTGTTGACGAAACACACTTATGAACACGAGAATGAATAAATGAATGTAATGCAATGCGATATGTATGATTTTATGTTTGCTTTTTACACACCTATGACAACGGTTCAGTGTTATGTTGCGATCTCCGGCAAACAAACGTTAATGCATGAAGAATGCAAATGATGAATTTTCACGATTTTGTTAGATGCAAATGCAATGGTGCAAAATGATGTAAATGCGAAATGATGTGGATGACATGGTAAAAATAGTAACGAAATGAGGTTTAGCTGGTGGTGCTTTGAACATTTTCGAAGATACACGCTGCATGCCACCTCATGTAGGTGTTTATGAAAGAAAATTTACAACTTTCGAAATAGAGTTTGGGAAAAAGGAATGCTTAAGCTAAATGCAACAAACAAAGGCGTGCCCCCGTGTCCTACGAATGGTGGGAATCCTGGGGTCTAAAGTCGACGAAAAGGGTGATCCTCTCGTGTAAGTTCTAATCACTTCCTCACAATGGCAACCAAGAGCTAAAGTCTTCCTCATGATAACACCCACAATCGTAGAAAGCTACCGAGTGTGAGGCATCATGACAAAGCGTACTCTTGGGCGGAACTTTCATGAGAGCCATACAGACAAAGGTCTACGAATGGCAGTCACTAGTCGTTCCCACTCTCCTAGGTTTTTTTTCAGACCTTGGGTTTTAGGCCCCACTCAGCGCTCACAAGTATAGGGTGTGAAGTGTGTGTTGAGGGCATAATACTTAGCAATAACTACCCTTCCCCCACCTGCAAATGCAAACCCAGACAGTCCAGACAAAGGCAAATAATAATATGTTGTCTACCCTAGGGTTTAATATCAAATGAGCCAGCCTATGGTTTTAGCAACAACTAATTGCATTGCTTACCTCAAGAAAGGGAGCAAAGAAGAGGGAGCATGATTAGATTGGGGGGAATGCATGAAAGGAAGAAGCATATAAGCAAATAAGAGGAGAGACTATCTACCATTTTAAGCGAGAAATGAACATAGAAGAAGAATAAATAAATACACATGAATGCAACATGACAATATGAGAATGCAGTGGAATTGCAAAGATGTAATCAAGTAGATATGAAACAATCATAGATGAGAAAGAAGCGAATGCATATGAATGCAACAATGCTTGTATGAGAAAAGAAGAAGAATAGAGGCAAAACAAGATATTCAAATCAAACACATAAATCACATATTTAATTAATTAGGCTCGACCCTCTTTTTGAAAAAGATTTTCTTTTGTCCCCAGTGAAGTCGCCAGCTGTTGCGCCCGAAAAAGTCCCCGAGGGGTTTTCTTCGTTTGCAACCTTTTAGAACAATGAAGTCGCCACCAATATTTTTATAAGGAAAATATTGAAGAAAAACCTTTTGGGAAGCGGGTGGTCTTTTGGAAAACCGAAAGATTTGGGTTCTGGGGTCGGTTAGGCATGGGGAAGGTATTAGCACCCCACACCTCCTTTCTCTTGAAAGGGAACCTTTAATAAATCGTGTGATTTTAAGTGTTGATTTGAAAAATACTTAAATTTGCCTCTTAATTGAAAAAAGACTTAATGAAATTTTTATTTGCGGCGCTTCGACGAGAGTTAGCCGCTTTGGTTAGTTTTGAAAGGAAAAATGTTTTTGGTTTATTGTGCTTGACGGAGGATCCGCTCCTACGTATCTCCCGGTGCGATGGAGAATTCAAAGCTACGTAGTTCTAGGTTTTTGGTTTTTATTTTGTTTAATTGTGAAAACTGAGCTTTCATGATAATCAATTGAGCAAAGGCTCCAAGTGACCACCATTAGCACTCCATTGTTGATGATCATGCAAGCAAAGGCTTCGCAAGACCACTAACAAAGTATTTTTAATTTATTTAAAGTCTTTAGAAAAATTAGGTGTTCATGATGATCAATTGAGCAAAGGCTCCAAGTGATCACCACTAGTTCCTCATTGTTAATGATTATGCAAGCAGAGGCTTCGCAAAACCATCAACAAAGTTTTTTTGATTTATTGAAAGTTTTTAGAAAAATTAGGCATTCATGATGATCAATTGAGCAAAGGCTCCAAGTGATCACCACTAGTTCCTCATTGTTAATGATTATGCAAGCATAGGCTTCGCAAAACCACTAACAAAGTTTTTTGATTTAATGAAAAGTTCTTTAGGAAAATTAGGCATTCATGATGATCAATTGAGCAAAGGCTCCAAGTGATCACCACTAGTTCCTCATTGTTAATGATTATGCAAGCATAGGCTTCGCAAAAACCACTAACAAAGTTTTTTTGATTTATTGAAAAGTTCTTTAGGAGAATTAGGCATTCATGATGATCAATGAGCAAAGGCTCCAAGTGATCACCACTAGTTCCTCATTGTTAATAATCATGCAAGCAAAGGCTTCGCAGGACCACTAACAAAGTTTTTTTTTATTTATTGAATGAGAAGCATGCAGAGCTAAATATAATCTAGCTCTGTGATTTGATAACAATTTGCTAGAAGAAGAATAAGGAACCATAAAAGTTGTTAACAATAACAGTATTTTACCGCGATTCTACCCAATATTAAGAATTGCAATGTGACTACAACCAATATTATGAGTGCGACCATGATTAAAAATCTGGTCGAGAGAACATTACTCTCATTGAGGTATTCGGCATGAGACCATAATGAAGCGTAAAAATCTCACCATCAATCGACTTCCATTCCATGGCAATATACTGCACTATCAAATTAGTCAAAAATAACCATTTGAGCAGATTCAGATTTCAAACAAATGTCTATATATATATATATATATATATATTTCCACTCCTTGTCAATCCAAAATCTACATGGAATTCAATTTTGATACTTAGTGAATTAGGAAGAATTTGCAAATGGTTGAAACTTGAAAGTACCATGAATATGCAACAATCAACATTGCTTAGCTCTAACTAACCACCGATCAATTAGCACACAAAACCATCTCGGTAGTTTCAAATCCAACAAATATACAAATAGATTCTCCTCTCAAACCTCAAAATCAAACCAATAAAAAAATCAAAAATAACAATCACACACTACAAAGTTCAATTGATATAGCAAAAAAATTTCATTAACACCACATGAAATCAATGTAAATCGAATCCAACAATTTCGTAAACCAAAAGACTCAATTTTTAAACAACCCATCAACGAAATAGTGAAATTCAGTACCAAAATTGAAAAAATACAAACCCGGAAGAGAGTTCGATCAAGTAGAGTTGGAAGAGGGAAGATGGGGCGGTGGTGGTGTTCTCAAAGGGAAGATGAGAGACAGGGTTATTGATCATGAGAGGGCGATCATCGTTGTTGATATTGTTGTCGCCTCTTCGTTGTTGATGGTGCCGAGGTTGATGCAAGAACAACGCTCCAAGGAAGCAAAGAGCGCGAAGCCACGTTTGCACCTACCCGGTTGGCTACTCTGCCGAGTTTGTCGCAGTCATGAACCCACAAACGACGTTGTTGTTGTTGGAGGTGGCCATTTCAATTTGATTGGAACTCGTGTTGTGGAAACGTGATGAGAGAGATGAATGAATAGAATAGAATAATTGTGTTGTGTGTGTGGGTTAGTGATGGTGGTTGTTTGGATGTCGGTGGAGGTTGTTTGGGTGGTGGTTGTTTGGGGTGACGGTGTCAACATTTTTCCTAGATCTGCTTTTCTCTCTTTTTTCGATTGTGTTGTTTTTTGCTTGATTAGGGTTTTTTCCGTGAGATGTATGCGATCGTTTTCTTGAAAATCCCCTTGGTCATTCTTTGTTGGTTTGCTTTTTTATATTAAAATATTAGGTTTCTGCATTAATTGTTTTTGACCGGGCTTTGACTCTTTTCGGGTTTGGAGTGGAGCGGACTGCACCACCGTTGGAACCCAGTTTGTTTTCTTTCTTTCTTTGCTTTTTATTTTTATTTTTGTATTTTCGAATTTATTTGTTTTTGTATATTTGTATTATTATTTTTTGTATTTTTTGGACATTTGGACATTTGGGACTCTTCTAAGTTGTAATAAAAATTAAATAGTATTTTTTGACATTTTTGGACTCTTAAACACTTTTAAATTATAAATAAACTAGATAGAATTTTTTTGACCTTTTGGACTATATATATATGCTCAAAATAAATTAACTGTACAAAAAGAAAAGAATAATAATAATAAAAAGAGTCTGGTCAAACACAAAGACGAGAACGGGCCAGACTAGACGAATACGCTAAAACGAGACTCAAAATAGAAGAAATGAGCTCATTACCTAAAAACATTACTTATGTACGACTAAAACGAAGAACGCACGATTTAAACAGCGTGCCTGCTTAACTTAAACAGTGGTACTTTGATTTAGTTGAGTTCCAATTCTTGAAATTGGCTTGAGTTAAGGGACGGACAAAATTAGGGTATTACAGCTGCCCCTCTTTATTTCACATTTCGCCAAAAAATATGAATTGGCCTTTTCAAATTTGTTGGTGAAATGGAAATAAAGATATAGAAATAATACTAATTTTGTTCGTTTCAGAAAAGCTCAAATCTTTTTGTTATTTTCTTTTTGAGAGGGGGGTTAACACTTGTCGCATTAACGGGAAAGCAATAAACTGGGAAAAGCGGTAAATTGGGGAATTCGGAGGTTGCCTAAAACCTTTTAACGGACTCTTGTCGAGTCCGAGCTCTGGGGGTGGCCTTTTCGAGCGGCCGATCAATATCAAGTCCGGACCGATTTGATCAATGGATTTACGCTGTGCCTTAGGCTGACACAACTAATCCGGCGACTTAACGGTCCGATGGATCCATCGCGTGCTCGTGCGATGTTGTGATGCGTGGAAGGAGTTCACTAACTCGAAGGAGTTCACTAACTCTCGTTGATGGAGTTTACGAACTCGGATTGATGGAGTTTACGAACTCGGGGGTGGCCTTTTCGAGCGCCGATCAACATCGGTCGGAATCGATTTGATCAATGGATTTACTGCCGTGCCTTAGGCCGCACAACTAATCCGAAGGACTTAACGGTCGATGGATCCATCGCGTGCTCGCATAACGATGTTGTGATCTGCGTGGAAGGAGTTCACTAACTCGAAGGAGTTCACTAACTCGCAGGGTTGATGGAGTTTACGAACTCGCTGTCGATGGAGTTCTAACTTAACTCTTTGATGGAGTTTACGAACTCTGTCTTGATGGAGTTTACGAACTCTGTCTTTGATGGAGTTCACGAACTCTGTGGCCGATGGTGATTTTCTAAAATGGGATTTTTGGGACTCTCGGGTCAAGTAACTTTTCTCTTGGATGGTGCATGAAATGCATGCACTTGGGTATTTGGGTGCACATGGATGCAATGATTGATTTTGGTGGGATGTTTCCTTGTTTGATTATTCTTTCGCTCTTACGAGATGCGAATTTGAAAGTGTAATGCACTCTTGCTTGATGCCATGGAGTGATGAATGGTATGGATGACATGAGAATGATGAATGATATGAAGATGTTGTGTTCTTTTGTGTTCCGTCCTCTGTGATTTTCTTCTCTTTTTTTTTTTTTTTTTTTTTTTTTTTTTTGCTTAAGGAGCTTTCTTTTTTCTGCTTATTTGTTGTTTTTTCCTTTTGCTTTGGTTAAATCCATCTGCCGACGAAGCGCGCCAGACGATAATCATGCGAGGATTGTGCACTTGATTAAATTCTGACGCTTTGTCTCTTCTCTTTTTCACTTGGGAGATCATTTCCTTCTGTATTTTCAAAGATTTCATAATGATCTGTAATGCTCTTGAATATGCACATGTTTTGCAAATCAATTTCATCAATCATAAAAATTATCATTTTGAAAGAAATCAATAAAGGAAAGCAAAGACACGAAAAGCACATATATGAAAAAAAAAGTTGGACTTTTATTGATATGGAAATTGGACATGCGAGAAAGTCACGCCAATTGAAAGTACATTGCAATTTTATTAAATCGAGAAAATACAAGAGAAAGGAACAGTCTCGTGATTTCATCTCGGAAATAACTGTGTTCGCCGTCCATACTCATAACCCCGATCACCTCTTATCCAAACCTTTGGGAGTCTTTGATTGCCTTCTCTTTTCTCAAGTCCAAGTTTTCTTACCCTAATTTTTGCTGGATCGCCTTTTTGCGGGTTTTCGATCCACCGGTCGCCTCCCGATTTTGCCTAGGCCGCCCTTTGCGGGTTTTCAACCTAGCGAGCTGATTTTTCTTGGCTTATCTTTCTCTTTTTTTTTGTTTATTTTTCTAGGCATAATACTTCTTGACCACATCTGAGTTCACTGGATTTGGAATCTCCTCTCCATCCATGCTTGCCAGGATTAGAGCTCCTCCTGAGAATGTCTTCTTCACCACATAAGGTCCTTCATATTTGGGAGCCCATTTGCCCCTGGGGTCCATCTGTATTGGCAAGATCTGCTTGAGTACCAGGTCTCCTTCTTGAAATTCACGAGGACGGACTCTTTTGTCAAAAGCCCTTATCATCCTCTGTTGGTACAACTGTCCATGACACATAGCGGCCACCCGTTTCTCGTCAATGAGGTTCAACTGGTCAAGACGGGACCGAACCCATTCTGCTTCATCAAGTTTTGTCTCCATCAACACCCGCAGGGATGGTATTTCAACCTCAATGGGAGGATCGCCTCACCCAGTAAACCGATGAATAGGGGTTGCCCCCGGTTGAGGTACGCACCGAGGTTCTGTAACCATGCAGGGCAAAAGGGAGCATTTCATGCCAATCCTTGTATGTTACCACCATCTTTTGCACAATCTTCTTGATGTTCTTGTTAGTTTTCTCAATCGCCCCATTCATCTTTGGGCGGTAAGGAGAAGAATTGTGATGCCGTATTTTGAAGTCTTCACACAAGTCCTTCATCATTCTGCTGTTCAAGTTGCTGCCGTTGTCTGTGATATCTTGTTTGGAAGACCGTAGCGGCAAACCAAATCTTTCTTGATGAACTTAGCAATCACTGAGCTTGTTACCTTGGGATAAGAAGCAGCCTCTACCCACTTGGTGAAGTAGTCAATAGCAACCAAAATGAAACGGTGACCATTTGAAGCTTTGGGTTCAATGGGACCAATGATGTCCATGCCCCACATTGAGAATGGCCATGGTGCGCTCAAAATATTCAGAGAAGTCGGAGGTACATGAGTGTGATCTGCATAGATTTGACATTTATGGCATCTTCTCACAAAATCAGAATAATCGACTCCATCTGCGGCCCGGTAGTAACCACTCTCGAGATTTTTCTAGCCATTGTGTGCCCACCGAATGAACCCCAAATGAACCTCATGAACATCTCTCATAATCTTTACCGACTCCTCTTGATTTACACACGAGGAGTACCAAGTCATAGTTTCTCTTGTAAAGGCGTCTCCACTCAAGAAGAAACTCTGCCAGATCTCCGAAGTGTTCTCTTGTCATTCTCTGTAGCTCAGGAGGATACTCTCTGTTGTGATGTCTTGCTTGATGTCATGATACCAAGGCTTACTATCTGATTCCCCTTCGACTGCCATACAGTAGTGATAAGCGGGTAGACCTTTGTGCTGGATTCTGACGGTCGTCAAACTTTTGTCACGGTGACGTTGAACATAGAAGACAAAGTTGCGGAGCATCCGCCAACCGATTCTCAACTGCGGGGTATGTCTTTGGAAAGTGATTTCCTCAAAGGGCTTGATTAATTCTTGGATGTAGTCACGGTAAGGAATCAAGTCGATTTCTTGTTTCCCAATCCCTTTTACTCGGTGGGCGACTAGAGTTGAATCCCCGTATCGTCGAGCCTCTTGACTTTCCAATCGAGAGTCGCTTGGATACCCGTGATACACGCTTCATACTCTGCAATATTGTTTGTGACATAGAAGCTTAGTCCGCGTTGAATGGTATGAAGCGGTTGTCCGGAGAGATCAAAGATCGCTCGACCTCGTGCCCCCATGTTAGAGGCACCGTCAAACAACATTCTCCACCTTTCATCATCTTGAGATTTCCGCCCGTCAAATAATGCCATAATGTCCTCATCCGGGAATTCACATTGCATCGATTGGTAATCCTCAACCGGTTGATGCGCCCGTAATCTGCCAAATGTGCTACCTTTAATTGCTTTCTCGGGTTACGTACACGCAGGTCATATTCGGCGAAGCATTTGCCAACGAGCAATTCGACCTGTGAGCGCAGGTTTCTCAAATATGTACTTGATTGGATCCATTTTGGACACCAACCAGGTAGTGTGACTCAACATATACTGTCTCAGTCGATCAGCGGCCAGGGCTGAAAGCACAACAAGTCTTCTCTAATGGTGAATACCTTGTCTCACAGTCTGTGAACTTCTTGCTCAGGTAGTAGATCGCATGTTCTTTCTTTCCTGAATCATCATGTTGCCCCAACACGCAGCCCATAGAATTGTCTAGCACAGTGAGGTATAGGATAAGAGGCCTGCCAGACACAGGTGGCATTAGGACTGGTGGATTTTGGAGGTACACCTTGATTTTCTCAAATGCTTCTTGACATTTATCATTCCACTTTACCTCTTGGTTTTTGCACAAAGAATTTGAAAATAGGTTCGCAAGTTGCGATCCAATCGAAAGATGAATCGAGAGATGTAATTCGATCTTCCCGAGAAACCACGAACTTCTTTCTCTGTTTTAGGCGCTGGCATCTCCAGAATTGCTCGTACTTTGTCTGGGTCCACCTCAATTCCCTTCTGGCTAACGATAAAACCCAACAACTTTCCTGACCTAACCCCAAAGGTGCACTTCGCGGGGTTCAACCTAAGTTTGTATTTTTACGAGACGCCAAACAAAGCGGCTTGTGCAGTTAACCACATATTCTTCATCGATCTTTGACTTGGCGATCATGTCATCCACATAGACTTCAATCTCCTTATGCATCATGTCATGGAATAGGGTTACCATCGCTCTTTGATAGGTTGCCCTGCATTCTTCAACCCGAAAGGCATGACCTTGTAATGAAAAGTCCCCAAAGGGTTATGAAGGTGGTTTTCTCCATATCCTCTGGAGCCATTTTGATCCGTTATAGCCTTGAATACCCATCCATGAAGGAGAACATCGAATGTTGAGCAGTACTATCTACCAAGACATCAATGTGGGGTAGGGGGAAATCATCTTTAGGGCTTGCTCTGTTCAAATCACGGTAGTCGACACACATTCGAACCTTTCCATCTTTCTTGGGGACCGGAACGATGTTTGCTACCCACTCAGGGTATTTTGCCACAGCTAAGAATCCTGCATCAAACTGTTTCTTGACCTCATCCCTGATTTTCAAAGACATTTCAGCTTCATTCGCCTCGACTTTTGTTTCTGGGGGGGACATTCTGATCTTCTCGGCAATCAGGCTCAACAATATCTGTGCCCAAACCTGGGCATGTCCTGATAAGTCCATGCAAATACGTCGGCGTAGTCAAACAAAAGTGAATCAACTTTTTGCGCTCTTTATCCTCCATTGCAGTACCAACCTTGACCTCTTTCCTGTCTTTCTCGCACTCCGTGATTGATCATTTCGTGGATTCCCCATGGGGCTCAATGACTTTTTCTTCTTGCTCTACCATTCTCATGATTTCCTGAGGAGTATCCCAATCGTCCTCAACATCTTCCTCGGCTTGATTAACCGGGTAATCAAAGTCACAAGATGAGTTATGGGCATTATTATTTTCGAGAGACTATTTTCGATCCGCATTAAAATGGAGCGCGAATAAAGACAAAGAAAAGACACACAAACGAGAGATGAAGACAAATTTTTTTATTGAAAATTCAAAATAACATTTTATTGATTGATGAGTCTTGACAAAAACATGTGTGCCCAAATGAAATGTTCCAAGGCCTTGGGCGAGCCGAGGAATCTACATTACAATGAAAATTACTTTAAATTGAAAAACACGGGAAATCCATGGTCTCCCGGGGCTCTGCCTTTCTCTCCAACAAAGACAAGAAATAAGCACTAAGCCGATAACACACCGCTCGAGCTTGATCCTTCTTCAACCACATTAACTCCAGTCGGGGTTCAAATGCCAAACTCGGAAGTTGTTCTTGAGGTTAGCGATGATCATCCTCCCCTGATTGGGTGTTCCTCCTCTGAGTTTGGCAAGCCATTTCTCCCTCTTGTCAGATGCTAGCCTTTCCCGTCAATGAAGACTTGGGATGTACCCAACACCGAACTTTTCAATGTTTCCTCAAGCTCGACAAGCGTTATAATCCCTTGAGCAGCTTTTCCCAGGCCCTTGCCGACCTGATACCCATGCCCTAGCATTACCTTTGTAGTCATCATGTCAGCCTTGGACCACTTAGGCTTCTGCAGAGGCTCACTTTCAACGAAAACAACATTTGAGATCTCCAACCCTTGGAAGGCAGTCTCAAGGGACTCTTCTGCCGCCTCCACGTAACATTCAGGTGGTGATCTGTTTATCAGTGTTTCTTCTTCTCCGTGGATCACTATCAGCTTTCCCTCGGCCACAAACTTGAGTTTCTGATGAAGCGAGGATGGCACTGCCCCGGCAGCATGTATCCAAGGACGTCCTAGCAGGCAGCTATAGGAGGAACTGATGTCCATCACTTGGAAGACAACATAGAACACTTCTGGGCCTACTGCGCAATGCAAGCACTTCTACTTCTCCGAAAACTTCCTTCACCGACCCATCAAATGCTCACCAAGGTAGAACTCGGCTTCGATATGAGCGATTCTACATTCGACTTTATTCATGGTGGACTTAGGCATCACATTCAAGGATGAGCCATTATCAATGAGCACTCACGCGAGCATATAGTCCCCACACTTGACCGAGATGTGAAGAGCTTGATTATGATTCTTTCTGCGGAGGAAGCTCGATGTCCGAGAAGGTCAAGTAGTTGGATGCTACAATGTTGCCAACAATACCGTCTGCCGGGTTTACCGTGATATCATGGGAGACGCGCTTCGTTCAAGATTTTCAGCAGTGCAGCACGATGCGCCTCTGAACTAAGCAACAAAGAGAGCATCGAGATCTTGGATGGAGTTTGATTTAACTGGTCTACCACCCGATATTCACTCTGTTTCATTACTTTTAGGAACTCCTGAGCTTCTTTGTCTGATACTTGTCTGACTTCTACCGTTTCTTTGTTCTTTCCCTTACGGGCCCTTTCTTCATCTGTTTTTATTGCTCTCCCTAAGATTTTCAGGAGCATACACCCTTCCACTCCTTGTGATACCACTACCTCCAGCAATGTTTGTTATATCCAAAGTGCCTTTAGGGACCTCTGCCTGCATTTGCACATTGCAGCTCCATGGAGTCATCCTAGTCTCTCTACTAGGGGTAGCAGCAGGTACTGGAATAACAATGGTCGAGGGTCTCATCACAGCTGGGCTGGAATTCAGGTTGCAGGGAATTTCAATCGGTCCCCTGAAGCCTCCATTGCCTGATTGCAAAGTAGATACATTTTCTTCTTTTTCTTGGATTCCCACTTGGACCAGGTGTCTGTCTAAGAGATCCTGGAGAATTGGCTTAAAGCCTTCACATGCCCCTGCAGCAAGGATTATCACAGGCGTCTTTCCTAGCACACCCTTCGATGACACCAAGACGACATAACTCAAAGCATGGATAAAATTCAAAGGCATCTGAATGCAATCAACTTTTCTAACCAGACACTGACCCCCCTGATGGTCAACGGCATTAACAGCAGGTCCTCCATGCCCTGGCAACGGATTGGTGGCCACATTAGGTTGTTGAAATGATATAGTCTTTGCATCAAGTAATTCTTGCACCACATACTTGAATGCTTTACAGTCCTCCACCACATGACCTCTCGCCCCGAATGAAAGCGCGCAGTAGCATTTGCGTTGTATCCCCAGGATAGGGAGGTTGAGTGCGGCTTCATCTGACGAGTGTTGATTATTTTGTTGGTGATGAGATAATTAAACAAGTCCGTGTAGGACATGGGAATAGGATCAAAGACAACAGGCTTCCTCTCATTATAGTTCCGGTACTGATAGTTTGATTGAAATGGCTGTGCCGGTGGTGCTTGAGAAGGAAGTGGAATAGCTTGCGGAGGATTGTTTGTGTGATGGAACATCGCTCGATAAGCTGCGTTGGTTTCACCTCTCTTCTTCTTGTAGGTCCGTAAAAGGCTTTTTCTCGATCGGGAGAAGTCTTTGGGCCATGAGATATTCTTCCGCTACGCATACCATTCTCTACTCTTTCCCCTGTGACCACCATCTCAGAGAAATTTGAGGCAACGCTGCCAACCAACCTATCATAATATACCGCAGGAAGGGTATCCATAAACATGTGGACCATTTCTTTGTCCAGTAGAGGGGGTTTGACTTGAGCAGCAAGGTTCCTCCACCTCTGAGCGTACTCCTTGAACGACTCATTATCTCTCTTGGACATGCATTGTAGCCGAGTCCTATCCGAGCCAAATCATTGTTGTCTTCGGTATTGACGCATAAAAGCATCCGCCATGTCCTTCCAAAGAATGGATATTGGTTGGCTCCAACCGCATGTACCAGATCGAGGAGCTCCAAATTAAACTTTCTTGGCGATGCATCATCGAGTTATCGTCCCGCATAGGCGGTCATTTTTCGGCGATACATTGTCACATGATCGATCGGGCAAGTCGTCCTCTGTATTTATCAAAGATTGGCGCTTTGAATTTAGGAGGCAAGACTAGATTAGGGACCAAACACGGCTCGTGGGCATTTCTCGGCCCGTGAACACCGCTCCTTCTACTTCTTAGTCTCTCCTCCAAAGATTCGATCATCGACTTACGGTTTCGTAGGTAATTCGAGGAAAACATTCACACCGTAATGAGGATTATTCATCGTCACTACGGTGGGTTCACGTGTGGGTCACGTGAGTGAATCTGTATTCCCAAGGATGGGTCCTCGAACTTGAGGATGGACCATTCTTTGGTGAATGAAAGCCAAACGGAGTTCCTGCGGAATAGGAATCAATTTGGGCCCGAGGCGTTCTCGTTCCTCCATTGTTTGCGGGCCGAGATGGGTTGGACTTGCTCTGCAACCCTGGGGGGGATTACTTCTGCATTAGCCTCGGCTCACGGAGGTGTGTGTCCGGGTGGGAGTCCCAAGGCATCCCATGCATGGCCGGTTGGCTCGGGTTGTTGGCCCACAAAGTATGAGCGAAGGTGACAAGCTCGAGGGGAAAGAGTGACCGGCAGCCGGTCTGCGGCGGCGGGACTTTCAAATGCCGCGATTGCGTTCCTCAAGGCTTGTAGTATCGCCATCATTTCATCATCCAGGCTTCCATTGCCCCCATTTTCGCTTCTCAACTCTCGATTCTCCCGAACCAATTGCTCGGATCGGAAAGTCGCATTGGGGTATCATGGTTCGATTCACGGCCTCCTAGGTCTTCGATAATAGGGCGGTCCCGAGTCATTCCGGTTAGTTTGCCATGAGCCTTGCTTGTAGACGAGTCGTATCGATGTTGGCGAACCACCTTGCCTTTTACGTTGACGAAACACACTTATGAACACGAGAATGAATAAATGAATGTAATGCAATGCGATATGTATGATTTTATGTTTGCTTTTTACACACCTATGACAACGGTTCGATGTTATGTTGCGATCTCCAAAAACAAACGTTAATGCATGAAGAATGCAAATGATGAATTTTCACGATTTTGTTAGATGCAAATGCAATGGTGCAAAATGATGTAAATGCGAAATGATGTGGATGACATGGTAAAAATAGTAACGAAATGAGGTTTAGTTGGTGGTGCTTTGAACATTTTCAAGATACACGCGCATGCCACCTCATGTAGGTGTTTATGAAAGAAAATTTACAACTTTCAAATAGAGTTTGGGAAAAGGAATGCTTAAGCTAAATGCAACAAACAAAGGCGTGCCCCCGTGTCCTACGAATGGTGGGAATCCTGGGGTCTAAAGTCGACGAAAAGGGTGATCCTCTCGTGTAAGTTCTAATCACTTCCTCACAATGGCAACCAAGAGCTAAAGTCTTCCTCATGATAACACCCACTATCGTGAGAAAGCTACCGAGTGTGAGGCATCATGACAAAGCGTACTCTTGGGCGGAACTTTCATGAGAGCCATACAGACAAAGGTCTACGAATGGCAGTCACTAGTCGTTCCCACTCTCCTAGGTTTTTTTCAGACCTTGGGTTTTAGGCCCCACTCAGCGCTCACAAGTATAGGGTGTGAAGTGTGTGTTGAGGCATAATACTTAGCAATAACTACCCTTCCCCACTGCAAATGCAAACCCAGATAGTCGCACAAAGGCAAATAATAATATGTTGTCTACCCTAGGGTTTAATATCAAATGAGCCACCTTTATGGTTTTAGCAACAACTAATTGCATTGCTTACCTCAAGAAAGGAGCAAAGAAGAGGAGCATGATTAGATTGGGGGAATGCATGAAAGGAAGAAGCATATAAGCAAATAAGAGGAGAGACTATCTACCATTTTAAGCGAGAAATGAACATAGAAGAAGAATAAATAAATACACATGAATGCAACATGACAATATGAGAATGCAGTGGAATTGCAAAGATGTAATCAAGTAGATATGAAACAATCATAGATGAGAAAGAAGCGAATGCATATGAATGCAACAATGCTTGTATGAGAAAAGAAGAAGAATAGAGGCAAAACAAGATATTCAAATCAAACACATAAATCACATATTTAATTAATTAGGCTCGACCCTCTTTTTGAAAAAGATTTTCTTTTGTCCCCAGTGAAGTCGCCAGCTGTTGCGCCCGAAAAAGTCCCCGAGGGGTTTTCTTCGTTTGCAACCTTTTAGAACAATGAAGTCGCCACCAATATTTTTTATAAGGAAAATATTGAAGAAAAACCTTTTTGGGAAGGCAGGTGGTCTTTTGGAAAACCGAAAGATTTGGGTTCGGGGGTCGGTTAGGCATGGGGAAGGTATTAGCACCCCACACCTCCTTTCTACTGAAAGGGAACCTTTAATAAATCGTGTGATTTTAAGTGTTGATTTGAAAAATACTTAAATTTGCCTCTTAATTGAAAAAGACTTAATGAAATTTTTATTTGCGGCGCTCGACGAGAGTTAGCCGCTTTGGGTTTTTTTGAAAGGAAAAATGTTTTTGGTTTATTGTGCTTGACGGAGGGGATCCGCTCCTACGTATCTCCCGGTGCGATGGAGAATTCAAAGCTACGTAGTTCTAGGTTTTTGGTTTTTATTTTGTTTAATTGTGAAAACTGAGCTTTCATGATAATCAATTGAGCAAAGGCTCCAAGTGACCACCATTAGCACTCCATTGTTGATGATCATGCAAGCAAAGGCTTCGCAAGACCACTAACAAAGTATTTTTAATTTATTTAAAGTCTTTAGAAAAATTAGGTGTTCATGATGATCAATTGAGCAAAGGCTCCAAGTGATCACCACTAGTTCCTCATTGTTAATGATTATGCAAGCAGAGGCTTCGCAAAACCATCAACAAAGTTTTTTTGATTTATTGAAAGTTTTTAGAAAAATTAGGCATTCATGATGATCAATTGAGCAAAGGCTCCAAGTGATCACCACTAGTTCCTCATTGTTAATGATTATGCAAGCATAGGCTTCGCAAAACCACTAACAAAGTTTTTTGATTTAATGAAAAGTTCTTTAGGAAAATTAGGCATTCATGATGATCAATTGAGCAAAGGCTCCAAGTGATCACCACTAGTTCCTCATTGTTAATGATTATGCAAGCATAGGCTTCGCAAAGGTTGTCACGGAACTCACTTGTGAGTTTCGACCAATACCATTGATGTTGGAAGATATTTTATTTGTATAATTTCAGCAAGCCATCATTTATTCATTCATATCACTACACTTTGTTTCATTCCCTGATAAATAACTCTATATTCAAATGTAGTGATCTACGCTTTGCTTCACTCCCCGATAAATAACTCTATATTCACTTTTTGAATTGCTCTTTTATGATTATACGAACCGGTATAGTGGTATTAATTTAGATATCCAGTTATTTGTTAGTTGGAGATTCATGTAGGCCTCTGTTCAGAAAAGCAAAAAAAAAAGTAATCCATTGCCTTTTTTACTTTTATTTACTTTTATGAAAGGAACTGGAAATTGCGACTAAATGCAATATAATTCAAATATTTGAGGCTCTACCTGTCATTTCATCTCAGGTTGTGGACACGAAAAGAGAAGGAGATAGCTATTGTGACACAGTGGATTCTTGTCTCATACTCTAAACACGTTTGGAAATGATTGCCACCATCTGACCTCCTATTGCCAAAGGAAAGATTAAAACGAGATCTGTGTTGATGTTGTTGGTGTTCTATTGCTTCTCTGCTGCTGTGTTTCGCATTCCTCCTCGTAACTGCTTCTCAGATTTCAAAAAAACAGTGTTTGTGTGATTAGGGTTTCAATGTAAAACCCTAATCTGTTTTTTTGGTGATTCGTTTACCTCGGAATTCGTGTTTTTGACTGACCCTTGACAGTGTTTTTATATTAAAAAATTAGGTCAGGCATTTAATTACATTTGAATGGGCTTTGGTGTTTTGACTTTTCCTTTTGCAGATCTGCGACCCAAATCAAGAGTTGGAGAGCAGCATCGGAACCCGAGATCTGCTTTATTCTTTGCTTTGCCTTTTATTATTTTTTGTATTTTCGAATTTATTTATTTTTGTATATTTTGTATTATTATTTTTTGTATTTTTTTGGACATTTGGACATTTGGACTCTCCTAAGTTGTAATAAAAATTAAATAGTATTTTTGACATTTTTGGACTATTAAACATTTTTAAATGGTAAATAAAACTAAATAGAATTTCTTGACATTTTGCACTATATATATACATGCTCAAAATAAATTAATCGCACAAAAAAGAATAATGATAATAAAAAGAGTCCAGCCAAACACAAAGACGAGAACAGTAGGACTAGGCGAATACGCTAAAAACGAGACTCAAATAGAAAAAATGAGCTCATTAACTAAAAACAAGACTTATGTACGACTAAACCCAAATACGAAAAATTAAATTGAAGAACGCATGCGAAAAGATTGATCATTCGCGTGCACGCTTAATTTAAACAACGGTATTTCAATTTAGTTGAGTCGGATAATCGAAATTGACTTAAATTAAAAGGCGCGACAAAATTGGGGTATTACAATGCCCTCTTTATTTCACATTTCGCCAAAAATATGAATTGGCCTTTTCATATTTGTTGGTGAAGTGGAAATAAAGATATAGAAATAATACTAATTTTGTCCGCTTGAGAAAAGTTCAAATCTTTTTTGTTATTTTCCTTTTGAGGGTTAACAGTCGCATTAACGAAAGCAATAAATTGGAAAAAGCAAAGAAATTGGGAAAAGCGGTAAATTGGAAATTCGGAGGTTGCCTAAAACCTTTTAACGGACTCTTGTCGAGTACGAGCTCGGGGGTGGCCTTTTCGAGCGGCGATCAATATCAAGTCCGGCCGATTTGATCAATGGATTTACGCTGTGCCTTAGGGTGACACAACTAATCCGAAGCGACTTAACGGCGAAGTCGATGGATCCATCGCGTGCTCGCATACCGATGTTGTGATGCGTGGAAGGAGTTCACTAACTCGAAGGAGTTCACTAACTCGGGGTTGATGGAGTTTACGAACTCGGATTGATGGAGTTTACGAACTGCGGGGGTGGCCTTTTTCGAGCGGCCGATCAACATCGGTCGGGCGATTTGATCAATGGATTTACGCCGTGCCTTAGGCTGACACAACTAATCCGAAGGACTTAACGAAGTCTGATGGATCCATCGCGTGCTCGTACACGATGTTGTGATCTGTGGAAGGAGTTCACTAACTCTGGGTTGATGGAGTTTACGAACTCTGTGCTGATGGAGTTTACGAACTCTGTGCTGATGGAGTTTACGAACTCTGTGCTGATGGAGTTTACGAACTCTGTGCTGATGGTGATTTTCTAAAAATGGGATTTTTGGGACTCTCGGGTCCGAAGTAACTTTTCTCTTGGATGGTGCATGAAATGCATGCACTTGGGTATTTGGGTGCACATGGATGCAATGATTGATTTTGGTGGGATGCTTCTTCTGTTTGATTTTTCATTCTCTCCTTTTTTGTTATTCTTTCGCTCTTACGAGATCACGAACTTGAAAGCGTAATGTCTTGTTTGATGCCATGGGGTGATGATAGTATGGATGATATGAGAACGATGAATGATATGAAGATGTTGTGTTCCTTTGTGTTTGCTTCTTCTTTGTAGTTTATGAGATGCAAATATCAACATAACGCTTTGATGTTTGAATGCAAGTGTATGCGGTGATTGATGCTTTGATGAATGGAATGCTCCTATTCTAACTTCTATTTGTTTCTTGTTTGCTTCTTCTATGAAATGCAGACCTTAATATGATGCAATGCTCTGATGTTTGATGCAATGATTTTTTCTTTTTCTTTTATGGAAATGCTAGCATTAATGTGATGCTAATGCAATGAAAAGATTTCTGCTTTTTCTTCTTTACTATTTTTTTCTATGAAATGCAAGTATTAGTATGATGCAACTGACGTGGACCGTTTTTTTGTTTTTTGCTATGTGATGAATGCACAAAATGTGAAGATGCAAATGTAATGCTTTGATGCAAATGCCATAATGAATAGATTGAAATGCCTAGATGCATGAGGTGTACATTTTTGTGATGATGAGATCACGAGACTTTGGATGCAAGGAATTGAGATGATTATTGACCATTTGATTCAAACTCCTGTTCTCAAGGTCTTGATTTACAAACAAACTCACTTGTTTTCTCTTTCTTTCCATGATGACTGAATTTTAGATATCACGTAAACAACTTGTGTTCTCTCTTTTTGAAGCATCGTCTAGTAAGCATGCATAGGAGTGCAAATGTGAATGAATGAGTCAGCTAGCTTGGCATTGGTTTAGGGCATGGACATTTATGGCAAGTGAAGGAGTTACAGACATTGCCGAAGCTCATGAGGGATCAAGAGATACAAGATTGCCCCAATTCAGGTCTTTGATGAGTGAATAGCTTGCCCCTGCTCTAGTGGTGACACCAACTAGGGGTGTAGGAGATGATGAATTGGGAATGCTTGGCTTTTGAAACGACTACACCCCTAGTTGGTGTCACCACTAGACAGGGGCAAGCTATTCACTCATCAAAGACCTGAATTGGGGCAATCTTGTATCTCTTGATCCCTCATGAGCTTCGGCAATGTCTGTAACTCCTTCACTTGCCATAAATGTCCATGCCCTAAACCAATGCCAAGCTAGCTGACTCATTCATTCACATTTGCACTCCTATGCATGCTTACTAGACGATGCTTCAAAAAGAGAGAACACAAGTTGTTTACGTGATATCTAAAATTCAGTCATCATGGAAAGAAAGAGAAAACAAGTGAGTTTGTTTGTAAATCAAGACCTTGAGAACACCGGAGTTTGAATCAAATGGTCAATAATCATCTCAATTCCTTGCATCCAAAGTCTCGCATCTCATCATCACAAAAATGTACACCTCATGCATCTAGGCATTTCAATCTATTCATTATGGCATTTGCATCAAAGCATTACATTTGCATCTTCACATTTTGTGCATTCATCACATAGCAAAAAACAAAAAAACGGTCCACGTCAGTTGCATCATACTAATACTTGCATTTCATAGAAAAAAATAGTAAAGAAGAAAAAGCAGAAATCTTTTCATTGCATTAGCATCACATTAATGCTAGCATTTCCATAAAAGAAAAAGAAAAAATCATTGCATCAAACATCAGAGCATTGCATCATATTAAGGTCTGCATTTCATAGAAGAAGCAAACAAGAAACAAATAGAAGTTAGAATAGGAGCATTCCATTCATCAAAGCATCAATCACCGCATACACTTGCATTCAAACATCAAAGCGTTATGTTGATATTTGCATCTCATAAACTACAAAGAAGAAGCAAACACAAAGGAACACAACATCTTCATATCATTCATCGTTCTCATATCATCCATACCAGTCATCACCCCATGGCATCAAACAGTACATTACGCTTTCAAGTTCGCATCTCAGAAGAGCGAAAGAATAACAAAAAAGGAGAGAATGAAAAATCAAACAGAAGAAGCATCCCACCAAAATCAATCATTGCATCCATGTGCACCCAAATACCCAAGTGCATGCATTTCATGCACCATCCAAGAGAAAAGTTACTTCGACCCGAGAGTCCCAAAATCCCATTTTAGAAAATCACCATCAAGACAGAGTTCAGTAAACTCCATCGGACAGAGTTCGTAAACTCCATCAAGACAGAGTTCGTAAACTCCATCAAAGACGAGTTCGTGAACTCCATCGACCACGAGTTCGTAAACTCCATCAACCCGAGTTAGTGAACTCCTTCCACGCATCACAACATCGCGTATGCGAGCACGCGATGGATCCATCGAACCGTTAAGTCCTTCGGATTAGTTGTGTCGACCTAAGGCACAGCGTAAATCCATTGATCAAATCGATTCGGACTGATGTTGATCGACGCGCTCGAAAAGGCCACCCCCGCAGTTCGTAAACTCCATCAATCCGAGTTCGTAAACTCCATCAACCCGAGTTAGTGAACTCCTTCGAGTTAGTGAACTCCTTCCACGCATCACAACATCGTTAGAGCGAGCACGCGATGGATCCATCGAACCGTTAAGTCCTTCGGATTAGTTGTGTCGACCTAAGGCACGGCAGAAATCCATTGATCAAATCGATTCGGACTTGATATTGATCGGCGCTCGAAAAGGCCACCCCCAGAGCTCGTACTCGACAAGAGTCCGTTAAAAGGTTTTAGGCAACCTCCGAATTTCCAATTTACCGCTTTTCCCAATTTCTTCGCTTTTTCCAATTTATTGCTTTCTGCACGCGACCGATGTTAACCCCTCAAAAGGAAAATAACAAAAGATTTGAACTTTTCTCAAGCGGACAAAATTAGTATTATTTCTATATCTTTATTTCCACTTCACCAACAAATATGAAAAGGCCAATTCATATTTTTGGCGAAATGTGAAATAAAGAGAAGCAAACTGTAATACCCCAATTTTGTCCGCCTTTTAATTTAAGTCAATTTCGATTATCCAAATTTCAACTAAATTGAAATACCGTTGTTTAAATTAAGCGAGCACGCGAATGATCAATCTTTTCGCATGCGTTCTTCAATTTAATTTTCGTATTTGGGTTTAGTCGTATATAAATGCTTTTTTTTAGTTAATGAGCTCATTTTTTCTATTTGAGTCTCGTTTTAGCGTATTCGCCTAGTCCTGCTTTGTTCTCGCCTCTTTGTGTTTGGCGGACTCTTTTTATTATCATTATTCTTTTTTGCGATTAATTTATTTTGAGCATGTATATATATAGTGCAAAATGTCAAGAAATTCTATTTAGTTTTATTTACCATTTAAAAATGTTTAATAGTCCAAAATGTCAAAAATACTATTTAATTTTTATTACAACTTAGGAGAGTCCAAATGTCCAAATGTCCAAAAAATACAAAAATAATAATACAAAATATACAAAAATAAATAAATTCGAAAATACAAAAAAATAAAAAAGCGAAGAAGAATAAAGCAGACGGGTTCCAGATGTTGCTTCTCTCAATCTATTGATTTGGGCCACAGATCTGCAAAAGGAAAAAGTCAAAACAATCAAAGCCCATTCAAATGTAATTAAATGCCTCGACCTAATTTTTTAATATAAAAACACCACAAGGGTCGACTAAAAACACGAATTCCGGTAAGTAACGAATCACCAAAAAAAGCAGTTAGGGTTTTACATTGAAACCCTAATCACACAAACACTCTTTTTTTTGAAATCGAGAAGCGATTCTGAGGAGGAATGCGAAACACAAAGAGCAGAGAAGCAATAGAACACCAACAACATCAACACAGATCTCGTTTTAATCTTTCCTTTGGCAATAGGAGGTCAGATGGTGGCAATCATTTCCAAACGTGTTTAGAGTATGAGACAAGAATCCACTGTGTCACAATAGCTATCTCCTTCTCTTTTCGTGTCCACAACCTGAGATGAAATGACAGGTAGAGCCTCAAATATTTGAATTATATTGCATTTAGTCGCAATTTCCAGTTCCTTTCATAAAAGTAAATAAAAGTAAAAAAGGCAATGGATTACTTTTTTTTTTTGCTTTTCTGAACAGAGGCCTACATGAATCTCCAACTAACAAATAACTGGATATCTAAATTAATACCACTATACCGGTTCATATAATCATAAAAGAGCAATTCAAAAAGTGAATATAGAGTTATTTATCGGGGAGTGAAGCAAAGCGTAGATCACTACATTTGAATATAGAGTTATTTATCAGGGAATGAAACAAAGTGTAGTGATATGAATGAATAAATGATGGCTTGCTGAAATTATACAAATAAAATATCTTCCAACATCAATGGTATTGGTCGAAACTCACAAGTGAGTTCCGTGACAACCTTGCGAGCAGCTCAATTGCACACGAAATCTGCTACATCTAGTAAAGTTCGGTATTTGTTTCTGCGTTTTTTTTCCTCCCACCAGGAACCCCCTCAGCGTCGCAATCCCTCCCTCCGTTCCGTCGCACCATCGCCGGTCGCCTTCCTCTTCGCGGCCTCTCTCTATCTCTCTCTCATTTTCGCTACCTCCCTCCCTCTCTCTCCCTCCTAAAAATCCGCGAATACCCCTCTCTCTCACCTCCCTAATTTTTCGTTCCTCTCTCTCTCTCCATTAAAGGATGCAGCATGGCTATTTCTGGAATGGCTAGAAGGGGGAAGGAATTTTTTTAGGGTTTCATTAGTAAGTGGGCTTATATGGGTCTTAATAATTATTTATTTTTTAATTTATCGAGTTACTAGCGCACACCCCTAATTCACGCGTGCACCACACCTCATTTAAGTCGGTTTAGCATCTTTGGGCTCCCATATCTGCGAACCGGGCTTCTTTGTTTACACCCCTGTTCGGTTGCACAACCCCTACGACTAATAACACCCCCATTTTGCAATTTTCACCTTTTTCTCGTTTTAATTCTTTTTCAACTCAAATAATTTCTCAATAAATCAAAAAAAACTTTGTTAATGATTTTGCGAAGCCTCTGCTTGCATAATCATTAACAATGAGGAACTAGTGGTGATCACTTGGAGCCTTTGCTCAATTGATCATCATGAATGCCTAATTTTTCTAAATACTTTTCAATAAATAAAACTTTGTTAATGGTCATGCGAAGCCTTTGCTTGCATGATCACTGACAATGGGGAATTAGTGGTGATCACTTGGAGCCTTTGCTCAATTGATCATCATGAACGCCTAATTTTCCTAAAAAACTTTTCATTAAATCAAAAACTTTGTTATTGGTCCTGCGAAGCCTTTGCTTGCATGATTATTAACAATGGAGTGCTAATGATGGTCACTTGGAGCCTTCGCTCAATTGATCATCATGAAAGCTCAATTTTCACAATTAAACAAAATAAAAAACCAAAAACCTAGAACTACGTAGCTTTGAATTCTCCATCGCACCTGGAGATACGTAGGAGCGGATCCCCTCCGTCAAGCACAATAAACTAAAAACATTTTTCCTTTCAAAAAACCCAAAGCGGCTAATTCTCGTCAAGCGCAAAAATAAAAATTAATTAAGTCTATTCGAAAGAGGCAAATTTAAATATTTTTCAAATCAACACTTAAAATCACACCTTTAATTAAAGGTTCCCTTTCAGTAGAAAGGAGATGTGGGGTGCTAATACCTTCCCCATGCCTAACCGGCCCCCGAACCCAAAGCTCCCGGTTTTCCAAAAGACCATCTGTCTTCCAAAAAGGTTTTTCTTCAATATTTTCCTTATAAAAAATATTGGTGGCGACTTCATTGTCTTAAAACGTTGTAAACGAAGAAAAACCCCTCGGGGACTTTTTCGGGCGCAACAAGCTCTACTATCAACTTGGTGTTTGGTGTGGATATCTTGTGTTGCAGGTTAAGTTTTGATGATGAAGTAATCCAAGACAAAGTGACAAATGGAATTCCAAGGCACAACCAGCTCAAGAAGTAAGTCTATGTCAAGGGTAGTCCCTAGGAAGTCGGGTCGTGTCTTAGGAATGAATGTAAACCGCTTTTGAGGATCAGCTCAAATCACACCACACACTAGCACTCACCATGAACCAAACATTTGTTTTCAATTGATAAAAGCATTTTAAATAGGTTAGGCACTTGTTTTTAAAGAAATAGATTAATGGCTTAATGCCTTACAAGAAATTGTTTTTGAACTAAAGAATATTCTTGATTTGGTATTTTAAAGCTAGAAATCGATTGTTCACTTGTTTCCACAAGCAAGCAATCGATTGATCACTTGATTCCCTCAAGCAAGCAATCGATTTCCTCAAAGCAAGCAATCGATTTATGTCTTGATGTTTTTGAGTCAACAATCGATTCATGTCTTCTTACCTTAAAGCACAAATCGATTCATAGCTTCCACAAAATCGATTCATAGCTTCCACAAAATCCTATTTTAAAACACAAATCGATTCATGGCTTTTCTTTAAAGGAAACAATCGATTCATGGCTCCTGTTTTTAAAGATAACAATCGATTCTTGTCTTGGTTGTGTAAAGATCAAAATTGATTTCAAGCTTCACTTTGGAAGCAAACAATCGATTCTTGGCCTATGTTTTTAAAGCTCATAATCGATTTCCAACTATAGTTATATAAGCCACTAATCGATTATCCACTTATTCATAAACTATTTCAACGGTCATATTTTTACAATCTCTATAAATAGAGACTTAGGGCTTCACGCTTCACACACAACCTACATTTCTCAAAAAGCATCGCATACCACCGCACATCTCACTTTCCATCTTTTTGGTGATCTCTCTCAAGGGTTAGGTTGGGTATCTTCAAGTTGTTGTATTCACCTTCTTAGAGGTATTACTATCTTTTCTTGTAATTTGATTTTCTCAGTAATTGGGTTTTACTAGAGAGTGGGGTATCTCTCTAGGGTTTTGATTGTAACAAGGGTGGGGTATCTCTTGTATCAATTGTTTGAGGGCTCTTGCACAAAGGTGGGGATCCTAAGTGTGAAGAGTGCACGAGTTTTGTAAGGGTTTGAAAGCACCCGTTTTAAGCTTTGATTTGATAGTGAAAATCTCACAAAGGGTTTTGTGAGGACTGGAGTAGGCCACTAGGAGGTGGTCAACCAGAGATAAATCTCTGTGTTCTTTCTTGTTTTATTTCTAATTCGTTCATTCTATTAACTCTTGCGAAAAACAATCTAAGTCGTTAAAAGGGAAATCTGTTTTCTAAAATCTCAATTCACCCCCTCTTGAGATCAAAGCCACTTGGTAACAAGTGGTATCGAAGCTAGACTCTTGTTTAAAGGGCCTAGCACTTCAAGAGAAATGGCTTCGTGTTGGTCTCATGCGAGAGGGTGCATCTCTTACCCGTCCTCCGGGATTCAACGGGAAAGATTATGCATATTGGAAAGAAAGAATGAGAATATTCATTGAAGGGGTTGATATCGATGTTTGGGATCTTTGTGGAAAATGGACCCTATGTCCCCACACACTTGGTAAACGGTATTACATTTGTCACAAAGAAAGAGTGAATGGACCGATGATGATAAGAAAAAGGTTCAACACAATCTCCGGCCAAAAACATTATTACTTCGCATTAAGCTCACGATGAGTTCTTTAGGGTGTCAAATTGCAAAACTGCTCAAGAAATGTGGGACACTCTTCAAGTCACTCATGAAGGTACTAGTGAGGTAAAAAGGGCAAGAACAAACACTCTTATCCGAGAATATGAATTATTCAAAATGAATCCAGGAGAAACCATACAAGAAATGCAAAAGAGGTTCACTCACATAGTGAATCAATTGGGTTCTTTAGGAAAATCATTTCTTGCTGAAGACTTGATCAACAAAGTGCTAAGGTGTTTGAATAGAGAATGGCAACCGAAGGTAACTGCTATAGCTGAATCAAGGAATTTAGCTACCATGACACTCGCCACTCTTTTTGGCAAACTACAAGAGCACGAACTAGAGCTCACTCGTCTGGCAGAGCATGAAGAAAAAGATAAGAAAAAGAAAAGCTTGGCTTTAAAGGCCTCCAGTTCAAATCAACCTGATGACAGTGATGACTCAGAAAATGAAGATGATGAAGATGATGAGAACATGGCTCTTATGGTTAGAAAATTCAAAAAGTTCATGAGAAAGAAAAGTTTCCCTAAGAAGAGCTTTCCTCCAAAGAAATTCTCAAGCAAGGAAAACTCAAATCCTCCAACTTGCTACGAGTGTGGCAAACCCGGGCATATTAAGATGGAGTGTCCAAGCTTGCAAAAGAAGACATCAAAATTTGAGAAAAGGGGATTCAAAGAAAACAAAAGTAGAAAAGCCTACATAGCATGGGAAGACAATGACATGGATTCATCGAATGATTCAGAAAGTGAAGAAGCTCAAGTCGCTCTCATGGCCGACCATGAAAGTGAAAGTGAAAACGAAAATGAGGTAGATTCTAACTCAAAACTTCACTTAATGCATATGATGAATTACATGAAGCATTTCTTGAATTGCATAAAGATTCTTTGAAACTAGCTAAAGCATTAACTCAATCTAAGAAAGAAATTGATCATCTTCAAAAACAAGTTATCACCTTGACTAAGGAAAGATTAGAACTTAGAAACGAAAATTATAGTCTTGGTTGTTTGAAAGCCAATTATGTATGTGACAAATGTGCTGAATATGAAAAGAAAATTCATGAGCTTGAATGGACAATAGGAAAAATGTCTAGTATACAACATGTGCATTCTAGGTATTCAAGAAACAATTTCATGAAAAGGCATGTGCATCACACACCTAAGTACACTACTAGTCCATATATTAAATGTTATTATTGTGCTAAACCGGGACATATCAGCATCTGTTTGCATGGCTAGAGGTAGACAAGTTGTGAAAAGGTATGGGTTCCCAAAAGAACCCTACCAAATGCTAACCCACAAGGACCCAAGGAGATTTGGGTACCTAAAACCTTGTTTTGAACCCATTGCAGGTATGCTTCAAGGTACGGGGGTCGGATTGGTACCTTGACAGCGGATGCTCAAAGCACATGACTGGAGATATAACAATAGAGGAAGAATCCTCGGTGAAGGTAAAGTTGGTAAAGATTTATCTACTGCTATTGAAAATGTGCTTTATGTTGAAGGTCTTAAACATAGCTTACTAAGCATTAGTCAATTATGTGATAAAGGAAACAGGGTAATATTTGATTCAGGATCATGCATCATTGAGGATAAAAAGAGCAAACAAGTTAGAATGATAGGAAACAGAGTAGAAAATATATACATGATTAATCTTGATGAAGTTTCTTCTCACAATGCATGTTGTCTCATTAGTAAGGAAGAAAACTCTTGGCTATGGCATCGTAGGGCAGCTCATATTCATATGGATCATCTTAACAAATTAGTCGCTAAGGAACTAGTTAATGGTCTTCCTAAAATCAAGTTTGAAAAGGATAAATTATGTGATGCATGCCAAAAGGAAAACAGTCAAAGTATCTTTTAAATCAAAAAATGTTGTGTCTACTAACAAACCATTGCGACTTTTACACATGGATTTATTTGGTCCTCACGGACAAAAAGCTTTGGTGGAAATTACTATGCACTCGTCATAGTAGATGACTATTCAAGGTACACTTGGACACTATTTATTGCAAACAAAAGTGATGCATTTGGAGCTTTTAAGAAACTTGCTCGTAGCGTACAAAATGAGAAAGAGCTGAAAATTGTCTCCATCCGAACCGATCACGGTGGAGAATTTGAGAATGAAAGGTTCGAAAATTTCTGTGAAGAACTTGGTATTGATCATAACTTCTCAGCACCTCGAACTCCTCAACAAAATGGAGTCGTTGAGAGGAAAAATAGATCCTTGGAAGAGCTTGCCAGAACAATGTTGAATGACCATGACATCCCAAAATACTTTTGGGCTGAAGTCATGAAATCTTGCTTGTTATGTTATGAATAGAGTTTTAATTAGGCCGATCTTAAAGAAAACTCCTTATGAGCTTTACAAAGGGAGAAAACCAAATATTGCACACTTACACACTTTTGGATGCAAATGTTTTGTCTTAAACAATGGAAAGGATAACTTAGGAAAATTCGATGCTAAAGCTGATGAAGGAATTTTTCTTGGTTACTCTTTATCTAGTAAAGCCTTTAGAATTTTCAATAAAAGAAATAAAGTAATTGAGGAATCAGTACATGTTACATTTGAAGAAACTAACCCCAAAAGGTTGGGAAAGGTTATTGATGATGTTGCAGATGAGCTTGAGGTATTACAACTAGGTGATGAGAAGAAAAATGAAAATAAAGAGAAGGAAACTGAATCCACTTCTCAACAAAGAACTGAAGAAGAATCAAGCAGTGAGTTACCAAAGGAATGGAGAATCCCAAAGCACCACTCGCTTGAAAATATCATCGGTGATGTATCAAAAGGGTAACTACTCGAAACTCTCTTAGAAATGCATGTAATCATATAGCCTTTGTATCTCAAATTGAACCTAGAAATCTAGATGAAGCTATAGTAGATGAACATTGGACTATTGCAATGCAAGAAGAGTTAAATCAGTTTGAAAGAAGTGAAGTATGGGATCTTGTCCCTAGGCACGATAATCATCAAATAATAGGCACAAAATGGGTGTTTAGAAACAAACTAGGCGAGTCGGGCATAATTGTTAGGAACAAAGCTAGACTAGTAGCTAAAGGTTATAATCAAGAAGAGGGAATAGACTATGATGAAACATATGCACCGTAGCTAGATTAGAGGCTATTCGCATGCTCCTTGCATTTGCATCAATTATGGATTTTAAACTATATCAAATGGATGTCAAAAGTGCATTTTTGAATGGCTTTATTCAAGAAGAAGTGTATGTTGAACAACCACCGGCTTTGAAAATTATGAAAAACCAGATCATGTTTTTAAACTCAAAAGGCTCTTTATGAATTGCAAGCAAGCTCCAAGAGCTTGGTATGAAAGATTGAGCAAATTCCTACTCAATCACGATTTTCAAAGAGGAAAGTTGACACTACACTATTTATAAAGAAGTCAAAAGATGACATCTTACTTGTACAAATCTATGTGGATGATATTATATTCGGTGCTACTAATGAATTGCTTTGCAAAGAATTCTCTAGTATTATGCGAGAATGAGTTTGAAATGTCAATGATGGGAGAACTCAACTTCTTTCTTGGGCTTCAAATAAAACAAACCAAGAACGGCATCTTCATTTCTCAAACAAAATATTGCAAAGAACTGCTCAAGAGATTTGAAATGGATAAGGCAAAAGAAATGACCACTCCAATGAGCACCTCATGCTACTTAGACAAGGATGAAGAAGGTAAACCTAGGTAGAATTAAGCAAATATCGAGGTATGATTGGCTCACTTCTCTTTAACCGCTAGTAGACCGGATATCATGTTTAGTGTTTGCATGTGTGCTAGATATCAAGCAAACCCAAAAGAGTCACATCTAGTAGCAATCAAGAGAATCATGAGATATCTCGTAGGAACACAAAATGTGGGTCTATGGTACCCAAGGGTGCCACATGTAGCCTTGTCGGATACTCCGACTCTGATTTTGCAGGTTGTAAATTAGATAGGAAAAGCACTAGTGGAACATGTCACATCTTAGGCAGTGCATTAGTCTCATGGCATAGTAAGAAACAAGTCAGTGTCGCACTGTCAACTGCTGAAGCAGAATATGTTGCAGCAGGAAGTTGTTGTGCACAAATCCTTTGGATGAAGCAACAACTTCTTGACTATGGTGTAGAGTTAGATCATATTCCGATTAAATGCGACAACACAAGCGCAATTAATCTTACAAAGAATCCCGTTCAACACTCTAGGACTAAGCATATAGAGATTAGACACCATTTTCTTAGAGATCATGTTCAGAAAGGCGATTGTGTGATCGAGTTCGTTGAGTCGTCAAAACAGCTAGCTGATATTTTCACAAAACCATTGCAAAAAGAAAATTTCTTTTTCATTCGAAGAGAACTTGGAATCATTGATTCATCATCTATTTAAATGAAAATATTTGTTGTTTACATGTCTCTCAAAAAATTTAATCTCAAAAAAAAAAAAAAAAAAAAAAAAAAAAAAAAAAAAAAAATTTAAATGTTTTTTTTCATTAAACTTTGTATATGAACTCAAGTGCATTTTGAAATGAATTTGTTTTCTCTCTAGTTCATCGTGCTTCTATCTTTCCATTTTTTTTAAAAGCACTTTCCTTTACTTATTTGAACTTGTAGTATCATTATATTCTAGCTATTTTATGTAGTTGGATGCATTATGATTTCTATCTTATGTTATAACAACATCATGCCTTTTATTGCAATGGTCATTATTTTTCTTAGTGTGCCCTTTCGACTCATGCAAACTACGTCTCACGCCTACCCTTTTGATCATGACAAAAAGGGGAGAAATATAGGATTGTCACTTTGCATTTAGATAGGGGAGCATCAAGTAAGGGGAGTCTAGATACATATCTTTAATATTAGCGCCTTTGTTTTTGCTTGATGAACTAACCTCCCACCTAAGATGAATTAAAATTTTGTCATCATCAAAAAGGGGGAGAATGTGGATATCTTGTGTTGCAGGTTAAGTTTTGATGATGAAGTAATCCAAGACAAAGTGACAAATGGAATTCCAAGGCACAACCATTTCAGAAGTAAGTCTATGTCAAGGGTAGTCCCTAGGAAGTCGGGTCGTGTCTTAGGAATGAATGTAAACCGCTTTTGAGGATCAGCTCAAATCACACCACACACTAGCACTCACCATGAACCAAACATTTGTTTTCAATTGATAAAAGCATTTTAAATAGGTTAGGCACTTGTTTTTAAAGAAATAGATTAATGGCTTAATGCCTTACAAGAAATTGTTTTTGAACTAAAGAATATTCTTGATTTGGTATTTTAAAGCTAGAAATCGATTGTTCACTTGTTTCATTACAAGCAAGCAATCGATTGATCACTTGATTCCTCAAGCAAGCAATCGATTTCCTCAAAGCAAGCAATCGATTTATGTCTTGATGTTTTTGAGTCAACAATCGATTCATGTCTTCTTACCTTAAAGCACAAATCGATTCATAGCTTCCACAAAATCGATTCATAGCTTCCACAAAATCCTATTTTAAAACACAAATCGATTCATGGCTTTTCTTTAAAGGAAACAATCGATTCATGGCTCCCTGTTTTTAAAGATAACAATCGATTCTTGTCTTGGTTGTGTAAAGATCAAAATTGATTTCAAGCTTCACTTTGGAAGCAAACAATCGATTCTTGGCCTATGTTTTTAAAGCTCATAATCGATTTCCAACTATAGTTATATAAGCCACTAATCGATTATCCACTTATTCATAAACTATTTCAACGGTCATATTTTTACAATCTCTATAAATAGAGACTTAGGGCTTCACGCTTCACACACAACCTACATTTCTCAAAAAGCATCGCATACCACTTTGCACATCTCACTTTCCATCTTTTTGAGCTGATCTCTCTCGAGGTTAGGTTGGGTATCTTCAAGTTGTTGTATTCACCTTCTTAGAGGTATTACTATCTTTTCTTGTAATTTGATTTTACTGTAATTGGGTTTTACTAGAGAGTGGGGTATCTCTCTAGGGTTTTTGATTGTAACAAGGGTGGGGTATCTCTTGTATCAATTGTTTGAGGGCTCTTGCACAAAGGTGGGGGATCCTAAGTGTGAAGAGTGCCTGAGTTTTGTAAGGGTTTGAAAGCACCCGTTTTAAGCTTTGATTTGATAGTGAAAATCTCACAAAGGGTTTTGTGAGGACTGGAGTAGGCCACTAGGAGGTGGCTGAACCAAAGATAAATCTCTGTGTTCTTTCTTGTTTTATTTCTAATTCGTTCATTCTATTAACCTGCGCGAAAAACAATCTAAGTCGTTAAAAAGGGGAACTGTTTTCTAAAAATCTCAATTCACCCCCCCTCTTGAGACTGAAGCCACTTGGTAACATTTGGCTTCTAGTCTTTGTTGGGAAAGATCTCACACGTCAACCAATTTAACCCACACAACCAATGATATTTGGTGGAATATACAATAACACACCAGGAAGAGAATATAGAAGTACACACAAAGATTACGTAGTTCGGCTTCTCTTGCCTACATCAACGGGAATACGTCAACATAATTCATTCATTATCTCAAACATAGATAACAACAATTTGTAACCTGCCCCAATATGTGTATCGCCGTACAATACTCTCTCACTCTAAGAGTTACAAGGAATGATAACACTCACATCTCACACAACAAGTGATCACCAACACCTCCTCTCACTAGGGCATGGTTGGAGACCCTTCAAATGTCTACATGGCCACCTAAGTATGGATGGGGATGCTTCACCTTTCCATATGATCACCCAAAAGGGAATGTCTCATCTCTCCATTTGGGGATGTCTCACCTCTTCACATGATCACCGAAAAGGGGATGCTTCACTTTTCACAAGTCTCTCTATTTATAGGAGAGAGTATGGCTTCCATTCATTAATTAGTTTTCAAAGCTCTAGATACATTCACCAACCTTGTGAAATGTATCTCTTAAATTTTCATACATTTTCACTTTCTTGGAAATTTCAGTTGACTTCCCAACAGCCTTAAACGTCTTGGTGTATTTTCTTCCCCCCCTTTGGGAGCGTATTACAATACTCTTGGAGTATATTTTGTATAGCTTCAGTAGCAAATAATAGCGTGTCCTATACAACTCTTCATAGAAGGTGGTTAGAATGGATTCACAGTGATGCTCAAACTATTTTATTTTAGTAAAATTTCTACTTACCAAAAAAAAGTTTCTTAGGTAACTAACGCTCCAAATTTTACACTTTGACTGCAATTCTTTACGAGCAGGGGTTTATTTAGAATGTTATGTGTAAAGATATTGTAGATTCATGAGACTTTCCTACCTAGTGTACAACATTATAATTATGAAATTGTCATTAAAAGAAAATGGTTTCCATGATAGAAATACAATCTACTACATTCACTCTCTTAAACATTATGAAGATTTTTGTTTGGTGATTTAAACATTATGAAGATTAGAAGGAAAATGGTCATGCTATGAAGGGTCAGAAGAATTATTAACAAATTGGAAAAGAAGGTGGTGCAAAGAAAGGATATATGTATATAACATATGATCTTGTAATTGAATTGGCTTCTCAAATAGAAAATGCACTCAAAGAGTGCCTTATTCCTTAATCCAAGTACCGATGGCGAGATCCGAGGATTAAAAATAAAGTATTCCTTCAATGACAATAAGGGTGTATGTTTGGGAGGAGAGAGCATATTTTTCAATTCTAAATTGAGAAGACTATAAAATGTAGCAAAATGAGAAAAAATCAACTAAAATGCAATTAAGTGACACACTGTCACAATACCTTGCGCTTCAAAGCACTCTTGTCCTCAAGAGTGAAACTGTGGCAACCCTTTCAACAAATCATAATAGAACTCCCAAGTGGCTGCCTACGACGATAGATTCTTCCATTGCACCGGTACTTTGGTGGCTGAAACACGTCCTCTTTTCACCATTTTTCTGTCAAGAATGACTTCAGGTTCACCTCTAGCATGCACCAGAACAGGTGCTGGTGGGCGCTGAATCACAACAACATTAGGGGATGTACACAACTTCAATTGCGACACATGAACAACATTATGGACTCCAGTAGCAGCGGGAAGATCCATCACATATGAAACTTTGCCAACTCGATCAAGCACTTTATAAGGCCCATAATACTTAGGATTAAGCTTATGACAAGCACGGTTCCTCATGAATACGGGCAAATAGTTTCCCAAAGATATTATAATATCTGATGTTGGATATTCATGCAACAAAGGATATAATATAAACTATGATCTTGTAATTGAAATGGCTTCATTAAAAGAAAATACTAATAATTATAACTGAATAGATTATAGGGAAGTTACTTTCATTATCTTACGCAACCTGGAATGCTGCTAACTTGGACCACATTTTGGTGGCTAAATAGTTCAATTTTTTTATCATAATTATATATTACGCATCACATCAATCAATAAATATGTCATATGATGATGATGATGATATTTTCTTATCAGAATTATATATTCTACATCTGGCACCATGAAGAGGCAAAGGAAGTAGCAGTAGAGTTCCAATAGCAGCTGTTACATAATATAGTCCCACATCGACCACTTTGTAAAGGAGTTGAGCACACAACAAATATACAAGCCACACGAAGCGACTTCACAAATCATACCTTTCTCGGCCTTTTGGCTAAGATCAAGTGTAGTATCTGTTCTTATCAGTTTAATATCTGATATGTGGGTCATTGGCCCACACGATATTAAATTACTTTTTTGAGGGGAGAGTCCACCACAATAGCTTGCTATTGGGGCTCTCAAGTGTCGCCCATGCGTTGCACTATTGCATGGGTCTGGTACACCCCACCAAACTGAGTTTAAAAATTTGTTATTTGACTGATAGTTTTATCAGAGTGTAGGGTGAGCTCTACTATCAACTTGGTGTTTGACTTCTAGTCTTTGTTGGGAAAGATCTCACACGTCAACCAATTTAACCCACACAACCAATGATATTTGGTGGAATATACAATAACACACCAGGAAGAGAATATAGAAGTACACACAAAGATTACGTAGTTCGGCTTCTCTTGCCTACATCAACGGGAATACGTCAACATAATTCATTCATTATCTCAAACATAGATAACAACAATTTGTAACCTGCCCCAATATGTGTATTGCCGTACAATACTCTCGCACTCTAAGAGTTACAAGGAATGATAACACTCACATCTCACACAACAAGTGATCACCAACACCTCCTCTCACTAGGGCATGGTTGGAGACCCTTCAAATGTCTACATGGCCACCTAAGTATGGATGGGGATGCTTCACCTTTCCATATGATCACCCAAAAGGGAATGTCTCATCTCTCCATTTGGGGATGTCTCACCTCTTCACATGATCACCGAAAAGGGGATGCTTCACTTTTCACAAGTCTCTCTATTTATAGGAGAGAGTATGGCTTCCATTCATTAATTAGTTTTCAAAGCTCTAGATACATTCACCAACCTTGTGAAATGTATCTCTTAAATTTTCATACATTTTCACTTTCTTGGAAATTTCAGTTGACTTCCCAACAGCCTTAAACGTCTTGGTGTATTTTCTTCCCCTTTGGGAGCGTATTACAATACTCTTGGAGTATATTTTGTATAGCTTCAAGAGCAAATAATAGCGTGTCCTATACAACTCTTCATAGAAGGTGGTTAGAATGGATTCACAAAGTGATGCTCAAACTATTTTATTTTAGTAAAATTTCTACTTACCAAAAAAAAAGTTTCTTAGGTAACTAACGCTCCAAATTTTACACTTTGATCGCAATTCTTTACGAATGTGGTTTATTTAGAATGTTATGTGTAAAGATATTGTAGATTCATGAGACTTTCCTACCTAGTGTACAACATTATAATTATGAAATTGTCATTAAAAGAAAATGGTTTCCATGATAGAAATACAATCTACTACATTCACTCTCTTAAACATTATGAAGATTTTTGTTTGGTGATTTAAACATTATGAAGATTAGAAGGAAAATGGTCATGCTATGAAGGGTCAGAAGAATTATTAACAAATTGGAAAAGAAGGTGGTGCAGCAAAGGATATATGTATATAACATATGATCTTGTAATTGAATTGGCTTCTCAAATAGAAAATGCACCAGCAGGCCTTATTCCTTAATCCAAGTACCAGTGGCAGATCCAGGATTAAAAAATAAAGTATTCCTTCAATGACAATAAGGGTGTATGTTTGGGAGGAGAGAGCATATTTTTCAATTCTAAATTGAGAAGACTATAAAATGTAGCAAAATGAGAAAAAATCAACTAAAATGCAATTAAGTGACACACTGTCACAATACCTTGCGCTTCAAAGCACTCTTGTCCTCAAGAGTGAAACTGTGGCAACCCTTTCAACAAATCATAATAGAACTCCCAAGTGGCTGCCTACGACGATAGATTCTTCCATTGCACCGGTACTTTGGTGGCTGAAACACGTCCTCTTTTCACCATTTTTCTGTCAAGAATGACTTCAGGTTCACCTCTAGCATGCACTGCAGCAGTCTTTGGTGGTATTGAATCACAACAACATTAGGGGATGTACACAACTTCAATTGCGACACATGAACAACATTATGGACTCCAGTAGCAGCGGGAAGATCCATCACATATGAAACTTTGCCAACTCGATCAAGCACTTTATAAGGCCCATAATACTTAGGATTAAGCTTATGACAAAGCTGGTTCCTCATGAATCTTGCAACATAGTTGCCAAAGGATATAATAATATCTGTTGTTGGATATTCATGCAACAAAGGATATAATATAAACTATGATCTTGTAATTGAAATGGCTTCATTAAAAGAAAATACTAATAATTATAACTGAATAGATTATAGGGAAGTTACTTTCATTATCTTACGAACCTCGGAATGTCGCTAACTTGGACCACATTTTGGTGGCTAAATAGTTCAATTTTTTTATCGAATTATATATTCTCATGATCAAATCAATAAATATGTCATATGATGATGATGATGATATTTTCTTATCGTAATTATATATTCTACATCCGCACCATGAAGAGGCAAAGGAAGTAGCGAGAGTTCCAATAGCAAATTGTTACATAATATAGTCCCACATCGACCACTTTGTAAAGGAGTTGAGCACACAACAAATATACAAGCCACACGGCGACTTCACAAATCATACCTTTCTCGGCCTTTTGGCTAAGATCAAGTGTAGTATCTGTTTTATCGCTTTAATATCCGATATGTGGGTCATTGGCCCACACGATATTAAATTACTTTTTGAGGGGAGAGTCCACCACAATAGCTTGCTATTGGGGCTCTCAAGTGTCGCCCATGCGTTGCACTATTGCATGGGTCCAGTACACCCCACCAAACCGAGTTTAAAAATTTGTTATTTGACCGATAGTTTTATCGAGTGTAGGGGTGAGCTCTACTATCAACTTGGTGTTTGACTTCTAGTCTTTGTTGGGAAAGATCTCACACGTCAACCAATTTAACCCACACAACCAATGATATTTGGTGGAATATACAATAACACACCAGGAAGAGAATATAGAAGTACACACAAAGATTACGTAGTTCGGCTTCTCTTGCCTACATCAACGGAATACGTCAACATAATTCATTCATTATCTCAAACATAGATAACAACAATTTGTAACCTGCCCCAATATGTGTATTGCAGTACAATACTCTCTCACTCTAAGAGTTACAAGGAATGATAACACTCACATCTCACACAACAAGTGATCACCAACACCTCCTCTCACTAGGGCATGGTTGGAGACCCTTCAAATGTCTACATGGCCACCTAAGTATGGATGGGGATGCTTCACCTTTCCATATGATCACCCAAAAGGGAATGTCTCATCTCTCCATTTGGGGATGTCTCACCTCTTCACATGATCACCGAAAAGGGGATGCTTCACTTTTCACAAGTCTCTATTTATAGGAGAGAGTATGGCTTCCATTCATTAATTAGTTTTCAAAGCTCTAGATACATTCACCAACCTTGTGAAATGTATCTCTTAAATTTTCATACATTTTCACTTTCTTGGAAATTTCATTTGACTTCCCAATGACCTTAAACGTCTTGGTGTATTTTCTTCCCCCTTTGGGAGCGTATTACAATACTCTTGGAGTATATTTGTATAGCTTCAGAGCAAATAATAGCGTGTCCTATACAACTCTTCATAGAAGGTGGTTAGAATGGATTCACAAAGTGATGCTCAAACTATTTTATTTTAGTAAAATTTCTACTTACCAAAAAAAGTTTCTTAGGTAACTAACGCTCCAAATTTTACACTTTGATTGCAATTCTTTCTCAACAGGTTTATTTAGAATGTTATGTGTAAAGATATTGTAGATTCATGAGACTTTCCTACCTAGTGTACAACATTATAATTATGAAATTGTCATTAAAAGAAAATGGTTTCCATGATAGAAATACAATCTACTACATTCACTCTCTTAAACATTATGAAGATTTTTGTTTGGTGATTTAAACATTATGAAGATTAGAAGGAAAATGGTCATGCTATGAAGGGTCAGAAGAATTATTAACAAATTGGAAAAGAAGGTGGTGCAGCAAAGGATATATGTATATAACATATGATCTTGTAATTGAATTGGCTTCTCAAATAGAAAATGCACCAGCAGGCCTTATTCCTTAATCCAAGTACCGATTAAGCGGATCCGAGATTAAAAATAAAGTATTCCTTCAATGACAATAAGGGTGTATGTTTGGGAGGAGAGAGCATATTTTTCAATTCTAAATTGAGAAGACTATAAAATGTAGCAAAATGAGAAAAAATCAACTAAAATGCAATTAAGTGACACACTGTCACAATACCTGCATACTTCAAAGCACTCTTGTCCTCAAGAGTGAAACTGCGTAACAACCCTTTCAACAAATCATAATAGAACTCCCAAGTGGCTGCCTACGACGATAGATTCTTCCATTGCACCGGTACTTTGGTGGCTGAAACACGTCCTCTTTTCACCATTTTTCTGTCAAGAATGACTTCAGGTTCACCTCTAGCATGCACGAGCAGTCTTTGGTGGTACCAATCACAACAACATTGGGGATGTACACAACTTCAATTGCGACACATGAACAACATTATGGACTCCAATGAGCAGCGGGAAGATCCATCACATATGAAACTTTGCCAACTCGATCAAGCACTTTATAAGGCCCATAATACTTAGGATTAAGCTTATGACAAGCTGGTTCCTCATGAATCACCGCAACATAGTTGCCAAAGGATATAATAATATCTCATTGTTGGATATTCATGCAACAAAGGATATAATATAAACTATGATCTTGTAATTGAAATGGCTTCATTAAAAGAAAATACTAATAATTATAATCAATAGATTATAGGAAGTTACTTTCATTATCTTACGCAACTCGGAATGTCGCTAACTTGGACCACATTTTGGTGGCTAAATAGTTCAATTTTTTTATCGAATTATATATTACGCATCTCACAATCAATAAATATGTCATATGATGATGATGATGATATTTTCTTATCAGAATTATATATTCTACATCTGGCACCATGAAGAGGCAAAGGAAGTAGCAGTAGAGTTCCAATAGCAGCTGTTACATAATATAGTCCCACATCGACCACTTTGTAAAGGAGTTGAGCACACAACAAATATAAAAGCCACACGTAGCGACTTCACAAATCATACCTTTCTCGGCCTTTTGGCTAAGATCAAGTGTAGTATCTGTTCTTATCAGTTTAATATCTGATATGTGGGTCATTGGCCCACACGATATTAAATTACTTTTTTGAGGGGGAGACTCCACCACAATAGCTTGCTATTGGGGCTCTCAAGTGTCGCCCATGCGTTGCACTATTGCATGGGTATGGTACACCCCACCAAACTGAGTTTAAAAATTTGTTATTTGACTGATAGTTTTATCAGTGTAGGGTGAGCTCTACTATCAACTTGGTGTTTGGCTTCTAGTCTTTGTTGGGAAAGATCTCACACGTCAACCAATTTAACCCACACAACCAATGATATTTGGTGGAATATACAATAACAAATTTGGAAGAGAATATAGAAGTACACACAAAGATTACGTAGTTCGGCTTCTCTTGCCTACATCAACGGGAATACGTCAACATAATTCATTCATTATCTCAAACATAGATAACAACAATTTGTAACCTGCCCCAATATGTGTATCGCCCTACAATACTCTCTCACTCTAAGAGTTACAAGGAATGATAACACTCACATCTCACACAACAAGTGATCACCAACACCTCCTCTCACTAGGGCATGGTTGGAGACCCTTCAAATGTCTACATGGCCACCTAAGTATGGATGGGGATGCTTCACCTTTCCATATGATCACCCAAAAGGGAATGTCTCATCTCTCCATTTGGGGATGTCTCACCTCTTCACATGATCACCGAAAAGGGGATGCTTCACTTTTCACAAGTCTCTCTATTTATAGGAGAGAGTATGGCTTCCATTCATTAAGTAGTTTTCAAAGCTCTAGATACATTCACCAACCTTGTCAAATGTATCTCTTAAATTTTCATACATTTTCACTTTCTTGGAAATTTCAGTTGACTTCCCAACAGCCTTAAACGTCTTGGTGTATTTTCTTCCCCCCTTTGGGAGCGTATTACAATACTCTTGGTGTATATTTTGTATAGCTTCAGTAGCAAATAATAGCGTGTCCTATACAACTCTTCATAGAAGGTGGTTAGAATGGATTCACAGTGATGCTCAAACTATTTTATTTTAGTTAAATTTCTACTTACCAAAAAAAAGTTTCTTAGGTAACTAACGCTCCAAATTTTACACTTTGACTGCAATTCTTTCTGAACAGGGTTTATTTAGAATGTTATGTGTAAAGATATTGTAGATTCATGAGACTTTCCTACCTAGTGTACAACATTATAATTATGAAATTGTCATTAAAAGAAAATGGTTTCCATGATAGAAATACAATCTACTACATTCACTCTCTTAAACATTATGAAGATTTTTGTTTGGTGATTTAAACATTATGAAGATTAGAAGGAAAATGGTCATGTTATGAAGGGTCAGAAGAATTATTAACAAATTGGAAAAGAAGGTGGTGCAGCAAAGGATATATGTATATAACATATGATCTTGTAATTGAATTGGCTTCTCAAATAGAAAATGCACTGTGAGTGCTTATTCCTTAATCCAAGTACCATGGCGAGATCCAGGATTAAAAAATAAAGTATTCCTTCAATGACAATAAGGGTGTATGTTTGGGAGGAGAGAGCATATTTTTCAATTCGAAATTGAGAAGACTATAAAATGTAGCAAAATGAGAAAAAATCAACTAAAATGCAATTAAGTGACACACTGTCACAATACCTTCCGCTTCAAAGCACTCTTGTCCTCAAGAGTGAAACTGTGGCAACCCTTTCAACAAATCATAATAGAACTCCCAAGTGGCTGCCTACGACGATAGATTCTTCCATTGCACCGGTACTTTGGTGGCTGAAACACGTCCTCTTTTCACCATTTTTCTGTCAAGAATGACTTCAGGTTCACCTCTAGCATGCACGAGCAGTCTTTGGTGGTATTGAATCACAACAACATTAGGGATGTACACAACTTCAATTGCGACACATGAACAACATTATGGACTCCAGTAGCAGCGGGAAGATCCATCACATATGAAACTTTGCCAACTCGATCAAGCACTTTATAAGGCCCATAATACTTAGGATTAAGCTTATGACAAGCCTGGTTCCTCAATGAATACTGGCAACATAGTTGCCAAAGGATATAATAATATCTGTTGTTGGATATTCATGCAACAAAGGATATAATATAAACTATGATCTTGTAATTGAAATGGCTTCATTAAAAGAAAATACTAATAATTATAACTGAATAGATTATAGGGAAGTTACTTTCATTATCTTACGCAACCTGGAATGCTGCTAACTTGGACCACATTTTGGTGGCTAAATAGTTCAAATTTTTTATCAGAATTATATATTCTGCATCTGTCAATCAATAAATATGTCATATGATGATGATGATGATATTTTCTTATCAGAATTATATATTCTACATCTGGCACCATGAAGAGGCAAAGGAAGTAACAGTAGAGTTCCAATAGCAGCTGTTACATAATATAGTCCCACATCGACCACTTTGTAAAGTAGTTGAGCACACAACAAATATAAAAGCCACACGAAGCGACTTCACAAATCATACCTTTCTCGGCCTTTTGGCTAAGATCAAGTGTAGTATCTGTTCTTATCAGTTTAATATCTGATATGTGGGTCATTGGCCCACACGATATTAAATTACTTTTTTGAGGGGGAGAGTCCACCACAATAGCTTGCTATTGGGGCTCTCAAGTGTCGCCCATGCGTTGCACTATTGCATGGGTCTGGTACACCCCACCAAACTGAGTTTAAAAATTTGTTATTTGGTGATAGTTTTATCGGAGTGTAGGGTGAGCTCTACTATCAACTTGGTGTTTGGCTTCTAGTCTTTGTTGGGAAAGATCTCACACGTCAACCAATTTAACCCACACAACCAATGATATTTGGTGGAATATACAATAACAAATTTGGAAGAGAATATAGAAGTACACACAAAGATTACGTAGTTCGGCTTCTCTTGCCTACATCAACGGAATACGTCAACATAATTCATTCATTATCTCAAACATAGATAACAACAATTTGTAACCTGCCCCAATATGTGTATCGCCCTACAATACTCTCTCTCACTCTAAGAGTTACAAGGAATGATAACACTCACATCTCACACAACAAGTGATCACCAACACCTCCTCTCACTAGGGCATGGTTGGAGACCCTTCAAATGTCTACATGGCCACCTAAGTATGGATGGGGATGCTTCACCTTTCCATATGATCACCCAAAAGGAATGTCTCATCTCTCCATTTGGGGATGTCTCACCTCTTCACATGATCACCGAAAAGGGGATGCTTCACTTTTCACAAGTCTCTCTATTTATAGGAGAGAGTATGGCTTCCATTCATTAAGTAGTTTTCAAAGCTCTAGATACATTCACCAACCTTGTCAAATGTATCTCTTAAATTTTCATACATTTTCACTTTCTTGGAAATTTCAGTTGACTTCCCAACAGCCTTAAACGTCTTGGTGTATTTTCTTCCCCACTTTGGGAGCGTATTCTGAATACTCTTGGTGTATATTTTGTATAGCTTCAATGAGCAAATAATAGCGTGTCCTATACAACTCTTCATAGAAGGTGGTTAGAATGGATTCACGATGATGCTCAAACTATTTTATTTTAGTTAAATTTCTACTTACCAAAAAAAGTTTCTTAGGTAACTAACGCTCCAAATTTTACACTTTGACTGCAATTCTTTCTGAACAGGGTTTATTTAGAATGTTATGTGTAAAGATATTGTAGATTCATGAGACTTTCCTACCTAGTGTACAACATTATAATTATGAAATTGTCATTAAAAGAAAATGGTTTCCATGATAGAAATACAATCTACTACATTCACTCTCTTAAACATTATGAAGATTTTTGTTTGGTGATTTAAACATTATGAAGATTAGAAGGAAAATGGTCATGTTATGAAGAATTCGGAAGAATTATTAACAAATTGGAAAAGAAGGTGGTGCAGCAAAGGATATATGTATATAACATATGATCTTGTAATTGAATTGGCTTCTCAAATAGAAAATGCACCAGCAGGCCTTATTCCTTAATCCAAGTACCAGTGGCAGATCCAGGATTAAAAAATAAAGTATTCCTTCAATGACAATAAGGGTGTATGTTTGGGAGGAGAGAGCATATTTTTCAATTCGAAATTGAGAAGACTATAAAATGTAGCAAAATGAGAAAAATCAACTAAAATGCAATTAAGTGACACATCTTGTCACAATACCTTGCGCTTCTAAAGCACTCTTGTCCTCAAGAGTGAAACGTAACAAACCCTTTCAACAACTCATAATAGAACTCCCAAGTGTATGCGCCTCGACGATTGATTCTTCCATTGCACCGGTACTTTGGTGGCTGAAACACGTCCTCTTTTCACCATTTTTCTGTCAAGAATGACTTGAGTTCACCTCTCTAGCATGCACGAGCAGTCTTTGGTGTGCTGTTGAATCACAACAACATTAGGGATGTACACAACTTCAATTGCGACACATGAACAACATTATGGACTCCGATGGCGGGGGAAGATCCAACACATATGAAACTTTGCCAACTCGATCAAGCACTTTATAAGGCCCATAATACTTAGGATTAAGCTTATGACAAGCCTGGTTCCTCAATGAATACTGGCAACATAGTTGCCAAAGGATATAATAATATCTATTGTTGGATATTCATGCAACAAAGGATATAATATAAACTATGATCTTGTAATTGAATTGGCTTCATTAAAAGAAAATACTAATAATTATATCTGAATAGATTATAGGAAAGTTAGTTTCATTATCTTACGCAACCTGGAATGCTGCTAACTTGGACCACATTTTGGTGGCTAAATAGTTCAAAATTTTTATCAGAATTATATATTCTACATCTGTCAAATGATGACGATGATGATATTTTCTTATCAGAAAATACTAACAACATTAGGGGATGTACACAACTTCAATTGCGACACATGAACAACATTATGGACTCCAGTAGCAGCGGGAAGATCCATCACATATGAAACTTTGCCAACTCGATCAAGCACTTTATAAGGTTAAGTGTGAATCATAAGGCTTCAGGAAGGTTAAAGGAAGGTTAAGCAAGATTAATGACACATTGGTAGCCAAAGCAAGACACTTGGCATGATGCATGCGCAGCACGCAATGCTAACGGCTACCTAATAAATCCACTAACTTCCTCTTCCCTGAAACATAAAGCCTTCATTGTTACCGTTACCCCTTCATTCGCAAACTCTCACAAATTCTCTCATCTGAAACACAAACCACCCTTCCCATTCTCATCTCCAAATTTCCTCAATCACACAAGCAATCAAAACCTAGAAATTCATAGCAATCACAATGGTGAAGAAACAATCAGCACAGAAATCATCAGGCAAGCAGGCCAGAACTCCCCAAAAATAGAAGAAAGCCATGCATGCAGGATCATCATCATCAAGAAAAGGCAAAGCCAAGGAATCATCAATCAGAACTGATGACAATGTTCATCTATGGAACATGCATCTACTACCCGAGAGAGGGTATGATTTGAAGAAGGCAAGCCCATCATTCATGTCAACAGTGGCCAATCTCAATTGGGACCACTTCGTGCTACCAAGAGGAGGCTATATTGAAGACATAGTGAGAGAATTCTATCTTTGGAATCACACCACAAGAAGGAGCGAGAACATTCCTACACTTCCATGGTGAGAGGTAAACTTGTACACTTTCATGCCAAGAAATTGAATGAACATTATATGCTGAAATATAATGGGAATGATTTTGAGAATAGAGTGGCCAATGCCTTTAAGAAAGAAATGGAAGAAATAAGGAATAGGATTGCTATACCAGTAGCTGTTTTGGGAGAAATTCACACCTAATGAGATTAAGCTTAGAAGTAATTATTTGATTAATGCATTAGGTAATTGGCATCTGTTCATAGCTAATTCAGTTCTCGCTTACATCACATACATATGCTATGACCAAAGAGAGATTGATCTTGCTAGATACAATTCTCTCTGAAGGACATGTAGACATAGGTAGATTGATTGCTAGGAAATTCTTGCATGTTCAAATAAGTCAAAGGGATTTCTGTTTTCCCTTGTCTTATTCTTGAGCTATGCATGAAAGAAGGAGTCCCTATAGTTTGCTAATGAACAAAGGAAATTTCCCCACAGTAATTTGAGTCTTGAAGTGAAGGAAAAGTTGAGAAATGTGAGAGGCCTGCACTGCAATGCAAGAGCATTACATGCAGAAGCAGAGGGCTGTATGGAAATTTCAGAATGATCAACATGACTGGCTTCAATTGATTTTTGACAAGATCTTTGATCTTGTGGGCCAAAAATGAATGCCCCCGAATTTCCAACTTGGGTATTGAGATGTGAAGGTGAAGAAGAAGAAGAAAAGAGGTGAAGAAGAAGGAAAAGGTAAGGGGAAGGTAGAGGAACCTAGCACCAAGAAGAAGGTGACTAGAAAGCAATTTAAAGTACAGAAGAAGGTTGTGGTAGAACCTGTTGTGGAAGAATTGTATGATTCTGAATCTGAAGCTGAGGATGAGGAATTAAAAGAAATGGATAAGGAATTAGAAGAAGAAGAGGAGGAAGAGAGTGATGAGGAAATTGATGAAGAAGAAGAGGAGCAGGCTAGAGGAGTGATCTTAGAAGAAATTGCTAGGCAAAAATATGCCAAACCCTCAGCATCAACCCAACCAGAAACCCCTCATACATCACCAGTTACCAAAACACCTATCATCTCACCCAACCAAGAATCCTCCTCCATTCCAAAATCACCATTACCCTCCCTCAATGATCCACCAGTCCTATCACAATCACCACCACAAACAAACCCCTCCACCACCCTCTCCAAGAAATGAACCACAAAAAACAACTCACACAGAACAACCAACCCCTGTTATGCCAACAGACCAAGTAGTACCTTCTGACCCAAGCAACATTACTTCTAATGTTATTTCTGCTCTTGAGAAAGAGATTTTGCAGGAAAGAGAAGAAGAAGGACTCAACAAAGAAGACAAAGAAGAAGAATCATCTGCAAAAGAGCCTGTTGCTCAAACTGTTGAGATGCAGAGTGATGCTCCTGCATCACTTGCTGGCTGCATCACAACAGCAAACATCTGTGCATGATGAGGCAACAATTAAAATGGTTCTGGAGGAAATGGCTAAACAAAAGAGGGAAGCATTGCACAACACTCAGAAGTTCTTCAAGCAACCTGCAGGCAGGCAGGCAAAATTAACACCTAAGAGGAAGAAATCTGATGCAGTCAAGACTGATGCACCTGCATCAATTCCAGAACAAATTCCTGCAATTACACCAGAAGTAGGAGGTGCATCTACACCTACAGAAGAAACACCTAGCAAGCCCAAAGAGAAGAAGCAGAAGGTGAAACACACTCCTCCATCCAGGCAAAGCACCAGAATTAGGAGTGGAGCAAAGAAATGAGTATCAATTTACAAGCTTTCACCTACTACTACTAATGCTTGTTTTGTTTTTCTATCTGAACTATTTCCCTGGTTGTTTTTAATCCTCTCCCCTATTTTGAACAAATGATTTGTATTTACGAACAAATTTGCGGTGAGGACACTTCTGACCCCTTAAGTTTGGGGGGGATTTGCATGTTATGTTATGTTTTAATATGTTTTCTATCTAATATGTTGTGTGTTTAATTAATATGTTTTAGATAGTAAATATATATGTTTTAAATAGTTTTTAGTTTGTTTAAATATTAGATGTACTTAACAAAGTAGTACCTAAATATTTTAGTAGAAAAGATCAGTTTTTCAAAAATATGGTGAAAGCCCTATGGATGGAATTTCAATGATGAAAAAGAGAAAAAGAAGCTTTATTTCTCAGAAAAACCAAAATTATTTTTACTTCAACACTTCAAAACTGAGTTTGTGAAAAGAACCTTGCTATTTAAAAGATCAATCTGATGCAAGGGGAATTTTTGGTAAGCTTAGGTCAAAACAAAGCTTTACTAAAAAGAAAGAAGAGCTTAAAGAATTAAGTTTGGGGGTGTTTTATGAAAAACAAAGGCTGAATTTCAAAAAGTATAAGAGTAAACAATGTAGAAAAAGAAAACAAAAAAGTGGACAAGCCATATCCTGAATCTTTTGAAACTATACCTGTGCCTAAGTACATGAATGCATCTGGAGGTCAAAGACACATGCCATGCGAGGAATAAATGTATCTGGAGGATAGTTCAATAAACTGAACCTGTGCCAAAGTGCAAAGAAAAAATATATGCATCTGGAGGTCAAAGACCTGTGCCAAAGTGCATTTGCATCTGGAGGTCAGTGAGGAAGGTAATATGAGCTAGAAAAAGAAAAGCATTATCAGTGCAGCTGCATCAATGTAAACTGCACTGAAGAAAAAGCAAAATGCAGAAAAAATCAATGCACAAAAACACTTCAAAGAAGTATTTGCATCTGCTCAAAAGATCCACACAAAAAAATAGAAAAATGCATTGGCTCAAAAGCTTTGAAAGATTCAATCAAGCCCTTTGATTTTAAAAAACTCCCCAACACTTGAGAAAATTTTGTGAGTCTAAACTCTCTTTTGAAAAATATTTTGGTGTGACCAAAGATAAACCAATCCTTTCAAAGGCTAGGAGGAAATTTTTCACTTAGTCTTGGAACCAATCTCAACTCAGTGGGTTCACACACACACAAAAGAGTTTGAATAGCTTTGGTAGTTTTGAAGAAATAAAGGCAAAAGAAAGATTGTCAAGAAATAAAGTTCATAGGGAACTCCTCATGAAAATCCAAAAATCAAGCTGATCTATCTTCTAGAAATTTTAGTTTTTATAGTTTGTCTTTGTCATTACTTGCGGACAAGCAATGGTTTAAGTTTGGGGGTGTGATAACTCTATTTTATATAGAGTATTTCATATGTTTAAACTTAGTATTTGCTCTCTTTCAAGTAATAATAAAGAGTTTATATAGTATTTAGTGTGATATATGATATCTTGAGTAATTTGAATGGTTATAGTTAGTTATAGGCCATTTTGGATATATTGTGGTATGTTTGATGTTTTTGTTCAGTGCAGTCTCAATGCTGTCTGCATCAATGCTCCTGCACTGATCCTGCATCAATTCTGCGCAACTTGGTGAATAAGCGACTGTTTCATATGCATCCACATGCAATGTGATGACCTCTGCCGCCGCTTCCCGATGCCATCCAACAATGTATAGTAGGCGCCTACCATTCACACATAGCTATAGGCTTAGCTTTGAAGAGTCACCAACATAGGGACACTTGTTCTAACACCATGGAACCGCCCTATGTGATTAAGTCAAAGATTTCAACATGGATAAACCTCTGAAAGCAACTACAGCTATGATCCACTCAAGATGACTTCAACATGAAGGAAGGAAGCACCTCACTTGAAGGCTATAAAAGGACCTCACATCTTCATTTGGAAATATATCACAATCCATAAGTTAGATCAAAATATCACAATCCATAAGTTAGATCAAAATTTCAATATACATAGTTAGTTTTTATATTTTTAGAGGAAGAGGAAGGAATTCATAAATCCTCCTTAACTCATTTTCATAGTGTTTGTATAGTGCTAAGGAGTAATGCTAGTGCATTGCTAGAAGACTTCATACAAAGGTTTTTCAACATTTGTAACTTTACTCTTGTTGTTTCTCTTTTGTGATTTCTATATATATAAACATGGTCTATTCAGTTTATATATATCTTGCAATGTCTCTTGTTAGCTAAACCTTTCTTAGTTGGAATGTTCTAATCATTTAATGAGCTTTTAAGTAAGTATGTTGCATGTATGTATGTTTGTACTTTAGTTCTTGCTTGATAATCTTTTCAAAACTTATTTTGAACTTGATCACTTAGAATAAGTAGATTTGTAAATGACCAGACATGGCTTACAATTAAGAACTCAAGAACTAATATGGGTGAGTGTTTTACATAAAGAAAACTTTGTGAAAACCATGCTAAGTCCTAGACATAGGATAGTATAGTCCATAGGATAATTGTGGGTACTTAAAATACAAGAGTGAATTCACTTAAGCAAAGTGATACTTGTTAGGAGGCAAGATTGGCACTAACACCCCTTTCTTTCTTGCATAGAACAAGGATCATAAGAGCTGGTAATGAAACTCAAGAAAGTGACCGAAAGGCACATAGCTAATGCAACAAAGATTCATCTGGTATGCATCACATCTTGCATCATACACTTTTAAGTAAATTACTTGATGAAGACATTCCAACTAGCTTTTCTCTTTTACACTATCAACATTCTTTCTTAGTTTTCTAACTTAGTTGTGATCATCAACCAAAATCCAAAATTATTTTATTACTTTGTGACTTTACACTTTATTACTTTCTATTTGATTTAAAAGTGAGTTTTTCAATCTCTGTGGGTTCGATCTTTTTTACTACTTGTTTTTGGACAGTGTATACTTGCACTCAAGTGTATGTGGCATTTCCACACACCACTATACCAACAAGATGCATATTCTTTTCGGGAGTCCATCCCATAAGAACTCCTTAGTTAAGCGTGCTTGGCTTGGAGTAGTAGTGGGATGGGTGACCTTCTGGGAAGTTTCCCGGAAAGCATGCAAGTGAGGACAAAACATGCTGAAAAGAGTCGTGTTGGTTCGTGGGGCGATCAACGATTCATGAAGCGATGCAGGATGTTACGAGATGGTATCGTGAGCGCACCTCTCTCTCAAGACGGGTGTGGTTCGAGGACGAACCAAGCGGAAGCTGGTGGGCATGTGACATCCGGGGCCGACGAGGGCGGGGAGTGATCGCCGGTGCCCAAAAAAAAGGTGGCATGGCAAAGACCGACTCCTGGCAGCTTCAAAGCGAAGGGGCGCGTGAATGAACCGAATATGCATCGGAATGAGAGGGATCCTGAGGCTGTGCGGGTATGGGACTGTACAGTTGAAGGAAGACTTAAAAAGAATTGATTTGGACTACCTATACCAACAAGATGCATCTTCTTTTCGGGAGTCCATCCCATAAGAACTCCTTAGTTAAGTGTGCTTGGCTTGGAGTAGTAGTGGGATGGGTGACCTTCTGGGAAGTTTCCAGGAAAGCATGCAAGTGAGGACAAAACATGCTGAAAAGACTCGTGTTGGTTCGTGGGGGCAGTCAACAGTTCATGAAGCAGTCTGGGATGTTACATGGTTCAGTGAGGATAAAGAGGGTGGCCGAAGGTGGGAGAGGAAGGTGGCTCGCGGCTGAGAGAGGGAGGGGAACAGTTTGTAGTGGTGGTGGTGGCTGTTTGGATGGTGAGTGGTGGTTGTTGGGGTTGGTGATGGTGGTTGTTTGGATGGTGATGGTGGTTCTTCCTTCTACATTTTGGACAGATCTGATTTTTGTATCAGGTTGATTTTTCGTCGTATTCTGTTTTTTGAAATTCGTGCTTGACTGTCTTTTTATAGTTAAAATTAGGTCTTAGCATTGATTACGATTTGATCAGGCTTTGACTGGACTTTCAGGTTTCGAGCGGAGCGGTCCTGACCCATCAGCTTGGGGAGCAGCTGCTGGAAACCCTAAATATGCTGTTGCTGCTGCCTTTTACTATTATTTTTTGTATCTTCGGATTTGTATTTTTTTGGGTTTTTTAGTATTATTATTTTTTGTATTTTTGGACACATCAGACTCTTGGACACTCCTAAACTGTAAATAAAATTAAATAGATTTTTGTTGACATTTTTGGACTTATTATGCTTAAATAAATTAAATAAGAATAAAAATAATAATAAGAAACAGGAGTCAGGCCAAATACAAAGACGAGAACGGGCCGGACTTGACAACTACGCTAAAACTAGACCAAAATAGAAGAAACGGGCGCGTTAACTAAAAACACTAAAATTAACTCAGAATTGCATTCTTAAGCCTGTTGCGCCCGAAAAAGTCCCCGAGGGGTTTTTCTTCGTTCACAACGTTTTAAAACAATGAAGTCGCCACCAATATTTTTTATAAGGAAAATATTGAAGAAAAACCTTTTTTGGGAAGGCCGATGGTCTTTTGGAAAACCAGAAGATTTGGGTTCGGGGGTCGGTTAGGCATGGGGAAGGTATTAGCACCCCACACCTCCTTTCTACTGAAAGGGAACCTTTAACTAAACGTGTGATTTTAAGCGTTGATTTGGAAAATACTTGAATTTGCCTCTTAATTGAAAAAGACTTAATGAAAATTTTTATTTGCGGCGCTCGACGAGAGTTAGCCGCTTTGGGTTTTTTGAAAGGAAAAATGTTTTTAGTTTATTGTGCTTGACGGAGGGGATCCGCTCCTACGTATCTCCAGGTGCGATGGAGAATTCAAAGCTACGTAGTTCTAGGTAGGTTTTTATTTTTATCTTGTTTAATTATGAAAACTGAGCTTTCGTGACGATCAATTGAGCAAAGGCTCCAAGTGACCACCATTAGCACTCCATTGTTAATAATCATACAAGCAAAGGCTTCGCAGGACTACTAACAAAGTTTTTGATTCGTGGAGAGTTTTTTAGACAAATTAGGCATTCATGATGATCAATTGAGCAAAGGCTCCAAGTGATCACCACTAGGTCCTCATTGTTAATGATCCTGCAAGCAAAGGCTCCGCAAGACTACTAACAAAGTTTTTCATTGATTTATTGAAAGTCTTTCGAAAAATTAGGCGTTCGTGATGATCAATTGAGCAAAGGCTCCAGGTGATCATCACTAGGTCCTCATTGTTAATGATCATGCAAGCAAAGGCTTCGCATGACTACTAACAAAGTTTGATTTATTGAAGGTTTTTAGAAAAATTAGGCGTTCATGATGATCAATTGAGCAAAGGCTCCAAGTGATCACCACTAGTTCCTCATTGTTAATGATTCATGCAAGCAAAGGCTTCGCATGACTACTAACAAAGTTTGATTTATTGAAGGTTTTTAGAAAAATTAGGCGTTCATGATGATCAATTGAGCAAAGGCTCCAAGTGATCACCACTAGTTCCTCATTGTTAATGATTCATGCAAGCAAAGGCTTCGCAAGACCATTAACAAAGTTTTGATTTAATGAGAAATTATTTGGGTTGAAAAAGAATTAAGAAAAACGAGAAAAAGGTGAAAAATTGCAAAATGGGGTGTTATTAGGCTGCAGGGGTTGTGCAACCCGAACAAGGGGTGTAAGCAAAGAAGCCCGGTTCGCATAGGAGGGCCCAATTAGCGGCCCAGGCTTAAGTGATGGGGTTTCTGCATGAATCGGGGAGTGTGGGTAGTAATCAAATATTAAAAAAGTAAAAATAAAATAGATTTTAGGAGACATTATAAATGGGCCAACCCTAAAAAAACCCTAATTTTCCCTTCCTCTCTTCACAGCATGCAGCAAATGCACGCATTCAAGAGAGAGAGATTTACTGAGCGAGGGAGCGTGATTTACTGCGTGGTTAACGGGAGGAGAGAGAGAGAGCGGCTGCGGTTTCTCGACGATAGAGAGAGAGAGGTTTCCAGTGGTGGTGACGGCGGGGGGTTTTTGGCCGGCGGTGGTGGGTTCGGTTTTGGGGAATCTTACGCGTGGTTTCGGTGGGAGAACGAGAGAGATTGGGTCCGAGTGAGAAAACGAAAAGAGGGAGAGAGAGAGGGTGGTTGGGTCGGTGAGAGAGGGAGAGGACGACGGCGAAGGTGGTTTCGTCGGAATGGCGACATTCGCCGGGTGATGGTTGAGCGGGATGGCGTTGGTGCGCCAGAACGAAGGAGGACCCGACTTGGCGATGGCGGGGTAGCCTTCGTGATGATATAACGCGGCGTTTTTGGGTGAGGTGGCCACCGTCGACGATGGCCGGAGCTCATATCGACACCCTTTTCTTCCCTTTTTAATTACATACATTGTTTCATATTCTAATCTTCTTCTTTCTTTTGGTTTATGTTACCTATGATTGTTTTTCACCTTTAAAAAAACTTTTCTTAAAAGATTTCAAAGTCTTATTACTCTGTTCTTGATGTGACTATTTTGCTCTAGAAATATTCTAGTTTCTGGTTTTCATTAAAACATCTGATCCTAAATCACTACTCTCTATCTGTACATTAATTCTCTAATGGTGCTTTTTATTATTATTTGAAACAAACTAATCCTAATTAAAAAAAAAAACTCATCTGATCTAAATGTGAATACATGTTTAAGAAAACTCCGCACTAACCTACAATTCCTCGCTTCTCTTTGGTCTCCTAGATTGCCCGATTATGCCTCAAGCACTATATCTACTTCCTTGGATCACCACTTGCTGCTTCTTTACTCAAACTTTTTCTCATATCTCGGATCTCGAAAAACAGTATTTGTGTGATTAGGGTTTCAATGTGAAGCCCTAATCCTTATTTCTCAGTAATTTTCGCAGTTGTGTGTATGTTGATTTCCGTGTTTTGACCAATGTCTGATCCTTCTTTTATACTAGTAAACTAGGTTTAGCATTTAATTTCGTTTTCTTGGGCCTTGACTAACTTTGACTCTTCCTTTTTTTCAGATCTGCAGCCCAAATCAGCAGTTGGAGAGCAGCTGCTGGAACCCCAGATTTGCTGCTGCTGCCTTTTATTATTTTTTTTTGTATTTTCGGATTTATTTATTTTTGTATATTTTGTGTTATTATTTTTTGTATTTTTTTGGACATTTGAACACTTCTAATTTGTAATAAAAATTAAATGGATTTTTTGATATTTTTGGACTATATATATATGCTCAAAGTAAATTAACTGCACACAAAAAAAACGAATAATAATAATAAAAAGAGTCTGGCCAAACACAAAGACGAGAACGGGCCAGACTAGACGAATACGCTAAAACGAGACTCAAATAGAAGAAATGAGCTCATTAACCAAAAACACTACTTATGTACGACTAAACCCAAATACGAAGATTAAATTGAAGAACGCACGAAAAGATCGATCATTCGTGTGCATGCTTAATTTAAACAGCGGTATTTCGATTTAGTTGAGTTCCATGATTGAAATTGGCTTAAGTTAAGGGACGGACAAAATTAGGGTATTACAGCTGCCCCTCTTTATTTCACATTTCGCCAAAAAATATGAATTGGCCTTTTCATATTTGTTGGTGAAATGGAAATAAAGATATAGAAATAATACTAATTTTGTCTGTTTCAGAAAAACTCAAATCTTTTTGTTATTTTCCTTTTGAGAGGGGGGTTAACACTTGTCGCATTAACGAGAAAGCAATAAATTGGAAAAACCGTTGTAAATTGGGAAAAACGGTAAATTCGGAAAAGCGGTAAATTGGGAATTCAGAGGTTGCCTAAAACCTTTTAACGGACTCTTGTCGAGTCCGAGCTCTAGGGTGGCCTTTTCGAGCGGCCGATCAATATCAAGTCCGGAATCGATTTGATCAATGGATTTACGCTGTGCCTTAGGTGACACAACTAATCCGAAGGACTTAACGGTTCGATGGATCCATCGCGTGCTCGCATACGATGATGTTGTGATGCGTGGAAGGAGTTCACTAACTCAAGGAGTTCACTAACTCAGGTTGATGGAGTTTACGAACTCGGATTGATGGAGTTTACGAACTCTGTGGTGTGGCCTTTTCGAGCGCCGATCAACATCGTCCGAATCGATTTGATCAATGGATTTACTGTTGTGCCTTAGGTGACACACAACTAATCCGGAAGGACTTAACGGTCGATGGATCCATCGCGTGCTCGCATTGCGATGTTGTGATGCGTGGAAGGAGTTCACTAACTCGTGGGAGTTCACTAACTCGAGTTGATGGAGTTTACGAACTCGGATTGATGGAGTTTACGAACTGCGGGTTGATGGAGTTCTGAACTGCGGGTTGATGGAGTTTACGAACTGCGGGTTGATGGAGTTTACGAACTCCGTGTTGATGGAGTTCACGAACTCCGTGTTTGATGGAGTTTACTGAACTCCGTCTTTGAGGAGTTTACTAACTTCGATCTTTGTGGTGATTTTCTAAAAGGAGATTTACGGGACTCTCTGGCCCGAAGTAACTTTTCTCTTGGATGGTGCATGAAATGCATGCACTTGGGTATATGAATGTAATGATTGATTTTGGTGGGATGCTTCTTCTGTTTGATTTTTCATTCTCTTCTTTTTGTTATTCTTTCGCTCTTACGAGATGCGAACTTGAAAGCGTAATGTACTGTTTGATGCCATGGGGTGATGAATGGTATGGATGATATGAGAACGATGAATGATATGAAGATGTTGTGTTCTTTTGTGTTTGCTTCTTCTTTGTAGTTTATGAGATGCAAATATCAACATAATGCTTTGATGTTTGAATGCAAGTGTATGCTGTGATTGATGCTTTGATGAATGGAATGCTCCTATTCTAACTTCTGTTTGTTTCTTTTTTGCTTCTTCTATGAAATGCAGACCTTAATATGATGCAATGCTCTGATGTTTGATGCAATGATTTTTTCTTTTTCTTTTATGGAAATGCTAGCATTAATGTGATGCCAATGCAATGAAAAGATTTCTGCTTTTTCTTCTTTACTATTTTTTTTCTATGACATGCAAGTATTAGTATGATGCAACTGACGTGGACCGTTTTTTTGCTTTTTGCTATGTGATGAATGCACAAAATGTGAAGATGCAAATGTAATGCTTTGATGCATATGCCATAATGAATAGATTGAAATGCCTAGATGCATGAGGTGTACATTTTTGTGATGATGAGATGTGAGACTTTGGATGCAAGGAATTGAGATGATTATTGACCATTCTGTTGAAAAATTGCATTTGATTCAAACTCTGGTGTTCTCAAGGTTTTTATTTACAAACAATCTCACTTGTTTTCTCTTTCTTTCCATGATGACTGAATTTTAGATATCACGTAAACAACTTGTGTTCTCTCTTCTTGAAGCATCGTCTAGTAAGCATGCATAGGAGTGCAAATGTGAATGAATGAGTCAGCTAGCTTGGCATTGGTTTAGGGCATGGACATTTATGGCAAGTGAAGGAATGACAGACATGGTTATTGCCGAAGCTCATGAGGGATCAAGAGATACAATATTGTCCCAATTCATGTCTTTGATGAGTGAATAGCTTGCCCCTGTCTAGTGGTGACAACAATTAGGGGTGTAGAAGATGATGAATTGGGAATGCTTCGGCTTTTGAAATGAAGGGTGGAGCAGAAGAGATTTTGTCTCAACCCATAAAGTTTGATATTGCCCCAGTCATAACAAGGACAAAGCTGCCCCAATTAGAATGACAAGGCCTCGTTTAGGATAGTGAGTTGAGAACTTGCCCCGGTGAGGTTTTATAGGAATGAATGAGGTGAAGGAATGGGAACGCACTTGCCCCACTCTCGAATGACATTTCAAACGGTTTCTTTGAGTGAGGTTGTGAAAGGCGACACAGTTATGGTGATGGTTATGAATTGAGGGTGATATACGAATGGGGTGAGCAATGAACAAACCTCCCCAAAGTTGAGCGGAGTGAGAGGTGAAGGGCATGCCCCCTAGTACACACTTTTGGTTCTCTTTAAAGGCAACTCGAATGCAATGAAAGTTTTGACTTTTTAGTATGAGGAGAGGCTCCACTTGGTGACCACTAAACCTCGTTTTAATGCAACATGAATGCATCTTGGAGTGCAAGTCCTTCTTCCTTTTTTACAAACTTTCTTTTTTTTTTTTTTTTTTTGAGCAGCTTTCTTTTTTCTGCTTGTTTGTTTTTCTTTTTGAGCAAACACGTCGTAGATAAACAAACTTATTTGTCCTAAGATTAAAACTTAAGAAGACGAAAGCAATTAGTCATTAATCGGAATGAACTTTTTAGGGTTGTGATGTGGAGAAGGGGATGGTTGAGCTTAATGAAGTGTTTGGGGTTGATGGCGAGGATGAGTCTTGTTCGGTGTTGGCCGATGGTCGATGGTTTATGAAGGGAATGGTTATTAGGTTTGATGAGGTGCAGGAAATGGTTATTAGGTTTGATGAGGTGCTTGAAGGTTTTATGAAAGAAAAGATGGTTAAACCCAATGAATTGAAGGCTTTTTTCTGAAAGGGGGAATGATTGAACCCATTGAATTTGAGGGCCTTTTTGGAAGGGGAGCTCTTATGCTTCATGACAAAATGTATTGACTCTTAATTTATACTCCCTTTGTCTTCCTTTCTTTGTTTTGGGATTTCTCCTTTTTGAAACTTTGTTATTCCCCTCCTTTTGTGAATTTTCTTTCCTTTCGTCTAGGGTGAAAATGATATACCATCTTTGATGTGGAATTAACCCTCGTCTAGGGTGATGGAGATATCTTGTGCTTTTCTTGGCTTAAGATGGGTAACAAAGGGTATTTTTGTGATTTTGAATCTTTGGCTTAAGAGGGGTAGGAAATGGACTTTTTATTATTTTTTTTGGGTTTTAGGTTTTTGAGGGTATGGAGAGGTGACCAAACTTCATTTCAAATCCCGATTGCTTATTTCTGTGAGACTTAACTTTAGGACAATAACTTATCTACCTTCATGTGCTTGCTCTTTTCTTTTCCCCCCTTTTTGTGCCCTAATTTTGCCTGGACCGCTCTTTGCGAGTTTTCAATCCACCGGGCGCTCTTTTCTGTCTAGGCCGCCCTTTGCGGGTTTTCAACCTAGCGAGCTCATTTTATCTTTTTCACTTATTATATATTTTTTAGAAAGACTTGCACTAAAGGAATATGGTACTGACAAGGAAATTAGTGATCATAGAATTGCCCCAGCATGGAGGACTTAAAGTGTGAACCAAAAAGTCAAGTATGCACTGATGGGAGAGGATATGCGCTTTATGGGTGGGCGGGTATGATTAGACTTGGATGGGGAAATTGGAGGAAATGGACTGACTCAAACAAGAGAAACTGCACGTAGCATACATACTTACTAGAAGAACGCTTCACAGAGAGTTAACATCGGTTAAATCATGATATAAAAACCTTTTTGACGAACTGTTTCAGTCTTTTATCATGGAATGGATGGGATGCAATGCCCTTTTTTGAAGGAAATACAAATGAGGTATTGATGTGAAAAACTGAGGGCCTTGGAACACCTTGAGTTTGCAAATGAGTGAGGGTAAACTTTTCCAAAAAAGAAAGATTACTTTGCAAGAACATCTCGTCTCTCATCACAACATTTTTTTTTTGTATGCAATGCATGGATGAAAACATTATGATGCATACATGATGAAAATGAAATGCATGAATGCATGTTCACTTGAAAAGTGTGATTATTCTAAATGTTTTTTTATGCAAGACGAAATATGAGATGCCAATGCATTTTTGGATGATGAATGATGCAAGAATGATGCTTCTTTTCAAAATGATTTTTATAGAGGCAAGACAGGATATGAAATGCTGATGCCCCCTTTTCTTTTGAAAGATGCAGGGAATGATGTTTTTCCTAAATGATGATTTTTAGAGACAAGGCAAAGTATGAAATGCCAATGGCCCTCCCTTTTCTTTTGAATGATGAAAGATGCAAGAATGGTGATATGAGGCAACCGATTGTCGTTACCACGAGTAACTTTGCATGAAACATTGAGTGGATCCCGACTCAATACTTCACACAATATATTTGAAACGTTTACGACAATTAGTTGACTCAACTTAATTTCCTACTTGAAAATAAAACACGTGTGATCGGGTCAAAGTGCTTACGATATCGTGAAGTAACATCTCAAATTTGTAGTCGACAAACAAATTTAAGATATTACCCTTCGCTGTTCAAAGGTGCACTTCTACCCATTAAGCCATCACATGAGAAATTTTTTCTTTGTTTCGAAAGGATGCATGCAGGAGAAATGATGTATTCGAACAAAGTGATGAGGATAATGAAATGATGCATGAATGCTATATTTTGAATGAATTTGATGATGATTTTTGTTCATGATTATGAATGAGATACTTATGCAATGCGGATGATGATTGCTTATGGTTTTCATTTTTCTTATGTAATGAAAATGAAATGTGTGATGCTTACAATTACTTTCCTAATGTATGAGAGATATTGAATGGAGATGCATATGAAATGAGGCGTTAATGTTTATTTTTTCATGATGCGTGAAAAATGAAAACAGTAATGCATGAGACGCGCCCCTAATAAGACACAAACCTTAATGATATAGAGAAAAATGCATGTATGAGTTTTATCGAGTTTTTGTTTTATGCAATGCAAATGATGATGTATGCATGATGATGATGCTCTATGCAAGATAAATGAAAGAGGTTTTATTGGCAATGATTCAAGTTTTTTTTTTGGAAGATGCGGGTCGTACGTGGCTTCATATGGACCTAGTAAGGGAAAGGCTACAACGGCAGCTCTTTCTCTCTTTTTCTCTTCTTTTTTTTTTTTTTGTTGAAAAACCTCCTTCTCCTTTTTTGAAAACATGCCTAGATTACAATGCAACACACAATTTGGTATGCCCCTTGTGTCCTACGAAGGGTGGGAATCCTAGGGTCTAAAGTCGACGAAAAGGGTAATCCTCCCATGTAGGTTCTAATCACTTTCTCACAATGGCAACCAAGAGCTAAAGTCTTCCTCATGATAACACCCACAATCGTAGAAAGCTACCGAGTGTGAGGCATCATGACAAAGCGTACTCTTGGGCGGAACTTTCATGAGAGCCATACAGACAAAGGTCTACGAATGGCAGTCACTAGTCGTTCCCACTCTCCTAGGTTTTTGTTCAGACCTTGGGTTTTAGGCCCCGCTCAACGCTCACAAGTATAGGGTGTGTGTGTGTGCTGAGGGCACAATACCTAGAAATAGCTACCCGTCCCCACCTGCAAATGAAAATTGAGCAGTCCTGCATAAAAGCAAAAAATAACATGTTGTCTACCCTAGGGTTTAACATCAAATAAGTCAGCCTAGAGTTTCAACAGCAACCAATTGCATTGCTTACCTCAAGAAAGGGAGCCAAGAAGGGGGAACATGATACGAGTGGGGGATATGCATGAAGAACTAAGCAAATAAGATAAACGGGGAAGCAATCATAGGAGAGGAAGAAGGGAATGCATATGAATGCAACAATGCTTGTATGAGAAAGAAGAAGAATAGAGGCAAAACGATATATTCAAACCAAACACATAAATCACACATTTAATTAACTAGGCTCGACCCTCTTTTTGAAAAAAATTTCTTTTAGTCCCCAGTGAAGTCGCCAGCTGTTGCGCCCGAAAAAGTCCCCGAGGGGTTTTTCTTCGTTCACAACGTTTTAAAACAATGAAGTCGCCACCAATATTTTTTATAAGGAAAATATTGAAGAAAAACCTTTTTTGGGAAGGCCGATGGTCTTTTGGAAAACCAGAAGATTTGGGTTCGGGGGTCGGTTAGGCATGGGGAAGGTATTAGCACCCCACACCTCCTTTCTACTGAAAGGGAACCTTTAACTAAACGTGTGATTTTAAGCGTTGATTTGGAAAATACTTGAATTTGCCTCTTAATTGAAAAAGACTTAATGAAAATTTTTATTTGCGGCTCGACGAGTTAGCCGCTTTGGGTTTTTGAAAGGAAAAATGTTTTTAGTTTATTGTGCTTGACGGAGGGGATCCGCTCCTACGTATCTCCAGGTGCGATGGAGAATTCAAAGCTACGTAGTTCTAGGTAGGTTTTTATTTTTATCTTGTTTAATTATGAAAACTGAGCTTTCGTGACGATCAATTGAGCAAAGGCTCCAAGTGACCACCATTAGCACTCCATTGTTAATAATCATACAAGCAAAGGCTTCGCAGGACTACTAACAAAGTTTTTGATTCGTGGGGAGTTTTTAGACAAATTAGGCATTCATGATGATCAATTGAGCAAAGGCTCCAAGTGATCACCACTAGGTCCTCATTGTTAATGATCCTGCAAGCAAAGGCTCCGCAAGACTACTAACAAAGTTTTTCATTGATTTATTGAAAGTCTTTCGAAAAATTAGGCGTTCGTGATGATCAATTGAGCAAAGGCTCCAGGTGATCATCACTAGGTCCTCATTGTTAATGATCATGCAAGCAAAGGCTTCGCATGACTACTAACAAAGTTTGATTTATTGAAGGTTTTTAGAAAAATTAGGCGTTCATGATGATCAATTGAGCAAAGGCTCCAAGTGATCACCACTAGTTCCTCATTGTTAATGATTCATGCAAGCAAAGGCTTCGCATGACTACTAACAAAGTTTGATTTATTGAAGGTTTTTAGAAAAATTAGGCGTTCATGATGATCAATTGAGCAAAGGCTCCAAGTGATCACCACTAGTTCCTCATTGTTAATGATTCATGCAAGCAAAGGCTTCGCAAGACCATTAACAAAGTTTTGATTTAATGAGAAATTATTTGGGTTGAAAAAGAATTAAGAAAAACGAGAAAAAGGTGAAAAATTGCAAAATGGGGGTGTTATTAGCTGCAGGGGGTTGTGCAACTGAACAAGGGGTGTAAACAGCAAGCCCAGTTCGCATAGGAGGGCCCAATTAGCGAAACTGGGCTTAAGTGATGGGGGTTTCTGCGCATGAATCAGGGGAGTGTGGGTAGTAATCTGAATATTAAAAAAAGTAAAAAATAAAATAGATTTTAGGAGACATTATAAATGGGCCAACCCTAAAAAAAACCCTAATTTTCCTTCCTCTCTTTCACACACGCAGCAGCCATGCTCTCGCATTCAAGAGAGAGATTTACGGAGCTGAGGGAGCGTGATTTACGGCGTGGTTAACGGGAGGGAGAGAGAGAGCAGGCTGCGGTTTCTACGACGATAGAGAGAGAGAGAGGGTTTCCAGGTGGTGGTGACGGCCAGGGGGTTTTGACGGCGGTGGTGGGTTCGGTTTTGGGGGAATCTTACGCGTGGTTTCGGTGGGAGAACGAGAGAGATTGGGTCTGAGTGAGAAAACGAAAAGAGGGAGAGAGAGAGAGGGTGGTTGGGTCGGTGAGAGAGGGAGAGGACGACGGCGAAGGTGGTTTCGTCGGAATGGCGACATTCGCCGGTGATGGTTGAGCGGGATGGCGTTGGTGCGCCAGGAACGAAGGAGGACTGACGGCGATGGCGGGGTAGCCTTCGTGACAGATACAACGGCGTTTTGGGTGAGGTGGCCACCGTCGACGATGGCCGGAGCTCATATCAGCACCCCTTTTCTTCCCTTTTTAATTCTGTACATTGTTTCATATTCTAATCTTCTTCTTTCTACTGGTTTATGTTACCTATGATTGTTTTTCAGCCTTAAAAAAAACTTTTCTTAAAAAGATTTCAAAGTCTTATTACTCTGTTCTTGATGTGACTATTTTGCTCTAGAAATATTCTAGTTTCTGGTTTTCATTAAAACATCTGATCCTAAATCACTACTCTCTATCTGTACATTAATTCTCTAATGGTGCTTTTTATTATTATTTGAAACAAACTAATCCTAATTAAAAAAAAAAACTCATCTGATCTAAATGTGAATACATGTTTAAGAAAACTCCGTACCAACCTACAATTCCTGCTTCTCTTTGGTCTCCTAGATTGCCTGATTATGCCTGCTACTATATCTACTTCCTTGGACTGCCACTGCTTCTTTACTCAAACTTTTTCTCATATCTCAGATCTCGAAAAACCGTATTTGTGTGATTAGGGTTTCAATGTGAAGCCCTAATCCTTATTTCTCAGTAATTTTCGCAGTTGTGTGTATGTTGATTTCCGTGTTTTGACCAATGTCTGATCCTTCTTTTATACTAGTAAACTAGGTTTAGCATTTAATTTCGTTTTCTTGGGCCTTGACTAACTTTGACTCTTCCTTTTTTCAGATCTGCAGCCCAAATCAGCAGTTGGAGAGCAGCTGCTGGAACCCCAGATTTGCTGCTGCTGCCTTTTATTATTTTTTTTTGTATTTTCGGATTTATTTATTTTTGTATATTTTGTGTTATTATTTTTTGTATTTTTTTGGACATTTGAACACTTCTAATTTGTAATAAAAATTAAATGGATTTTTTGATATTTTTGGACTATATATATATGCTCAAAGTAAATTAACTGCACACAAAAAAAAAGAATAATAATAATAAAAAGAGTCTGGCCAAACACAAAGACGAGAACGGGCCAGACTAGACGAATACGCTAAAACGAGACTCAAATAGAAGAAATGAGCTCATTAACCAAAAACACTACTTATGTACGACTAAACCCAAATACGAAGATTAAATTGAAGAACGCACGAAAAGATCGATCATTCGTGTGCATGCTTAATTTAAACAGCGGTATTTCGATTTAGTTGAGTTCCATGATTGAAATTGGCTTAAGTTAAGGGACGGACAAAATTAGGGTATTACAAAGCCTGAATTGAAAAGACAAGCCCAATTTCGAGAAAAAATGACTACTTATGTACGACTAACCCAAATACAAAGATTAAATTGAAGAACGCACGAAAAGATCGATCATTCGCATGCCCGTCTAATTTAAACAACGGTATTTCGATTTAGTTGAGTTGGATAATTGAAACTGGCTTAAGTTAAAAAGGGCGGACAAAATTGGGGTATTACAATTATGAAGATTTTTGTTGGGTGATTTAAACATTATGAAGATTAGAAGGAAAATGGTCATGTTATGAAGGGTCAGAAGAATTGTTAACAAATTGGAAAAGAAGGTGGTGCAACAAAAGGATATATGTATATAACATATGATCTTGTAATTGAATTGGCTTCTCAAATAGAAAATGCACCAACAGGCCTTATTCCTTAATCCAAGTACCAGTGGTAGATCTAGGATTAAAAAATAAAGTATTCCTTCAATGACAATAAGGGTGTATGTTTGGGAGGAGAGAGCATATTTTTCAATTCTAAATTGAGAAGACTATAAAATGTAGCAAAATGAGAAAAATCAACTAAATCGCAATTAAGTGACACACTTTGTCACAATACCTGCGCTTAAAGCACTCTTGTCCTCAAGAGTGAAAGCTGTGGCAACCACTTTCAACAAATCATCATAGAACTCCCAAGTGGTCGCCACGACGATAGATTCTTCCATTGCACCTAGGTACTTTGGTGGCTGAAACACGCCCTCTTTTCACCATTTTTCTCAAGAATGACTTGAGTTCACCTCTAGCATGCACCGAGCAGTCTTTGGTGGGCGCGAATCACAACAACATTAGGGATGTACACAACTTCAATTGCGACACATGAACAACATTATGGACTCCAATGAGCAATGGGAAGATCCATCACATATGAAACTTTGCCAACTCGATCAAGCACTTTATAAGGCCCATAATACTTAGGATTAAGCTTATGACAAGCCCGGTTCCTCATCGAATACCGGCAACATAGTTGCCAAAGGATATAATAATATCTCATTGTTGGATATTCATGCAACAAAGGATATAATATAAACTATGATCTTGTAATTGAAATGGCTTCATTAAAAGAAAATACTAATAATTATAACTGAATAGATTATAGGGAAGTTACTTTCATTATCTTACGCAACCTGGAATGCTGCTAACTTGGACCACATTTTGGTGGCTAAATAGTTCAATTTTTATCGAATTATATATTATGCATCCGACACCATGAAGAGGCAAAGGAAGAAGTAGCAGAGAGTTCCAATAGCAAAATGTTACATAATATAGTCCCACATCGACCACTTTGTAAAGGAGTTGAGCACACAACATATATAAAAGCCACACGAAGCGACTTCACAAATCACACCTTTCTCGACCTTTTGGCTAAGATCAAGTGTAGTATCTGTTCTTATCAGTTTAATATCTGATATGTGGGTCTGTTGCGCCCGAAAAAGTCCCCGAGGGGTTTTTCTTCGTTTACAACTTTTTAGAACAATGAAGTCGCCACCAATATTTTTTATAAGGAAAATATTTAAGAAAACCTTTTTGGAGGGCAGATGGTCTTTTGGAAAACTGGAAGATTTGGGTTCGGGGGTCGGTTAGGCATGGGGAAGGTATTAGCACCCCACACCTCCTTTCTACTGAAAGTGAACCTTTAATTAAACGTGTGGTTTTAAGTGTTGATTTGGATAATAATTAAATTTGCCTCTCGATTGAGTAAACTTAATGAAAAATTTTATTTGCAGCGCTTGACGAGAGTTAGCCGCTTTGGTTTTTTTTGGAAGGGAAAATGTTTTTGGTTCGTTGTGCTTGACGGAGGGGATCCGCTCCTACGTATCTCCCGGTGCAATGGAGAATTCAAAGCTACGTAGTTCTGGGTAGGTTTTTATTTTTTTATCTTGTTTAATTGTGAAAACTGAGCTTTCATGATGATCAATTGAGCGAAGGCTCCAAGTGACCACCATTAGCACTCCATTGTTAATAATCATGCAAGCAAAGGCTTCGCAGGACCACTAACAAAGTTTTTTTAATTTATTGAAAGTCTTTAGAAAAATTAGGCATTCGTGATGATCAATTGAGCAAAGGCTCCAAGTGATCACCACTAGTTCCTCATTGTTAATAATCATGCGAGCAAAGGCTTCGCAAGACCACTAACAAAGTTTGATTTAATGAAAGTCTTTAGTAAAATTAGGCATTCGTGGCGATCAATTGAGCAAAGGCTCCAAGTGATCACCACTAGTTCCTCATTGTTAATAATCTTGCAAGCAAAGGCTTCGCAAGACTACTAACAAAAAGTTTGATTTAATGAAAGTCTTTAGTAAAATTAGGCATTCATGACGATCAATTGAGCAAAGGCTCCAAGTGATCACCACTGGGTCCTCATTGTTAGTGATTATGCAAGCAAAGGCTTCGCACGACCAATAACAAAGTTTTTGAAAGGTATTTGAGTTGAATAGAATTAAAAAATTTTTGAGAAAAGGGTGAAAATTTGCAAAAAAAAGGGGGTGTTGTTAGCTGCAGGAAGTGGTATAACTAAATAGGGGGTGTAGAAAGGAAGCCCAGTTCGCAGATGGGAGGGCCCAATTAGCGAAACTGGGCTTAAGTGTGGAGGGGTTTGCGCATGAATCAGGGAGTGTGGATAATAAAAAATAAAAACTTAAAAAAAAACAAAATAAATCAGGAGAGAAGGAACGAAATTAGGGTTTTAACTTTAAGTCTCATTCACTCCCTCCCCCAAATTAGCGTCGCAGCCAGAGAGTGAGGAGAGAGAGAACGAAATTCTTGGAGGTGAGAGAGAGGAAGGTCCGATGGGAGGAAGAGGGAGAGATTACGGTGAGAGGGGGGAAACGTAAAACCAGAAACGAGAGAGGGAAGGGCGTGGTTTCGGTGAGAGAGAGGGTGAAGGGGAAGGTCTCGCGAATGGAGGAGGGGCTTCGCCGGAGCTCGGAATCGATGACAGAGAGTTCGCCGGCGCCGATGGGAGCACTTCCAGGTTCGTTTTCCGTCCGATCTGCGTCTTCTTCTTCCATTTTTTTTCGGTTTTTCTCTCCTCTCCATCTTCTCTGGTTTCTGACTGGGTTGTAGTTGTGTTTTGCGAGAGGTGGTTTACGTTTGGTGGTTGGCGGTGAGTTGGTTCGCGACTGGGTATGGTGGTAGGAGGAGGGAGATGGCTCGGTTTTGGTGATTAGAGGGCGAGTTGTGGTGGCTGTGAGGGTTTGTGGGTGATTGATGGTGGCTGTTGGTGGTGGTTTAGGGGTGAGTGGTGGTGTGGGTGAATATGGGTTTGTGAAGATTGGAGGTGACAGTATCTACATTTTTCCTAGATCTGTTTTCTCTCTTTTTCTGATCTGTGTTGTTTTGCTGATTAGGGTTTCACAGTGAGACTGTGCAGTCGTTTTTTTTTTAAATTCGTGTCCCCTTTTCTATTTCTTTGTTGATGGCTTTTATATTAAAATTCTAGGTTTAGTAATTAATGACTTTGAATGGGCTTTGACTGTTTTTTAGGTTTGGAGTGGAGCGGACTGCACTCCAGGCTACTTGGAGAGCAAATTCTGGAACCCCAGTTTGCTGGCACATTCATTATTTATTATTTTTTTATGTAATTTTCGGATTTAATTATTTTTGTACATTTTGTGTTATTATTTTTTGTATTTTTCTGACATTTGGACATTTGGACTCTCCTAAGTTGTAATCAAAATTAAATAGTATTTTTTGGACATTTTTGGACTATTAAACACTTTTAAATTGTAAATAAAACTAAATAGAATTTTTGACATTTTTGGACTATATATATGCTCAAAATAAAATAACTGCACAAACTAAGATTAATAATAAGAAAAAGAGTCGGGCCAAACACAAAGACGAGAATGAGCCCGACTAGACAAATACGCTAAAACGAGACCCAAATAGAAGAAATATGCTTATTAACTAAAAACACTAAAATTAACTCAGAATTGCATTCTTAAGCCTGAATTGAAAAGACAAGCCAAATTTCTAGAAAAAATGACTTTTGGTAGACCTACTTATGTATGACTAAACCCAAATACGAAGATTAAATTGAAGAACGCACGAAAAGATCGATCATTCACGTGCCTGCATAATTTAAACATCGTATTTCGATTTAGTTGAGCTGGATAACTGAAATTGACTTAAGTTAAAAAGGACGGACAAAATTGGGGTATTACAGGGTCATTGGCCCACACGATATTAAATTACTTTTTTGAGGGGGAGAGTCCACCACAATAGCTTGCTATTGGGGCTCTCAAGTGTCGCCCATGCGTTGCACTATTGCATGGGTCTGGTACACCCCACCAAACTGAGTTTAAAAATTTGTTATTTGACTGATAGTTTTATCAAAGTGTAGGGTGAGCTCTACTATCAACTTGGTGTTTGGCTTCTAGTCTTTGTTGGGAAAGATCTCACACGTCAACCAATTTAACCCACACAACCAATGATATTTGGTGGAATATACAATAACACACCAGGAAGAGAATATAGAAGTACACACAAAGATTACGTCAGTCCGCTTCTCTTGCCTACATCAACGGGAATACGTCAACATAATTCATTCATTATCTCAAACATAGATAACAACAATTTGTAACCTGCCCCAATATGTGTATCGCCCTACAATACTCTCTCACTCTAAGAGTTACAAGGAATGATAACACTCACATCTCACACAACAAGTGATCACCAACACCTCCTCTCACTAGGACATGGTTGGAGACCCTTCAAATGTCTACATGGCCACCTAAGTATGGATGGGGATGCTTCACCTTTCCATATGATCACCCAAAAGGGAATGTCTCATCTCTCCATTTGGGGATGTCTCACCTCTTCACATGATCACCGAAAAGGGGATGCTTCACCTTTTCACAAGTCTCTCTATTTATAGGAGAGAGTATGGCTTCCATTCATTAAGTAGTTTTCAAAGCTCTAGATACATTCACCAACCTTGTGAAATGTATCTCTTAAATTTTCATACATTTTCACTTTCTTGGAAATTTCAGTTGACTTCCCAACAGCCTTAAACGTCTTGGTGTATTTTCTTCCCCTTTGGGAGCGTATTACAATACTCTTGGTGTATATTTTGTATAGCTTCAGTATCAAATAATAGCGTGTCCTATACAACTCTTCCTAGAAGGTGGTTAGAATGGATTCACAGTGATGCTCAAACTATTTTATTTTAGTTAAATTTCTACTTACCAAAAAAAAGTTTCTTAGGTAACTAACGCTCCAAATTTTACACTTTGACTGCAATTCTTTCTGAACAGGGTTTATTTAGAATGTTATGTGTAAAGATATTGTAGATTCATGAGACTTTCCTACCTAGTGTACAACATTATAATTATGAAATTGTCATTAAAAGAAAATGGTTTCCATGATAGAAATACAATCTACTACATTCACTCTCTTAAACATTATGAAGATTTTTGTTTGGTGATTTAAACATTATGAAGATTAGAAGGAAAATGGTCATGTTATGAAGGGTCAGAATAATTATTAACAAATTGGAAAAGAAGGTGGTGCAGCAAAGGATATATGTATATAACGTATGATCTTGAAATTGAATTGGCTTCTCAAATAGAAAATGCACCAGCAGGCCTTATTCCTTAATCCAAGTACCAGTGGCAGATCCAGGATTAAAAAATAAAGTATTCCTTCAATGACAATAAGGGTGTATGTTTGGGAGGAGAGAGCATATTTTTAAATTCTAAATTGAGAAAACTATAAAATGTAGCAAAATGAGAAAAAATCAACTAAACTGCAATTAAGTGACACACTGTCACAATACCCTGCGCTTCAAAGCACTCTTGTCCTCAAGAGTGAAACTGTGGCAACCCTTTCAACAAATCATAGTAGAACTCCCAAGTGGCTGCCTACGACGATTGATTCTTCCATTGCACCGGTACTTTGGTGGCTGAAACACGTCCTCTTTTCACCATTTTTCTGTCAAGAATGACTTCAGGTTCACCTCTAGCATGTACGAAACATGTCTTTGGTGGTATTTGAATCACAAAGAACATTAAGGGATGTACACAACTTCAATTGCGACACATGAACAACATTATGGACTCCAGTAGAAGCGGGAAGATCCATCACATATGAAACTTTGCCAACTCGATCAAGCACTTTATAAGGCCCATAATACTTAGGATTAAGCTTATGACAAGCCCGGTTCCTCATGAATACCGGCAACATAGTTGCCAAAGGATATAATATAAACGATGATCTTGTAATTGAATTGGCTTCATCAAAAGAAAATACTAATAATTATATCTCGAATAGATTATAGGAAAGTTACTTTCATTATCTTACGCAACCTTGAATGTCGCTAACTTGGACCACATTTTGGTGGCTAAATAGTTCAAATTTTTATCGTAATTTTATATTCTCATCTCATCATTAAATAAATATGTCATATGATGATAATATTTTCTTATCGTAATTATATATTCTCGCATCCGCACCATGAAGAGGCAAAGGAAGAAGTAGCGAATGAGTTCCAATAGCAATTTTTACATAATATAGTCCCACATCGACCACTTTGTAAATGAGTTGAGCACACAACAGATATAAAAGCCACACGAAGCGACTTCACAAATCATACTTTTCTAGGCCTTTTGGCTAAGATCAAGTGTAGTATCTGTTCTTATCAGTTTAATATTTGATATGTGGGTCATTAGCCCACACGATATTAAATTACTTTTTTGAGGGGGAGAGTCCACCACAATAGCTTGCTATTTGGGCTCTCAAGTGTCGCCCATGCGTTGCACTATTGCATGGGTCTGGTACACCCCACCAAACTGAGTTTAAAAATTTGTTATTTGACTGATAGTTTTATCAGAGTGTAGGGTGAGCTCTACTATCAACTTGGTGTTTGGCTTCTAGTCTTTGTTGGGAAAGATCTCACACGTCAACCAATTTAACCCACACAACCAATGATATTTGGTGGAATATACAATAACACACCAGGAAGAGAATATAGAAGTACACACAAAGATTACGTAGTTCGGCTTCTCTTGCCTACATCAACGGGAATACGTCAACATAATTCATTCATTATCTCAAACATAGATAACAACAATTTGTAACCTGCCCCAATATGTGTATCGCCCTACAATACTCTCTCACTCTAAGAGTTACAAGAAATGATAACACTCACATCTCACACAACAAGTGATCACCAACACCTCCTCTCACTAGGACATGGTTGGAGACCCTTCAAATGTCTACATGACCACCTAAGTATGGATGGGGATGCTTCACCTTTCCATATGATCACCCAAAAGGGAATGTCTCCTCTCTCCATTTGGGGATGTCTCACCTTTTCACATGATCACCGAAAAGGGGATGCTTCACTTTTCACAAGTCTCTCTCTTTATAGGAGAGAGTATGGCTTCCATTCATTAAGTATTTTTCAAAGCTCTAGATACATTCACCAACCTTGTGAAATGTATCTCTTAAATTTTCATACATTTTCACTTTCTTGAAATTTCAGGTTGACTTCCCAACACCTTAAACGTCTTGGTGTATTTTCTTCCCCTTTGGGAGCGTATTACAATACTCTTGGTGTATATTTTGTATAGCTTCAGTAGCAAATAATAGTGTGTCCTATACAACTCTTCATAGAAGGTGGTTAGAATGGATTCACAGTGATGCTCAAACTATTTTATTTTAGTTAAATTTCTACTTGCCAAAAAAAAAAAGTTTCTTAGGTAAGTAACACTCCAAATTTTACACTTTGACCGCAATTCTTTACGAGCAGGGGTTTATTTAGAATGTTATGTGTAAAGATATTGTAGATTCATGAGACTTTCCTACCTAGTGTACACCATTATAATTATGAAATTGTCATTAAAAGAAAATGGTTTCCATGATAGAAATACAATCTACTACATTCACTCTCTTAAACATTATGAAGATTTTTGTTTGGTGATTTAAACATTATGAAGATTAGAAGCAAAATGGTCATGTTATGAAGGGTCAGAAGAATTATTAACAAATTGGAAAAGAAGGTGGTGCAGCAAAGGATATATGTATATAACATATGATCTTGTAATTGAATTGGCTTCTCAAATAGAAAATGCACCAGCAGTCCTTATTCCTTAATCCAAGTACCAGTGGCAGATCCAGGATTAAAAAATAAAGTATTCCTTCAATGACAATAAGGGTGTATGTTTGGGAGGAGAGAGCATATTTTTCAATTCTAAATTGAGAAGACTATAAAATGTAGCAAAATGAGAAAAAATCAACTAAAATGCAATTAAGTGACACACTGTCACAATACCTTGCGCTACAAAGCACTCTTGTCCTCAAGAGTGAAACTGTGGCAACCCTTTCAACAACTCATAATAGAACTCCCAAGTGTCTGCCTCGACGATTGATTCTTCCATTGCACCGTGACTTTGGTGGCTGAAACACGCCCTCTTTTCACCATTTTTCACAAGAATGACTTGAGTTCACTCTCTAGCATGCACTGAGCAGTCTTTGGTGTGCGCCAATCACAACAACATTAGGGATGTACACAACTTCAATTGCGACACATGAACAACATTATGGACTCCGATGGCGGGGGAAGATCCAACACATATGAAACTTTGCCAACTCGATCAAGCACTTTATAAGGCCCATAATACTTAGGATTAAGCTTATGACAAGCCCGGTTCCTCATCGAATACGGCAACATAGTTGCCAAAGGATATAATAATATCTATTGTTGGATATTCATGCAACAAAGGATATAATATAAACTATGATCTTGTAATTGAATTGGCTTCATTAAAAGAAAATACTAATAATTATATCCGAATAGATTATAGGAAAGTTAGTTTCATTATCTTACGCAACTCGAATGTCATAACTTGGACCACATTTTGGTGGCTAAATAGTTCAAAATTTTTATCGAATTATATATTCTACATCCACAAATGATGATTTATGATGATATTTTCTTATCGTAAAATACTAACAACATTAGGGGATGTACACAACTTCAATTGCGACACATGAACAACATTATGGACTCCAAAGAGCAATGGGAAGATCCATCACATATGAAACTTTGCCAACTCGATCAAGCACTTTATAAGGTTAAGTGTGAATCATAAGGCTTCGTGAAGGTTAAAGGAAGGTTAAGCAAGATTAATGACACATTGGTAGCCAAAGCAAGACACTTGGCATGATGCATGCGCGACCGCAATGCTAACGGCTACCTAATAAATCCACTAACTTCCTCTTCCCGAAACATAAAGCCTTCATTGTTACCAAGTACCCCCTTCATTCGCAAACTCTCACAAATTCTCTCATCTCAAACACAAACCACCCTTCCCATTCTCATCTCCAAATTTCCTCAATCACACAAGCAATCAAAACCTAGAAATTCATAGCAATCACAATGGTGAAGAAACAATCAGCACAGAAATCATCAGGCAAGCAGGCCAGAACTCCCCAAAAATAGAAGAAAGCCATGCATGCAGGATCATCATCATCAAGAAAAGGCAAAGCCAAGGAATCATCAATCAGAACTGATGACAATGTTCATCTATGGAACATGCATCTACTACCCGAGAGAGGGTATGATTTGAAGAAGGCAAGCCCATCATTCATGTCAACAGTGGCCAATCTCAATTGGGACCACTTCGTGCTACCAAGAGGAGGCTATATTGAAGACATAGTGAGAGAATTCTATGCTGGAATCACACCACAAGAAGGAGCAGAACATTCCTACACTTCCATGGTGAGAGGTAAACTTGTACACTTTCATGCCAAGAAATTGAATGAACATTATATGCTGAAATATAATGGGAATGATTTTGAGAATAGAGTGGCCAATGCCTTTAAGAAAGAAATGGAAGAAATAAGGAATAGGATTGCTATACCAGGTAATTGTTTGGGAGAAATTCACACCTAATGAGATTAAGCTTAGAAGTAATTATTTGATTAATGCATTAGGTAATTGGCATCTGCTTCATAGCTAATTCAATTCACTTTACATCACATACATATGCTATGACCAAAGAGAGATTGATCTTGCTAGATACAATTCTCTCTCAAGGGACATGTAGACATAGGTAGATTGATTGCTAGGGAAATTCTTGCATGTTCAAATAAGTCAAAGGGATTTGTTTTTCCCTTGTCTTATTAATGAGCTATGCATGAAAGAAGGAGTCCCTATAGCCGCTAATGAACAAAGGAAATTTCCCCACAGTAATTTGAGTCTTTGAAGTGAAGGAAAAGTTGAGAAATGTGAGAGGCCCCACACTGCAATGCAAGAGCATTACATGCGAAGCGAGAGGGTCAGTATGGAAATTTCGAGAATGATCAACATGACTAGCTTCAATTGATTTTTGACAAGATCTTTGATCTTGTGGGCCAAAATGAATGCCCCCGAATTTCCAACTTGGGTATTGAGATGTGAAGGTGAAGAAGAAGAAGAGAAAGAGGCTGAAGAAGAAGGAAAAGGTAAGGGGAAGGTAGAGGAACCTAGCACCAAGAAGAAGGTGACTAGAAAGCAATTTAAAGTACAGAAGAAGGTTGTGGTAGAACCTGTTGTGGAAGAATTGTATGATTCTCAATCAAAGTGAGGATGAGGAATTAAAAGAAATGGATAAGGAATTAGAAGAAGAAGAGGAGGAAGAGAGTGATGAGGAAATTGATGAAGAAGAAGAGGAGCAGGCTAGAGGAGTGATCTTAGAAGAAATTGCTAGGCAAAAATATGCCAAACCCTCAGCATCAACCCAACCAGAAACCCCTCATACATCACCAGTTACCAAAACACCTATCATCTCACCCAACCAAGAATCCTCCTCCATTCCAAAATCACCATTACCCTCCCTCAATGATCCACCAGTCCTATCACAATCACCACCACAAACAAACCCCTCCACCACCCTCTCCAAGAAATGAACCACAGAAAACAACTCACACAGAACAACCAACCCCTGTTATGCCAACAGACTGGCGCGCACCTTCTGACCCAAGCAACATTACTTCTAATGTTATTTCGCTCTTGAGAAAGAGATTTTGCAGGAAAGAGAGAAGAAGAAGGACTCAACAAAGAAGACAAAGAAGAAGAATCATCTGCAAAAGAGCACATTGCTCAAACTGTTGAGATGCAGAGTGATGCTCTGCATCATCACTTGCTGCTTTGCATCATCACAACAGCAACATCTGTGCATGATGAGGCAACAATTAAAATGGTTCTGGAGGAAATGGCTAAACAAAAGAGGGAAGCATTGCACAACACTCGAAGTTCTTCAAGCAACTGCGGCGAGCAGCAGCCAAATTAACACCTAAGAGGAAGAAATCGATGCAGTCAAGACTGATGCACCTGCATCAATTCCAGAACAAATTCCTGCAATTACACCAGAAGTAGGAGGTGCATCTACACCTACAGAAGAAACACCTAGCAAGCCCAAAGAGAAGAAGCAGAAGGTGAAACACACTCCTCCATCCAGGCAAAGCACCAGAATTAGGAGTGGAGCAAAGAAATGAGTATCAATTTACAAGCTTTCACCTACTACTACTAATGCTTGTTTTGTTTTTCTATCTGAACTATTTCCCTGGTTGTTTTTAATCCCTCTCCCCTATTTTGAACAAATGATTTGTATTTCTGAACAAATTTGCAGTGAGGGCACTGCAACCCCTTAAGTTTGGGGGGGATTTGCATGTTATGTTATGTTTTAATATTTTTCTATCTAATATGTTGTGTGTTTAATTAATATGTTTTAGATAGTAAATATATATGTTTTAAATAGTTTTTAGTTTGTTTAAATATTAGATGTACTTAACAAAGTAGTACCTAAATATTTTAGTAGAAAAGATCAGTTTTTCAAAAATATGGTGAAAGCCCTATGGATGGAATTTCAATGATGAAAAAGAGAAAAAGAAGCTTTATTTCTCAGAAAAACCAAAATTATTTTTACTTCAACACTTCAAAACTGAGTTTGTGAAAAGAACCTTGCTATTTAAAAGATCAATCTGATGCAAGAGAATTTTTGGTAAGCTTAGGTCAAAACAAAGCTTTACTAAAAAGAAAGAAGAGCTTAAAGAATTAAGTTTGGGGTGTTTTATGAAAAACAAAGGCTGAATTTCAAAAAGTATAAGAGTAAACAATGTAGAAAAAGAAAACAAAAAGTGGACAAGCCATATCACCGAATCTTTTGAAACTATACATTGCTAAGTACATGAATGCATCTGGAGGTCAAAGACACATGCCATGCATGCAGAATAAATGTATCGGAGGATAGTTCAATAAATCGAACTCAATGCCAAAGTGCAAAGAAAAATATATGCATCTGGAGGTCAAAGACTCGTGCCAAAGTGCATTTGCATCCGGAGGTCGATGAGGAAGGTAATATGAGCTAGAAAAGAAAAGCATTATCGGTCTGTTTTGCATCAATGTAAATCTGCATCAAGAAAAAGCAAAATGCGAGAAAAATCAATGCACAAAAACACTTCAAAGAAGTATTTGCATCTGCTCAAAAGATCCACACAAAAAATAGAAAAATGCATTGGCTCAAAAGCTTTGAAAGATTCAATCAAGCCCTTTGATTTTAAAAACTCCCAACACTTGAGAAAATTTTGTGAGTCTAAACTCTCTTTTGAAAAATATTTTGGTGTGACCAAAGATAAACCAATCCTTTCAAAGGCTAGGAGGAAATTTTTCACTTAGTCTTGGAACCAATCTCAACTCGGTGGGTTCACACACACACAAAAAAGAGTTTGAATAGCTTTGGTAGTTTTGAAGAAATAAAGGCAAAAGAAAGATTGTCAAGAAATAAAGTTCATAGGGAACTCCTCATGAAAATCCAAAAATCAAGCTGATCTATCTTCTAGAAATTTTAGTTTTTATAGTTTGTCTTTGTCATTACTTGCGGACAAGCAATGGTTTAAGTTTGGGGGTGATAACTCTATTTTATATAGAGTATTTCATATGTTTAAACTTAGTATTTGCTCTCTTTCAAGTAATAATAAAGAGTTTATATAGTATTTAGTGTGATATATGATATCTTGAGTAATTTGAATGGTTATAGTTAGTTATAGGCCATTTTGGATATATTGTGGTATGTTTGATGTTTTGTTCGGTCACGCCTCTCGTCAATCTTCATGCGCATCAATGCTCTGACCGATCCTCGCATCAATTCTGCGCAACTTGGTGAATAAGCACTGCTGTTTCATATGCATCCACATGCAATGTGATGACCTCCTGCTGCTTCCCTGATGCCATCCAACAATGTATAGTAGGCGCTACCATTCACACACATAGCTATAGGCTTAGCTTTGAAGAGTCACCAACATAGGGACACTTGTTCTAACACCATGGAACCGCCCTACATGTGATTAAGTCAAAGATTTCAACATGGATAAACCTCTGAAAGCAACTACAGCTATGATCCACTCAAGATGACTTCAACATGAAGGAAGGAAGCACCTCACTTGAAGGCTATAAAAGGACCTCACATCTTCATTTGGAAATATATCACAATCCATAAGTTAGATCAAAATATCGCAATCCATAAGTTAGATCAAAATTTCAATATACATAGTTAGTTTTTATATTTTTAGAGGAAGAGGAAGGAATTCATAAATCCTCCTTAACTCATTTTCATAGTGTTTGTATAGTGCTAAGGAGTAATGCTAGTGCATTGCTAGAAGACTTCATACAAAGGTTTTTCAACATTTGTAACTTTACTCTTGTTGTTTCTCTTTTGTGATTTCTATATATATAAACATGGTCTATTCAGTTTATATATATCTTGCAATGTCTCTTGTTAGCTAAACCTTTCTTAGTTGGAATGTTCTAATCATTTAATGAGCTTTTAAGTAAGTATGTTGCATGTATGTATGTTTGTACTTTAGTTCTTGCTTGATAATCTTTTCAAAACTTATTTTGAACTTGATCACTTAGAATAAGTAGATTTGTAAATGACCAGACATGGCTTACAATTAAGAACTCAAGAACTAATATGGGTGAGTGTTTTACATAAAGAAAACTTTGTGAAAACCATGCTAAGTCCTAGACATAGGATAGTATAGTCCATAGGATAATTGTGGGTACTTAAAATACAAGAGTGAATTCACTTAAGCAAAGTGATACTTGTTAGGAGGCAAGATTGGCACTAACACCCCTTTCTTTACTGCATAGAACAAGGATCATAAGAGCTGGTAATGAAACTCTGAAGAAAGTGACCGAAAGGCACATAGCTAATGCAACAAAGATTCAAGGTAAACGCATCACATAACGCATCATACACTTTTAAGTAAATTACTTGATGAAGACATTCCAACTAGCTTTTCTCTTTTACACTATCAACATTCTTTCTTAGTTTTCTAACTTAGTTGTGATCATCAACCAAAATCCAAAATTATTTTATTACTTTGTGACTTTACACTTTATTACTTTCTATTTGATTTAAAAGTGAGTTTTTCAATCTCTGTGGGTTCGATCTTTTTTACTACTTGTTTTTGGGCAAAGTATACTTGCACTCAAGTGTATGTGGCATTTCCACACACCACTATACCAACAAGATGCATATTCTTTTGAGTCCATCCCATAAGAACTCCTTAGTTAAGCGTGCTTGGCTTGGAGTAGTAGTGGGATGGGTGACCTTCTGGGAAGTTTCCCGGAAAGCATGCAAGTGAGGACAAAACATGCTGAAAAGACTCGTGTTGGTTCGTGAGGGCGATCAACGCCTCATGAAGCGATGCAGGATGTTACGATGGTATCGAGCGCACTCTCTCAAGACGGGTGTGGTTCGAGGACGAACCAAGCGGAAGCTGGTGGGCATGTGACATCCGGGGCCGACGAGGGCGGGGAGTGATCGCCGGTGCCCAAAAAAAAGGTGGCATGGCAAAGACCGACTCCTGGCAGCTTCAAAGCGAAGGGGCGCGTGAATGAACCGAATATGCATCGGAATGAGAGGATCCCGAGGTCATGTGCGGGTATGGGATCAGCATCTGATTGAAGGAAGACTTAAAAGAATTGATTTGGACTACCTATACCAACAAGATGCATCTTCTTTTCGGGAGTCCATCCCATAAGAACTCCTTAGTTAAGCGTGCTTGGCTTGGAGTAGTAGTGGGATGGGTGACCTTCTGGGAAGTTTCTCGGAAAGCATGCAAGTGAGGACAAAACATCTTTGAAAAGACTCGTGTTGGTTCGTGGGGCGCATCAACCAGTTCATGAAGCGATGCAGGATGTTACATGGTTCAATGAGGATAAAGAGGGTGGCCAAGGTGGGAGAGGAAGGTGGCTCGCGGTGAGAGAGAGGAGGAAACAGTTTGTAGTGGTGGTGGTGGTGGCTTTTGGATGGTGAGTGGTGGTTGTTGGGGTTGGTGATGGTGGTTGTTTGGATGGTGATGGTGGTTCTTCCTTCTACATTTTGGACAGATCTCGATTTTTGTATCGAGTTGATTTTTCGTCGATTCTGCTTTTTGAAATTGTGCTTGATCGCTCTTTTTATAGTTAAAATTAGGTCTTAGCATTGATTACGATTTGATCAGCTTTGACCGGACTTTCGTGTTTCGAGCGGAGCGGTCTGACCATTGACCCATCACTTAGGGGAGCAAATGCTGAAACCCTAAATATGTTTATTCTTTCTTTGCCTTTTACTATTATTTTTTGTATCTTCGGATTTGTATTTTTTTGGGTTTTTTAGTATTATTATTTTTTGTATTTTTGGACACATCGGACTCTTGGACACTCCTAAACTGTAAATAAAATTAAATAGATTTTTGTTGATATTTTTGGACTTATTATGCTTAAATAAATTAAATAAGAATAAAAATAATAATAAGAAACAGGAGTCAGGCCAAATACAAAGACGAGAACGGGCCGGACTTGACAACTACGCTAAAACTAGACCAAAATAGAAGAAACGGGCGCGTTAACTAAAAACACTAAAATTAACTCAGAATTGCATTCTTAAGCCTGAATTGAAAAGACAAGCCCAATTTCGAGAAAAATGACTACTTATGTACGCGACTAACCCAAATACAAAGATTAAATTGAAGAACGCATACGAAAAGATCGATCATTCGCATGCCCGCCTAATTTAAACAACGGTATTTCGATTTAGTTGAGTTGGATAATTGAAACCGCTTAAGTTAAAAGAGGCGGACAAAATTGGGGTATTACAATTATGAAGATTTTTGTTGGGTGATTTAAACATTATGAAGATTAGAAGGAAAATGGTCATGTTATGAAGAATTCGGAAGAATTGTTAACAAATTGGAAAAGAAGGTGGTGCAACGAAAGGATATATGTATATAACATATGATCTTGTAATTGAATTGGCTTCTCAAATAGAAAATGCACCAACAGGCCTTATTCCTTAATCCAAGTACCAGTGGTAGATCTAGGATTAAAAAATAAAGTATTCCTTCAATGACAATAAGGGTGTATGTTTGGGAGGAGAGAGCATATTTTTCAATTCTAAATTGAGAAGACTATAAAATGTAGCAAAATGAGAAAAAATCAACTAAACTGCAATTAAGTGACACACCATGTCACAATACCTGCGCTTTCAAAGCACTCTTGTCCTCAAGAGTGAAACTGTGGCAACCCTTTCAACAAATCATCATAGAACTCCCAAGTGGTGCCTCTGACGATAGATTCTTCCATTGCACCTGCTTTGGTGGCTGAAACACGCCCTCTTTTCACCATTTTTCTGTCAAGAATGACTTCAGTTCACTCTCTAGCATGCACGAGCAGTCTTTGGTGGTGCTGAATCACAACAACATTAGGGGATGTACACAACTTCAATTGCGACACATGAACAACATTATGGACTCCAGTAGCAGCGGGAAGATCCATCACATATGAAACTTTGCCAACTCGATCAAGCACTTTATAAGGCCCATAATACTTAGGATTAAGCTTATGACAAGCCTGGTTCCTCAATGAATACTGGCAACATAGTTGCCAAAGGATATAATAATATCTGTTGTTGGATATTCATGCAACAAAGGATATAATATAAACTATGATCTTGTAATTGAAATGGCTTCATTAAAAGAAAATACTAATAATTATAACTGAATAGATTATAGGGAAGTTACTTTCATTATCTTACGCAACCTGGAATGCTGCTAACTTGGACCACATTTTGGTGGCTAAATAGTTCAATTTTTTTATCAGAATTATATATTATGCATCTGACACCATGAAGAGGCAAAGGAAGAAGTAGCAGTAGAGTTCCAATAGCAGCTGTTACATAATATAGTCCCACATCGACCACTTTGTAAAGGAGTTGAGCACACAACATATATAAAAGCCACACGAAGCGACTTCACAAATCACACCTTTCTCGACCTTTTGGCTAAGATCAAGTGTAGTATCTGTTCTTATCAGTTTAATATCTGATATGTGGGTCTGTTGCGCCCGAAAAAGTCCCCGAGGGGTTTTTCTTCGTTTACAACTTTTTAGAACAATGAAGTCGCCACCAATATTTTTTATAAGGAAAATATTGAAGAAAACCTTTTTGGAGGGCAGATGGTCTTTTGGAAAACTGGAAGATTTGGGTTCGGGGGTCGGTTAGGCATGGGGAAGGTATTAGCACCCCACACCTCCTTTCTACTGAAAGTGAACCTTTAATTAAACGTGTGGTTTTAAGTGTTGATTTGGATAATAATTAAATTTGCCTCTCGATTGAGTAAACTTAATGAAAAATTTTATTTGCAGCGCTTGACGAGAGTTAGCCGCTTTGGTTTTTTTTGGAAGGGAAAATGTTTTTGGTTCGTTGTGCTTGACGGAGGGGATCCGCTCCTACGTATCTCCCGGTGCAACGGAGAATTCAAAGCTACGTAGTTCTGGGTAGGTTTTTATTTTTTTATCTTGTTTAATTGTGAAAACTGAGCTTTCATGATGATCAATTGAGCGAAGGCTCCAAGTGACCACCATTAGCACTCCATTGTTAATAATCATGCAAGCAAAGGCTTCGCAGGACCACTAACAAAGTTTTTTTTTAATTTATTGAAAGTCTTTAGAAAAATTAGGCATTCGTGATGATCAATTGAGCAAAGGCTCCAAGTGATCACCACTAGTTCCTCATTGTTAATAATCATGCGAGCAAAGGCTTCGCAAGACCACTAACAAAGTTTGATTTAATGAAAGTCTTTAGTAAAATTAGGCATTCGTGGCGATCAATTGAGCAAAGGCTCCAAGTGATCACCACTAGTTCCTCATTGTTAATAATCTTGCAAGCAAAGGCTTCGCAAGACTACTAACAAAGTTTGATTTAATGAAAGTCTTTAGTAAAATTAGGCATTCATGACGATCAATTGAGCAAAGGCTCCAAGTGATCACCACTGGGTCCTCATTGTTAGTGATTATGCAAGCAAAGGCTTCGCACGACCAATAACAAAGTTTTTGAAAGGTATTTGAGTTGAATAGAATTAAAAAAAATTTGAGAAAAGGGTGAAAATTTGCAAAAAAAAGGGGGTGTTGTTAGCTGCAGGAAGTGGTATAACTAAATAGGGGGTGTAGAAAGGAAGCCCAGTTCGCATATGGGAGGGCCCAATTAGCGAAACTGGGCTTAAGTGTGGAGGGGTTTGCGCATGAATCAGGGAGTGTGGATAATAAAAAATAAAAACTTAAAAAAAAACAAAATAAATCAGGAGAGAAGGAACGAAATTAGGGTTTTAACTTTAAGTCTCATTCACTCCCTCCCCCAAATTAGCGTCGCAGCCAGAGAGTGAGGAGAGAGAGAACGAAATTCTTGGAGGTGAGAGAGAGGAAGGTCCGATGGGAGGAAGAGGGAGAGATTACGGTGAGAGGGGGGGAAACGCAAAACCAGAAACGAGAGAGGGAAGGGCGTGGTTTCGGTGAGAGAGAGGGTGAAGGGGAAGGTCTCGCGAATGGAGGAGGGGCTTCGCCGGAGCTCGGAATCGATGACAGAGAGTTCGCCGGCGCCGATGGGAGCACTTCCAGGTTCGTTTTCCGTCCGATCTGCGTCTTCTTCTTCCATTTTTTTTCGGTTTTTCTCTCCTCTCCATCTTCTCTGGTTTCTGACTGGGTTGTAGTTGTGTTTTGCGAGAGGTGGTTTACGTTTGGTGGTTGGCGGTGAGTTGGTTCGCGACTGGGTATGGTGGTAGGAGGAGGGAGATGGCTCGATTTTGGTGATTAGAGGCGAGTTGTGGTGGTGTGTGAGGGGTTTGTGGGTGATTGATGGTGGTGCTGGTGGTGGTTTAGGGGTGAGTGGTGGTGTGGGTGAATATGGGTTTGTGAAGATTGGAGGTGACAGATATCTACATTTTTCCTAGATCTGCTTTTCTCTTTTTCTCGATCTGTGTTGTTTTGTTTGATTAGGGTTTCACAGTGAGACTGTGCAGTCGTTTTTTTTTTTAAATTCGTGTCCCCTTTTCCTGCTGCTGTTGACTGCTTTTTATATTAAAATTCTAGGTTTAGTAATTAATGACTTTGAATGGGCTTTGACTGTTTTTTAGGTTTGGAGTGGAGCGGACTGCACCAGCCTACTTGGAGAGCAATTCTGGAACCCCAGATTTCTTTGCTTACGCTTACATTATTTATTATTTTTTATGTAATTTTCGGATTTAATTATTTTTGTACATTTTGTGTTATTATTTTTGTATTTTTCTGACATTTGGACATTTGGACTCTCCTAAGTTGTAATCAAAATTAAATAGTATTTTTTGGACATTTTTGGACTATTAAACACTTTTAAATTGTAAATAAAACTAAATAGAATTTTTGACATTTTTGGACTATATATATGCTCAAAATAAAATAACTGCACAAACTAAGATTAATAATAAGAAAAAGAGTCGGGCCAAACACAAAAGACGCGAGAATGGGCCCGACTAGACAAATCGCTAAAACGAGACCCAAATAGAAGAAATATGCTTATTAACTAAAAACACTAAAATTAACTCAGAATTGCATTCTTAAGCCTGAATTGAAAAGACAAGCCAAATTTCTAGAAAAAATGACTTTTGGTAGACCTACTTATGTATGACTAAACCCAAATACTGAAGATTAAATTGAAGAACGCATTTAAAAGATCGATCATTCGCGTGCCTGCATAATTTAAACATCGTATTTCGATTTAGTTGAGCTGGATAACTGAAATTGACTTAAGTTAAAAAGGACGGACAAAATTGGGGTATTACAGGGTCATTGGCCCACACGATATTAAATTACTTTTTTGAGGGGGAGAGTCCACCACAATAGCTTGCTATTGGGGCTCTCAAGTGTCGCCCATGCGTTGCACTATTGCATGGGTCTGGTACACCCCACCAAACTGAGTTTAAAAATTTGTTATTTGACTGATAGTTTTATCAAAGTGTAGGGTGAGCTCTACTATCAACTTGGTGTTTGGCTTCTAGTCTTTGTTGGGAAAGATCTCACACGTCAACCAATTTAACCCACACAACCAATGATATTTGGTGGAATATACAATAACACACCAGGAAGAGAATATAGAAGTACACACAAAGATTACGTAGTCCGGCTTCTCTTGCCTACATCAACGGGAATACGTCAACATAATTCATTCATTATCTCAAACATAGATAACAACAATTTGTAACCTGCCCCAATATGTGTATCGCCCTACAATACTCTCTCACTCTAAGAGTTACAAGGAATGATAACACTCACATCTCACACAACAAGTGATCACCAACACCTCCTCTCACTAGGACATGGTTGGAGACCCTTCAAATGTCTACATGGCCACCTAAGTATGGATGGGGATGCTTCACCTTTCCATATGATCACCCAAAAGGGAATGTCTCATCTCTCCATTTGGGGATGTCTCACCTCTTCACATGATCACCGAAAAGGGGATGCTTCACCTTTTCACAAGTCTCTCTATTTATAGGAGAGAGTATGGCTTCCATTCATTAAGTAGTTTTCAAAGCTCTAGATACATTCACCAACCTTGTGAAATGTATCTCTTAAATTTTCATACATTTTCACTTTCTTGGAAATTTCAGTTGACTTCCCAACAGCCTTAAACGTCTTGGTGTATTTTCTTCCCCCCTTTGGGAGCGTATTACAATACTCTTGGTGTATATTTTGTATAGCTTCAGTATCAAATAATAGCGTGTCCTATACAACTCTTCCTAGAAGGTGGTTAGAATGGATTCACAGTGATGCTCAAACTATTTTATTTTAGTTAAATTTCTACTTACCAAAAAAAAGTTTCTTAGGTAACTAACGCTCCAAATTTTACACTTTGACTGCAATTCTTTCTGAACAGGGTTTATTTAGAATGTTATGTGTAAAGATATTGTAGATTCATGAGACTTTCCTACCTAGTGTACAACATTATAATTATGAAATTGTCATTAAAAGAAAATGGTTTCCATGATAGAAATACAATCTACTACATTCACTCTCTTAAACATTATGAAGATTTTTGTTTGGTGATTTAAACATTATGAAGATTAGAAGGAAAATGGTCATGTTATGAAGGGTCGAAATAATTATTAACAAATTGGAAAAGAAGGTGGTGCAGCAAAGGATATATGTATATAACGTATGATCTTGAAATTGAATTGGCTTCTCAAATAGAAAATGCACCAAAGAGCCCTTATTCCTTAATCCAAGTACCATGGCGGATCCGAGATTAAAAATAAAGTATTCCTTCAATGACAATAAGGGTGTATGTTTGGGAGGAGAGAGCATATTTTTAAATTCTAAATTGAGAAAACTATAAATGTAGCAAAATGAGAAAAAATCAACTAAACTGCAATTAAGTGACACACTGTCACAATACCCTGCGCTTCAAAGCACTCTTGTCCTCAAGAGTGAAACTGTGGCAACCCTTTCAACAAATCATAGTAGAACTCCCAAGTGGCTGCCTACGACGATTGATTCTTCCATTGCACCGGTACTTTGGTGGCTGAAACACGTCCTCTTTTCACCATTTTTCTGTCAAGAATGACTTCAGGTTCACCTCTAGCATGTACCAGAACATGTGCTGGTGGGCGCTGAATCACAGCAACATTAAGGGATGTACACAACTTCAATTGCGACACATGAACAACATTATGGACTCCAGTAGAAGCGGGAAGATCCATCACATATGAAACTTTGCCAACTCGATCAAGCACTTTATAAGGCCCATAATACTTAGGATTAAGCTTATGACAAGCCTGGTTCCTCAATGAATACTGGCAACATAGTTGCCAAAGGATATAATATAAACGATGATCTTGTAATTGAATTGGCTTCATCAAAAGAAAATACTAATAATTATATCTGAATAGATTATAGGAAAGTTACTTTCATTATCTTACGCAACCTTGAATGCTGCTAACTTGGACCACATTTTGGTGGCTAAATAGTTCAAATTTTTTATCAGAATTTTATATTCTGCATCTGTCATTAAATAAATATGTCATATGATGATAATATTTTCTTATCAGAATTATATATTCTGCATCTGGCACCATGAAGAGGCAAAGGAAGAAGTAGCGAGAGAGTTCCAATAGCAAACATTTACATAATATAGTCCCACATCGACCACTTTGTAAATGAGTTGAGCACACAATGTATATAAAAGCCACACGGCGACTTCACAAATCATACCTTTCTAGGCCTTTTGGCTAAGATCAAGTGTAGTATCTGTTCTTATCAGTTTAATATTTGATATGTGGGTCATTAGCCCACACGATATTAAATTACTTTTTTGAGGGGAGAGTCCACCACAATAGCTTGCTATTGGGGCTCTCAAGTGTCGCCCATGCGTTGCACTATTGCATGGGTCCAGTACACCCCACCAAACCGAGTTTAAAAATTTGTTATTTGACCGATAGTTTTATCGAGAGTGTAGGTGAGCTCTACTATCAACTTGGTGTTTGGCTTCTAGTCTTTGTTGGGAAAGATCTCACACGTCAACCAATTTAACCCACACAACCAATGATATTTGGTGGAATATACAATAACACACCGGGAAGAGAATATAGAAGTACACACAAAGATTACGTAGTTCGCTTCTCTTGCCTACATCAACGGGAATACGTCAACATAATTCATTCATTATCTCAAACATAGATAACAACAATTTGTAACCTGCCCCAATATGTGTATCGCCCTACAATACTCTCTCACTCTAAGAGTTACAAGAAATGATAACACTCACATCTCACACAACAAGTGATCACCAACACCTCCTCTCACTAGGACATGGTTGGAGACCCTTCAAATGTCTACATGACCACCTAAGTATGGATGGGGATGCTTCACCTTTCCATATGATCACCCAAAAGGGAATGTCTCCTCTCTCCATTTGGGGATGTCTCACCTTTTCACATGATCACCGAAAAGGGGATGCTTCACTTTTCACAAGTCTCTCTCTTTATAGGAGAGAGTATGGCTTCCATTCATTAAGTATTTTTCAAAGCTCTAGATACATTCACCAACCTTGTGAAATGTATCTCTTAAATTTTCATACATTTTCACTTTCTTGAAATTTGGTTGACTTCCCAATGACCTTTTAAACGTCTTGGTGTATTTTCTTCCCCTTTTTGGGAGCGTATTACAATACTCTTGGTGTATATTTTGTATAGCTTCAGTGAGCAAATAATAGTGTGTCCTATACAACTCTTCATAGAAGGTGGTTAGAATGGATTCACAGTGATGCTCAAACTATTTTATTTTAGTTAAATTTCTACTTGCCAAAAAAAAGTTTCTTAGGTAAGTAACACTCCAAATTTTACACTTTGACTGCAATTCTTTCTGAAGAGGGTTTATTTAGAATGTTATGTGTAAAGATATTGTAGATTCATGAGACTTTCCTACCTAGTGTACACCATTATAATTATGAAATTGTCATTAAAAGAAAATGGTTTCCATGATAGAAATACAATCTACTACATTCACTCTCTTAAACATTATGAAGATTTTTGTTTGGTGATTTAAACATTATGAAGATTAGAAGCAAAATGGTCATGTTATGAAGGGTCAGAAGAATTATTAACAAATTGGAAAAGAAGGTGGTGCAGCAAAGGATATATGTATATAACATATGATCTTGTAATTGAATTGGCTTCTCAAATAGAAAATGCACCAGCAGTCCTTATTCCTTAATCCAAGTACCATGATGGAGATCCAGATTAAAAATAAAGTATTCCTTCAATGACAATAAGGGTGTATGTTTGGGAGGAGAGAGCATATTTTTCAATTCGAAATTGAGAAGACTATAAAATGTAGCAAAATGAGAAAAAATCAACTAAAATGCAATTAAGTGACACACTGTCACAATACCTTGCGCTACAAAGCACTCTTGTCCTCAAGAGTGAAACTGTGGCAACCCTTTCAACAACTCATAATAGAACTCCCAAGTGTCTGCCTACGACGATTGATTCTTCCATTGCACCGGTACTTTGGTGGCTGAAACACGTCCTCTTTTCACCATTTTTCTGTCAAGAATGACTTCAGGTTCACCTCTAGCATGCACCAGAACAGGTGCTGGTGTGCGCTGAATCACAACAACATTAGGGGATGTACACAACTTCAATTGCGACACATGAACAACATTATGGACTCCAGTAGCAGGGGGAAGATCCAACACATATGAAACTTTGCCAACTCGATCAAGCACTTTATAAGGCCCATAATACTTAGGATTAAGCTTATGACAAGCCTGGTTCCTCAATGAATACTGGCAACATAGTTGCCAAAGGATATAATAATATCTATTGTTGGATATTCATGCAACAAAGGATATAATATAAACTATGATCTTGTAATTGAATTGGCTTCATTAAAAGAAAATACTAATAATTATATCTGAATAGATTATAGGAAAGTTAGTTTCATTATCTTACGCAACCTGGAATGCTGCTAACTTGGACCACATTTTGGTGGCTAAATAGTTCAAAATTTTTATCAGAATTATATATTCTACATCTGTCAAATGATGACGATGATGATATTTTCTTATCAGAAAATACTAACAACATTAGGGGATGTACACAACTTCAATTGCGACACATGAACAACATTATGGACTCCAGTAGCAGCGGGAAGATCCATCACATATGAAACTTTGCCAACTCGATCAAGCACTTTATAAGGTTAAGTGTGAATCATAAGGCTTCAGGAAGGTTAAAGGAAGGTTAAGCAAGATTAATGACACATTGGTAGCCAAAGCAAGACACTTGGCATGATGCATGCGCAGCACGCAATGCTAACGGCTACCTAATAAATCCACTAACTTCCCTCTTCCTGAAACATAAAGCCTTCATTGTTACCAAGTTACCCCTTCATTCGCAAACTCTCACAAATTCTCTCATCTGAAACACAAACCACCCTTCCCATTCTCATCTCCAAATTTCCTCAATCACACAAGCAATCAAAACCTAGAAATTCATAGCAATCACATTTTGGTGGCTAAATAGTTCAAAATTTTTATCAGAATTATATATTCTACATCTGTCAAATGATGACGATGATGATATTTTCTTATCAGAATTATATATTCTGCATCTGGCACCCTGAAGAGGCAAAGGAAGAAGTAGCAGTAGAGTTCCAATAGCAACTGTTACATAATATAGTCCCACATCGACCACTTTGTAAAGGAGTTGAGCACACAAATGATATATAAAAGCCACACGGCGACTTCACAAATCATACCTTTCTCGGCCTTTTGGCTAAGATCAAGTGTAGTATCTGTTTTATCGCTTTAATATCCGATATGTGGGTCATTGGCCCACACGATATTAAATTACTTTTTTGAGGGGGAGAGTCCACCACAATAGCTTGCTATTGGGGCTCTCAAGTGTCGCCCATGCGTTGCACTATTGCATGGGTCTGGTACACCCCACCAAACTGAGTTTAAAAATTTGTTATTTGACTGATAGTTTTATCAGTGTAGGGTGAGCTCTACTATCAACTTGGTGTTTGGCTTCTAGTCTTTGTTGGGAAAGATCTCACACGTCAACCAATTTAACCCACACAACCAATGATATTTGGTGGAATATACAATAACACACCAGGAAGAGAATATAGAAGTACACACAAAGATTACGTAGTTCGGCTTCTCTTGCCTACATCAACGGGAATACGTCAACATAATTCATTCATTATCTCAAACATAGATAACAACAATTTGTAACCTGCCCCAATATGTGTATCGCCCTACAATACTCTCTCACTCTAAGAGTTGCAAGGAATGATAACACTCACATCTCACACAACAAGTGATCACCAACACCTCCTCTCACTAGGGGCATGGTTGGAGACCCTTCAAATGTCTACATGGCCACCTAAGTATGGATGGGGATGCTTCACCTTTCCATATGATCACCCAAAAGGGAATGTATCATCTCTCCATTTGGGGATGTCTCACCTCTTCACATGATCACCGAAAAGGGGATGCTTCACCTTTTCACAAGTCTCTCTACTTATAGGAGAGAGTATGGCTTCCATTCATTAAGTAGTTTTCAAAGCTCTAGATACATTCACCAACCTTGTGAAATGTATCTCTTAAATTTTCATACATTTTCACTTTCTTGAAATTTCAATTGACTTCCCAACAAATTAAACGTCTTGGTGTATTTTCTTACCCCCTTTGGGAGCGTATTACAATACTCTTGGTGTATATTTTGTATAGCTTCAGTAGCAAATAATAGCGTGTCCTATACAACTCTTCATAGAAGGTGGTTAGAATGGATTCACAATGATGCTCAAACTATTTTATTTTAGTTAAATTTCTAGTTACCAAAAAAAAGTTTCTTAGGTAACTAACGCTCCAAATTTTACACTTTGACTGCAATTCTTTCTGAACAGGGTTTATTTAGAATGTTATGTGTAAAGATATTGTAGATTCATGAGACTTTCCTACCTAGTGTACAACATTATAATTATGAAATTGTCATTAAAAGAAAATGGTTTCCATGATAGAAATACAATCTACTACATTCACTCTCTTAAACATTATGAAGATTTTTGTTTGGTGATTTAAACATTATGAAGATTAGAAGGAAAATGGTCATGTTATGAAGGGTCAGAAGAATTATTAACAAATTGGAAAAGAAGGTGGTGCAAAGAAAGGATATATGTATATAACATATGATCTTGTAATTGAATTGGCTTCTCAAATAGAAAATGCACTAAAGAGAATAACTTATTCCTTAATCCAAGTACGATGGCGGATCCAGGATTAAAAATAAAGTATTCCTTCAATGACAATAAGGGTGTATGTTTGGGAGGAGAGAGCATATTTTTCAATTCGAAATTGAGAAGACTATAAAATGTAGCAAAATGAGAAAAATCAACTAAAATGCAATTAAGTGACACACTTTCACAATACCTTCCGCTTCAAAGCACTCTTGTCCTCAAGAGTGAAACTGTGACAACCCTTTCAACAAATCATAATAGAACTCCATAGTGGCTGCCTACGACGATAGATTCTTCCATTGCACTGGTACTTTGGTGGCTGAAACACGTCCTCTTTTCACCATTTTTCTGTCAAGAATGACTTCAGGTTCACCTCTAGCATGCACCGAGCAGTCTGGTGGCCGAATCACAACAACATTAGGGATGTACACAACTTCAATTGCGACACATGAACAACATTATGGACTCCAATGAGCAGCGGGAAGATCCATCACATATGAAACTTTGCCAACTCGATCAAGCACTTTATAAGGCCCATAATACTTAGGATTAAGCTTATGACAAGCCCGGTTCCTCATGAATACCGCAACATAGTTGCCAAATGATATAATAATATCTCGTTGTTGGATATTCATGCAACAAAGGATATAATATAAACTATGATCTTGTAATTGAAATGGCTTCATTAAAAGAAAATACTAATAATTATAATCTGAATAGATTATAGGAAGTTACTTTCATTATCTTACGCAACTCGAATGTCGCTAACTTGGACCACATTTTGGTGGCTAAATAGTTCAAATTTTTATCGAATTATATATTCTCATCATCCACAATCAATAAATATGTCATATGATGATGATGATGATATTTTCTTATCGTAATTATATATTCTACATCCGCACCATGAAGAGGCAAAGGAAGTAACAGTAGAGTTCCAATAGCAGCTGTTACATAATATAGTCCCACATCGACCACTTTGTAAAGTAGTTGAGCACACAACAAATATAAAAGCCACACGAAGCGACTTCACAAATCATACCTTTCTCGGCCTTTTGGCTAAGATCAAGTGTAGTATCTGTTTTACTCGGTTTAATATCCGATATGTGGGTCATTGGCCCACACGATATTAAATTACTTTTTTGAGGGGGAGAGTCCACCACAATAGCTTGCTATTGGGACTCTCAAGTGTCGCCCATGCGTTGCACTATTGCATGGGTCTGGTACACCCCACCAAACTGAGTTTAAAAATTTGTTGTTTGACTGATAGTTTTATCAGTGTAGGGTGAGCTCTACTATCAACTTGGTGTTTGGCTTCTAGTCTTTGTTGGGAAAGATCTCACACGCCAACCAATTTAACCCACACAACCAATGATATTTGGTGGAATATACAATAACACACCAGAAGAGAATATAGAAGTACACACAAAGATTACGTAGTTCGGCTTCTCTTGCCTACATCAACGGAATACGTCAACATAATTCATTCATTATCTCAAACATAGATAACAACAATTTGTAACCTGCCCCAATATGTGTATCGCCTACAATACTCTCTCACTCTAAGAGTTACAAGGAATGATAACACTCACATCTCACACAACAAGTGATCACCAACACCTCCTCTCACTAGGGCATGGTTGGAGACCCTTCAAATGTCTACATGGCCACCTAAGTATGGATGGGGATGCTTCACCTTTCCATATGATCACCCAAAAGGGAATGTCTCATCTCTCCATTTGGGGATGTCTCACCTCTTCACATGATCACCGAAAAGGGGATGCTTCACTTTTCACAAGTCTCTCTATTTATAGGAGAGAGTATGGCTTCCATTCATTAAGTAGTTTTCAAAGCTCTAGATACATTCACCAACCTTGTGAAATGTATCTCTTAAATTTTCATACATTTTCACTTTCTTGGAAATTTCAGGTTGACTTCCCAACAGCCTTAAACGTCTTGGTGTATTTTCTTCCCCTTTGGGAGCGTATAACAATACTCTTGGTGTATATTTTGTATAGCTTCAGTAGCAAATAATAGCGTGTCCTATACAACTCTTCATAGAAGGTGGTTAGAATGGATTCACAGTGATGCTCAAACTATTTTATTTTAGTTAAATTTCTACTTACCAAAAAAAAGTTTCTTAGGTAACTAACGCTCCAAATTTTACACTTTGACCGCAATTCTTTCACGAGCAGGTTTATTTAGAATGTTATGTGTAAAGATATTGTAGATTCATGAGACTTTCCTACCTAGTGTACAACATTATAATTATGAAATTGTCATTAAAAGAAAATGGTTTCCATGATAGAAATACAATCTACTACATTCACTCTCTTAAACATTATGAAGATTTTTGTTTGGTGATTTAAACATTATGAAGATTAGAAGGAAAATGGTCATGCTATGAAGGGTCAGAAGAATTATTAACAAATTGGAAAAGAAGGTGGTGCAGCAAAGGATATATGTATATAACATATGATCTTGTAATTGAATTGGCTTCTCAAATAGAAAATGCACCAGCAGGCCTTATTCCTTAATCCAAGTACCAGTGGCAGATCCAGGATTAAAAAATAAAGTATTCCTTCAATGACAATAAGGGTGTATGTTTGGGAGGAGAGAGCATATTTTTCAATTCTAAATTGAGAAGACTATAAAATGTAGCAAAATGAGAAAAAATCAACTAAAATGCAATTAAGTAACACACTGTCACAATACCTAGCGCTTCAAAGCACTCTTGTCCTCAAGAGTGAAACTGTGGCAACCCTTTCAACAAATCATAATAGAACTCCCAAGTGGTCGCCACGACGATAGATTCTTCCATTGCACCGGTACTTTGGTGGCTGAAACACGTCCTCTTTTCACCATTTTTCTGTCAAGAATGACTTCAGGTTCACCTCTAGCATGCACCAGAACAGGTGCTGGTGGGCGCTGAATCACAACAACATTAGGGGATGTACACAACTTCAATTGCGACACATGAACAACATTATGGACTCCAGTAGCAGCGGGAAGATCCATCACATATGAAACTTTGCCAACTCGATCAAGCACTTTATAAGGCCCATAATACTTAGGATTAAGCTTATGACAAGCCTGGTTCCTCATGAATACCGGCAACATAGTTGCCAAAGGATATAATAATATCTGGTTGTTGGATATTCATGCAACAAAGGATATAATATAAACTAAGATCTTGTAATTGAATTGGCTTCATTAAAAGAAAATACTAATAATTATATCTGAATAGATTATAGGAAAGTAAGTTTCATTATCTTACGCAACCTGGAATGCTGCTAACTTGGACCACATTTTGGTGGCTAAGTAGTTCAAAATTTTTATCAGAATTATATATTCTGCATCTGTCAATCAATAAATATGTCATATGATGATGATGATGATATTTTCTTATCAGAATTATATATTCTGCATCTGGCACCCTGAAGAGGCAAAGGAAGAAGTAGCAAAGAGAGTTCCAATAGCAAATCATTACATAATATAGTCCCACATCGACCACTTTGTAAAGGAGTTGAGCACACAACGTATATAAAAGCCACACGGCGACTTCACAAATCATACCTTTCTCGGCCTTTTGGCTAAGATCAAGTGTAGTATCTGTTTTATCGCTTTAATATCCGATATGTGGGTCATTGGCCCACACGATATTAAATTACTTTTTGAGGGGGAGTCCACCACAATAGCTTGCTATTGGGGCTCTCAAGTGTCGCCCATGCGTTGCACTATTGCATGGGTCCGTACACCCCACCAAACCGAGTTTAAAAATTTGTTATTTGACCGATAGTTTTATCGAGTGTAGGGTGAGCTCTACTATCAACTTGGTGTTTGGCTTCTAGTCTTTGTTGGGAAAGATCTCACACGTCAACCAATTTAACCCACACAACCAATGATATTTGGTGGAATATACAATAACAAATTTGGAAGAGAATATAGAAGTACACACAAAGATTACGTAGTTCGGCTTCTCTTGCCTACATCAACGGGAATACGTCAACATAATTCATTCATTATCTCAAACATAGATAACAACAATTTTTAACCTGCCCCAATATGTGTATCGCCCTACAATACTCTCTCACTCTAAGAGTTACAAGGAATGATAACACTCACATCTCACACAACAAGTGATCACCAACACCTCCTCTCACTAGGGCATGGTTGGAGACCCTTCAAATGTCTACATGGCCACCTAAGTATGGATGGGGATGCTTCACCTTTCCATATGATCACCCAAAAGGGAATGTCTCATCTCTCCATTTGGGGATGTCTCACCTCTTCACATGATCACCGAAAAGGGGATGCTTCACCTTTTCACAAGTCTCTCTATTTATAGGAGAGAGTATGACTTCAATTCATTAAGTAGTTTTCAAAGCTCTAGATACATTCACCAACCTTGTGAAATGTATCTATTAAATTTTCATACATTTTCACTTTCTTGGAAATTTCAGTTGACTTCCCAACAGCCTTAAACGTCTTGGTGTATTTTCTTCCCCCCTTTGGGAGCGTATTACAATACTCTTGGTGTATATTTTGTATAGCTTCAGTAGCAAATAATAGTGTGTCCTATACAACTCTTCATAGAAGGTGGTTAGAATTGATTCACAGTGTTATACCCCAATTTTGTCCGTCTTCTTTTTCTCGCTTTAGTCGTTTATTTTTAGTAAGGGCGTGTTTTGGAGTCGCATGATTACGAGAATTATCAGTGTAGAGTCTCGGTTACCAATTTCAATCACTCCGTTCAACTAAATCAAAATGCCGTTGTTTAAATTAGGCGCACACGCGAATGATCGATCTTTTCGCATGCGTTCTTGCTTTAATATTTGTATTCAAGTTTAGTCGTATGTGAACAGGTCTACCAAAATTCATTTTTCTCAAAAGTTGGCTTAAACTCAGACTTAATAATGCAATTCCGAGTTAATTTTGTGGTTTCTTAGTTAACGCGCCCATTTCTCTTATTTTTTGTCTAGTTTTAGCGTATTTGTCGAGTCCTACTGCTCTCGCTCTTTGTATTTGGCCTGACTCCCTTTTCTTATTTTTATTCTTATTTTGTTTATTTAATTTATTCAAGCATATATACAATCCAAAATGTCAAAAACTCTATTTAGTTTAATTTACAATTTTAAAGTGTTTAAGAGTCCAATATGTCTAAAAGTGTCAAAAAAAAATTCTATTTAGTTTAATTTACAATTTAAAAGCACTTAATAGTCCAAAAAGTCCAAAATACAAAAAATAGTAATACAAAAAATATAAAAAAAGTATAAATCCGAAAATACAATCTAAAATAGCAAATTAGGGTTGCAGCTGATCTCCTAAAAGCTGCTGGAGCTGCTGTTGGGCCTGGGTTCCAACCTGAAATAGGGTCAAAGCCTGATTAAAAATAATAAATGCCTTAACCTAATTTTTAACTATAAATAAACAGTCAAAAACACACAGAAACCAAGTCAGAAAACTACTGCTAAAATCACCCAAAAATAGGATTAGAGTTTCACAGTTAAGGAGAATCAACAGTAACAGAGCCTAACAGAAGCTAAACAACTTCATGGACCGAACCAATAAACAACAGTTTCAATTTCAACTCACAAGCGCTCCAACAGTGAACCAATGAACGTGGAAAATGATATAGAAAATATCAGTAAAGCTTCTTATCAGCCTAAAGGGGTAATGTTCTTCTTCCTATATGCTTTGCAATTTCTTTAAGCTTGAAGCTTGGTGTTCTAAATCTAACGTTCTTCTTCTTCATAAGTAAATTTTGTATTAATATGCAAATTTAAGGTTCAAGTTAGCTCTTTTGAACGAACAAATGGGAGTCCGACAAAACATAATAAACTCGCAAATTTTTAAAATCAGTGAATCAAATAGATTTCCACACACAGTTGGTCAAGACCACAAATAGAACGGAGACGAATGGCGACTATGGAGGGGAAATCACCTATTAACTGCTCGCCGGAGCTCCGGTCATCTTCTCCGGCGAGAGTTCCGGTGAAGCTTACCCAAAACGGACCAAACCCAGAAAAAAACACCACGAAACCGACGTCCTTCACCGCACCGTCGTCTTCAAACCGAGCCCTCACCGAAATCGAACACAACACCACCCTCGCCGTTGTCACCCCTGCCGTCCTTCCCTCTCTCTCATCGCGAACCCACCTCCATGGAAACCGGCGTAAACCTCGCCGGATTTCCTCTCTCTCTCTCGCATGGGAACCGGCGGAATTATCGCCGGTGGTCTCTCCCTCTCTCTGCGGCGCCGCTGGAAAAGAATGGGAAGGGTTTGGGAAATTAGGGTTCGGTTACAAAGCTTAGGGTATGTATTGGGCTTTTTTATTTTTTTCATTTTTTAATTATTCAGATTAATATTCACACCCCCTTATTCGCGCGCGCATCCCTCCCTCACTTAAGCCCAGTTTCGCATACTGGGCTCTCTTATGCGAACTGGGCTTCCTTTTCACACCTCCTATTAATTATACAACCCCCTGCGACTAATAAAACCTCATTTTACAATTTTCACCCCCCTTTTCCATTTTAATTCTTTTCCAATTTAAATATAAATACTTTTTCTCTCGAAATTAAATAAACGGCTAAGTCGGTTGTACAACCGGGTTAGTCATTATTTTGGGGCCAATGAGCTGTATAGTTCAGTAACCCTGAAAACTTAATAAATACGAATAAACTATTTTTCCTAAAAATAGGGGATTAAGTCGGTTGTACAACCGGGTTAGTCAGCGTTCTAGAACTAATGGGTTGTACAGTTCAGGAGTTCTAGAATACCTATTCTAAAACCAACTCACCTCACACCAAACGAATTTCTTTCAAAAACTCAAAAATCACTTTCAAAAAGTAGGGGCTAAGTCGGTTGTACAATCCAAGTTATTCAAATGTCCCTAGGAATCAAATGAGTCAGATAGCTTCAAGGAATCCTAGGACCCCTACACTAAAAAAAAAAACACCAACCCACAAACTTTTTCAGGAAGAACTACGTAACTTTGATTCCTCCATTGCATCCGGAGGTACGTAGGAGCAAGAGTCCACTCTTGTCAAGCACTAAAAACTAAAAATTTAAATAAGTCTGTTCCCTTATAAATAAAAGGGTAATTATTAATAAGTCCTAATTAATTAGACCAAGGATGTCGTGGGGTGCTAATACCTTCCCCACACATAATGACTCCCGAACCCTAAACCGGTCTTGTCCTAAACCTAAAGGGATTTTCCGAATTTGCCCTTAAACTAAAATTTGGTGGCGGCTTCCTAAGAACCTTTCGAAGAATCCTTTCTCGGATTTTTCGGTCGCTACAGCTGGCGACTTCACTGGGGACTTATTTATTTTTAGAGAGTCAAAACCTATTCTAATTAATTTAGGATTAATTCAATTTTTACCCTTTTCTTTATTTATTTACTTTTGCATAATTATGTTATTTATCTGTGTAAACCCTAGGGTAGAAGACGATATTTGTATATGTGTTTGTTTGTCTGTTTGCAGCTTTTGGGTTGTTTTTAAATTGCTCCTACACACACTTCACTTCTACACTTCACACACGTGAGAAAAGTCCTCTACCCGGACTCGAGCATAAACCTAAGTTAGAACGAGATTGCGTAGTGATGGCCTGCATGGACGTGCGCCTCGTTGGGTGGTCACGAAAATCTCACCTAGAGTTTGATTCCTTTTGAGGATGCTATCCCTTCTAATAGCTTGCCTATTCACTGGGTCGATGTTCTTGACCGAGTCCTTGGCTCTAGGGACCATGTGTAGGATTCTTTAAAACCATCCTGTGAGGTCACTATAAAAGAAACCTTAGACCCACTCTGTAAGATACATTTCTAGGGTCACAAAGGAGCTTTATACCCTCGCATTCAAACAAATATTTATGCATACCGTCTTCTATCAAAAAAAATATATCAAAAAACCAAAATCAATTTTTTTTACTACTTTTTCATAAAATATACCACATGCATACAGCAAATAAACATCTACTGTTAGAGAATTAAAATCTTTACCTTGGAGAGAAGCCGTGCACGCTGAAGTCAAAATTAAATTTTGTACTTTACTCTCCAATGAAAAGTTTATAATTCCCCGACATGACGAATAAAACCGTATGTTATCATTTCATATACACACATCACATTCGCATTTCACATACATTCATTCGTTCATTCGCATTCTCATTTCATGCGCATTCATTTGCATACTTACATCATGCATTATAAAAACGAAAAAACATAATTTTGAGAGAAAGATTGTGATGAGAGGTGAGGCATTCTTGTGAGATAAATAATTCTTTTTGAAAAAAGTTTAGTCATACTTCGTTGCAAGCTCAAAGTGTTTCAAGTCACTTCGGTTTTTCAAATTTTTAGCTTGCTCACATTTTTTAACCAAACGTTGCATCTCTTCCATCCCATGATAAATGACCGAAATGACCATAAAAAATTTCTATCATGTTTTAAGTGTTAACTCTCTGCGAAGCATTTGTGTAGTGACTTGGGTAACATGTGTGTTTATTTTTGTCGGAGTCAGTTAGCGTCGCTACCTTACCATCATTCCCTGCCAAAGTCTAATCCCACCCCGACCACCCATACTCCCCACATTAGTACATAGTTGACGTTTCTGGTTGGTTCCCCTAGTGAAATAACACTTTAGGCCCTCCATACTGGGGCAAATTTGTGATCTCTAAAATACCTTGTCAACATTGTATTCCCCTGGTGCAAGTCCTTTACAAAAAAAATCAAAAAGACCCGTTAGGTCGAAAACTCGTAAGAGCGGTCTAAGCAAAAATTAGGGCATAAAAAAAAGAAATAAAGAAAAAAGAGCAAATATATAAAAGTATGTAAATTATTGTCCCTAAGTTAATCTTTGAGAAAACGAGCAATCATGTTTTGAAATAAAGTTTAACCATCTTCCCATATCCTCAAGAAACCCTTTGCCACCCACCTTAAGCCAAAATCCAAAGAAACTTTCAATCACCCTAGACAAGGATCAATTCCACATCAAAAATGGTGTATCGTTTTTATCAAATCACTCAGCTCGAAGTAAAGAAAAAAAAAGCGAAAAAAGAGGATCGAAAAACCACGAAAATCAAAAGTGGTACAATTATGAGCTGATACTTCCTACCATTAAATGCATAAGAGGTCCTTGTCTGAAATAAACCCCCCAAACACTTCCATTGTCCTCAATATCCTATCCTTCATAAACCCTTGGCCAAGTTACATCTCTAAACAGGCCCATTCTACCATGAGGCACATCAACTGCTGCCTACATAAAACCTCATACACTCATTTAAGCCTAATAACCCTTTTCCTTCATAAATCATCACCCATTGGCCAAGTTACATCACCAAATCATTTGTCCCATCAATCATCAAACACTTCATTGAGCCTAATAACCCCTTCTTTCACAAACCATTAACCGTTAGCCAAATCATACCGCTCAATAAAAAAAATCATCTGTCCCATCAATCCCCAAACACTACTTTGAGCCCAATTATCATTTCCCTCACAAATCACTAAGCCATCGGCCACGTTACAACCCTCTAGAGTTCATTCCGATCAAGGACCGATTGCTTTTGTTTTCTCAAAGTTTTAATCTTAGGACAAATAAGTTTATTTATTTACAATATGTTTGCTCAAAAAAATCTCAAAAAAACTCAAATAAAGGAAAAATCGTGAGGACTTGCACTATAAGATCCATCCAAGTTACAATTATACCAAGACAATGTCTATTGATCACCAAGTGTAGCTTTCATAGCAAACTCAAGACTATTGTAGTCTGAGAGTCATTCTAAAGATAACCAAGAGCTTATACTAGGATCGTCACCTAGATCCTAAAGTGGGGCATCCCTTTCACCATCTATTTGAACTTGGGAATTTGTCCAAAGTGCATCCCATACCACTCCCACCTATATACAAAGTGTGATTTGACCATCTACAAAACCCATAACCCTAATTCATCCTTTCCCAATCTCACTAAAGCCAACCATTCGAAACACCATTCCAAGTGGGGCAATCCTGTCATTCTTCACTCCACCTACAAATGGGGAAATTCACCCGACACCCATCTCATCCCTTCATTATATTCACAGCCATAAAACCATACCGGGGCAATTTCTCAACTCATTACCCAAAATGCTACTACTCTAGCCAGGACAATCTTGTCCTTACCATAAATGGGGCAACACCAAACTCTATGGGTTGAGATAAAGTCTATCGCTTTCCGCCTTTCATTCCAAAGCCAATGCATTCCCAGTTCATCATCTTCTACACCCTTAGCTTGTCAAATCTAGATTGGGGCAGTCCTGCATTTCTTGGCTTGGAAAAACCTACATTTCATGACCTTGACAAAGACCGATCAGTCATTCACCCCTTCATGTGCCACAAATGTCCACACCCTAGGTCTTTAGAACCCCAAGTTAACTGACTCATTCATCTATATTCGCACTACTATACATCTTCACAAAACAATGCTTTAGAGAGAGAAAACACAAGTTGATCATATGATGTTGGAAATCCACTTATTTAGCTTTGTGGACCAAAACTTCGGTCATCATGGGGCATCAAAATGGAAGAGAAAAATGAGCGAGCTTGCAAATACTTTTTCACATCAGTGTATGTAAATAACAACATTGAGATTGCTGAAGTATTGAATCAAAACTATTTTTCAAAAAAATGATCAATATTCACCTCTACTTCTCGCATCTAAAGTCTCACATCTCATCATTACCAAAAATGTTTCTATACCCCAATCACTCATATCATATCATATCATATCATATCATATCATATCACATCACATCATATCATATCATATCATCACCTCATGCACCATAGCATTTGCACCTTGAGCATTTCATTTGCATCATTTTCACATTTGGCATTCATCATTTTTCAAAAAAATGTATCTATATCTATATATATATATATATATATATATATATATATATATATAATAAAAAAAACAACAAAACAAAAAAGCGAAAAGCAATAAGCAAAAAGAGAAAAGGAAAAAGTCATTCCACATTCTACGGATACCAATCATTGCTTGCACCATTAATTGCTTCATCAAACGTAGATTGGTTTTCCCTTTCTCGGTAGATGCATTTGTTAGGTGTGCTCGGATAAACACGATCGTTGTTAGTCCCTATTTTGTTCCTCTAATGTTAGCGCTTTAAGCGCTGATCTCATATCGTATCACGGATCACCAAGTTGATCCTCGGACTCGAGTGGTCCTTCGAGCACTACGCCCTTCGAAGGCCCTAAGTGGCCCAGTGTCGCAAACGTCGTAGTCGAACCCGACGGACCTTCCGCACTCGCGTGGTCCTTCGGACTAGTTGTGTCGGCCTAAGACACGCGTGGACGCCCTTCATGGTCAACATATCGCTTCTAGACCGATCTTGACCCATCATGGCCGCCGAATATAAAGGCCCCCTCGCACCGCTTAATTAGTATCGTAGCTAATTGCGCTCCTTCGCACTACGATGGTCCTTCAATTAAGGCCTAGGCAGCCTTTTCCGGACCTTAAGTGGTCCTTCGAGCCTTTATCGCTCCTTCGCACCCTAAGTGGTCCTTCGAGCCTTAGTGCTCCTTCTTGAGTCCTTATCGACCCTTCATTCAACTCTCGGTTAATGCGACAAGCATTAACCACTCCCTCTTATCTCTCAAACCTTCCACTTCCCCCTTAAACGGACAAAATTAGCGTCTATCTTATCTTTATTCCTATTTCTACTACGAAAGTTCTAGAGCTCAGCACTTTCTAGTAAAATATTAATAAAGAGGGGCAGATGTTATACCCCAATTTTGTCCGTCTTCTTTTTCTCGCTTTAGTCGTTTATTTTTAGTAAGGGCGTGTTTTGAAGTCGCATGATTACGAGAATTATCAATGTAGAGTCTCGGTTACCAATTTCAATCACTCCGTTCAACTAAATCAAAATGTCGTTGTTTAAATTAGGGGCGCACGCGAATGATCGATCTTTTCGTGCGTTCTTCAGTTTAATATCTGTATTCAAGTTTAGTCGTATGTGAACAGGTCTACCAAAATTCATTTTTCTCAAAAGTTGGCTTAAACTCAGACTTAATAATGCAATTCCGAGTTAATTTTGTGGTTTCTTAGTTAACGCGCCCATTTCTCTTATTTTTGGTCTAGTTTTAGCGTATTTGTCGAGTCCGGCCCGTTCTCGTCTTTGTATTTGGCCTGACTCCCTTTTCTTATTTTTATTCTTATTTTGTTTATTTAATTTATTCAAGCATATATACAATCCAAAATGTCAAAAACTCTATTTAGTTTAATTTACAATTTTAAAGTGTTTAAGAGTCCAATATGTCTAAAAGTGTCAAAAAAAAAATTCTATTTAGTTTAATTTACAATTTAAAAACACTTAATAGTCCAAAAAGTCCAAAATACAAAAAATAGTAATACAAAAAATATAAAAAAAGTACAAATCCGAAAATACAATCTAAAATAGCAAATTAGGGTTGCAGCTGATCTCCTAAAAGCTGCTGGAGCTGCTGTTGGGCCTGGGTTCCAACCTGAAATAGGGTCAAAGCCTGATTAAAAATAATAAATGCCTTAACCTAATTTTTAACTATAAATAAACAGTCCAATAACAGTCAAAAACACACAGAAACCAAGTCAGAAAACTACTGCTAAAATCACCCAAAAATAGGATTAGAGTTTCACATCGAAACCCTAATCCGCTAAACACGGCTCTGAGGTTTCTAAGATCTAAAGAAAGAAGGCGTATCAATCAAGCAGTCACAGTTAAGGAGAATCAACAGTAACAGAGCCTAACAGAAGCTAAACAACTTCATGGACCGAACCAATAAACAACAGTTTCAATTTCAACTCACAAGCGCTCCAACAGTGAACCAATGAACGTGGAAAATGATATAGAAAATATCGGTAAAAAGCTTCTTATCGGCCTAAAGGGGTAATGTTCTTCTTCCTATATGCTTTGCAATTTCTTTAAGCTTGAAGCTTGGTGTTCTAAATCTAACGTTCTTCTTCTTCATAAGTAAATTTTGTATTAATATGCAAATTTAAGGTTCAAGTTAACTCTTTTGAACGAACAAATGGGAGTCTGACAAAAACATAATAAACCTGCAAATTTTTAAAATCAGTGAATCAAATAGATTTCCACACACAGTTGGTCAAGACCACAAATAGAACGGAGACGAATGGCGACTATGGAGGGGAAATCACCTATTAACTGCTCGCCGGAGCTCCGGTCATCTTCTCCGGCGAGAGTTCCGGTGAAGCTTACCCAAAACGGACCAAACCCAGAAAAAAACACCACGAAACCGACGTCCTTCACCGCACCGTCGTCTTCAAACCGAGCCCTCACCGAAATCGAACACAACACCACCCTCGCCGTCGTCACCCCTGCCGTCCTTCCCTCTCTCTCATCGCGAACCCACCTCCATGGAAACCGGCGTAAACCTCGCCGATTTCTCTCTCTCTCTCGCATGGGAACCGCGGAATTATCGCCGGTGGTCTCTCCTCTCTCTCGCGCGCCACTGAAAAGAATGGGAAGGGTTTGGGAAATTAGGGTTCTAAGCACAAAGCTTAGGGTATGTATTGGGCTTTTTATTTTTTTCATTTTTAATTATTCAGATTAATATTCACACTTCTTATTCGCGCAGCATCCTCCTCACTTAAGCCCGGGCCAGCATACTGGGCTCTCTTATGCGAATCCGGGCTTCCTTTTCACACCTCCTATTAATTATACAACCCCTGCGACTAATAAAACCTCATTTTACAATTTTCACCCCCTTTTCCATTTTAATTCTTTTCCAATTTAAATATAAATACTTTTTCTCTCGAAATTAAATAAACGGCTAAGTCGGTTGTACAACCAAAGGTTAGTCATTATTTTAGGGCCAATGAGTTTATGCAGTTCGGTAACCCCAAAAACTTAATAAATACTTAATAAACTATTTTTCCTAAAAATAGGGATTAAGCTCGGTTGTACAACCAAGTTAGTCAATCTAGAACTAATGGGTCAGATAGTTCAGAGTTCTAGAATACCTATTCTAAAACCAACTCACCTCACACCAAACGAATTTCTTTCAAAAACTCAAAAATCACTTTCAAAAAGTAGGGGGCTAAGTCGGTTGTACAATCGGGTTAGTCAGCGTCCTAGGAATCAGTGAGTTGTACAGTTCAAGGAATCCTAGGACCCCTACACTAAAAAACACCAACCCACAAACTTTTTCAGGAAGAACTACGTAGCTTTGATTCCTCCATTGCATCCGGAGGTACGTAGGAGCAAGAGTCCACTCTTGTCAAGCACTAAAAACTAAAAATTTAAATAAGTCTGTTCCCCTATAAATAAAAGGGTAATTATTAATAAGTCCTAATTAATTAGACCAAGGATGTTGTGGGGTGCTAATACCTTCCCCACACATAATGACTCCCGAACCCTAAACCGGTCTTGTCCTAAACCTAAAGGGATTTTCCGAATTTGCCCTTAAACTAAAATTTGGTGGCGGCTTCCTAAGAACCTTTCGAAGAATCCTTTCCCGGATTTTTCGGTCGCTACACAAAGTGATGCTCAAACTATTTTATTTTAGTTAAATTTCTACTTACCAAAAAAAAGTTTCTTAGGTAACTAACGCTCCAAATTTTACACTTTGACTGCAATTCTTTTTGAACAGGGTTTATTTAAAATGTTATGTGTAAAGATATTGTAGATTCATGAGACTTTCCTACCTAGTCTACAACATTATAATTATGAAATTGTCATTAAAATAAAATAGTTTCCATGATAGAAATACAATCTACTACATTCACTCTCTTAAACATTATGAAGATTTTTGTTTGGTGATTTAAAAATTATGAAGATTAAAAGGAAAATGGTCATGTTATGAAGGGTCAGAAGAATTATTAACAAATTGGAAAAGAAGGTGGTGCAGCAAAGGATATATAAAAAATAAAGTATTCCTTCAATGACAATAAGGGTGTATGTTTGGGAGGAGAGAGCATATTTTTCAATTCTAAATTGAGAAGACTATAAAATGTAGCAAAATGAGAAAAAATCAACTAAATCGCAATTAAGTGACACACATCACACAATACCTGCGCTTCAAAGCACTCTTGTCCTCAAGAGTGAAACTGTGGCAACCCTTTCAACAAATCATAGTAAAACTCCCAAGTGGCTGCCTACAACGATTGATTCTACCATTGCACTGGTACTTTGGTGGCTGAAACACGTCCTCTTTTCACCATTTTTCTGTCAAGAATGACTTCAGTTCACCTCTAGCATGCACCGCAGTCTTTGGTGGGCGCTGAATCACAAAGAACATTAGGGGATGTACACAACTTCAATTGCGACACATGAACAACATTATGGACTCCAAAGAGTTGGGGAAGATCCAAAGACATATGAAACTTTGCCAACTCGATCAAGCACTTTATAAGGCCCATAATACTTAGGATTAAGCTTATGACAAGCCTGGTTCCTCAATGAATACTGGCAACATAGTTGCCAAAGGATATAATAATATCTGTTGTTGGATATTCATGCAACAAAGGATATAATATAAACTATGATCTTGTAATTGAATTAGCTTCATTAAAAGAAAATACTAATAATTATATCTGAATAGATTATAGGAAAGTTACTTTCATTATCTTACGCAACCTGGAATGCTGCTAACTTGGACCACAATTTGGTGGCTAAATAGTTCAAATTTTTATCGAATTATATATTCTCGATCCACAATAAATTAATATGTCATATGATGATGATATTTTCTTATCGAATTATATATTCTCGTGATCCGCACCATGAAGAGGCAAAGGAAGAAGTAGCAGAGAGAGTTCCAATAGCAAGTGTTACATAATATAGTCCCACATCGACCACTTTGTAAAGGAGTTGAGCACACAATGTATATAAAAGCCACACGGCGACTTCACAAATCATACCTCTCTCGGCCTTTTGGCTAAGATCAAGTGTAGTATCTGTTTATCGCTTTAATATCCGATATGTGGGTCATTGGCCCACACGATATTAAATTACTTTTTGAGGGGAGAGTCTACCACAATAGCTTGCTATTGGGGCTCTCAAGTGTCGCCCATGCGTTGCACTATTGCATGGGTCTGTACACCCCACCAAACCGAGTTTAAAAATTTGTTATTTGACCGATAGTTTTATCGAGTGTAGGTGAGAGCTCTACTATCAACTTGGTGTTTGGCTTCTAGTCTTTGTTGGGAAAGATCTCACAAGTCAACCAATTTTACCCACACAACCAATGATATTTGGTGGAATATACAATAACACACCAGGAAGAGAATATAGAAATACACACAAAGATTACGTAGTTCGCTTTCTCTTGCCTACATCAACGGGAATACGTCAACATAATTCATTCATTATCTCAAACATAGATAACAACAATTTGTAACCTGCCCCAATATGTGTATCGCCCTACAATACTCTCTCACTCTAAGAGTTACAAGAAATGATAACACTCACATCTCACACAACAAGTGATCACCAACACCTCCTCTCACTAGGGCATGGTTGGAGACCCTTCAAATGTCTACATGGCCACCTAAGTATGGATGGGGATGCTTCACCTTTCCATATGATCACCCAAAAGGGAATGTCTCATCTCTCCATTTGGGGATGTCTCACCTCTTCACATGATCATCGAAAAGGGGATGCTTCACCTTTTCACAAGTCTCTCTACTTATAGGAGAGAGTATGGCTTCCATTCATTAAGTAGTTTTCAAAGCTCTAGATACATTCACCAACCTTGTGAAATGTATCTCTTAAATTTTCATACATTTTCACTTTCTTGGAAATTTCAGTTGTCTTCCCAACAGCCTTAAACGTCTTGGTGTATTTTCTTCCCCTCTTTGGGAGCGTATTACAATACTCTTGGTGTATATTTTGTATAGCTTCAGTAGCAAATAATACCGTGTCCTATACAACCCTTCATAGAAGGTGGTTAGAATGGATTCACAGTGATGCTCAAACTATTTTATTTTAGTTAAATTTCTACTTACCAAAAAAACGTTTCTTAGGTAACTAACGCTCCAAATTTTACACTTTGACTGCAATTCTTTCTGAACAGGGTTTATTTAGAATGTTATGTGCAAAGATATTGTAGATTCATGAGACTTTCCTACCTAGTGTACAACATTATAATTATGAAATTGTCATTAAAATAAAATAGTTTTCATGATAGAAATACAATCTACTACATTCACTCTCTTAAACATAATGAAGATTTTTGTTTGGTGATTTAAACATTATGAAGATTAGAAGGAAAATGGTCATGTTATGAAGTGTCAGAAGAATTATTAACAAATTGGAAAAGAAGGTGTTGCAGCAAAGGATATATGTATATAACATATGATCTTGTAATTGAATTGGCTTCTCAAATAGAAAATGCACCAGCAGGCCTTATTCCTTAACCCAAGTACCAGTGGCAGATCCAGGATTAAAAAATAAAGTATTCCTTCAATGACAATAAGGGTGTATGTTTGGGAGGAGAGAGCATATTTTTCAATTCTAAATTGAGAAGACTATAAAATGTAGCAAAATGAGAAAAAATCAACTAAATCGCAATTAAGTGACACACTTTGTCCAATACCTGCTGCTAGCTTCAAAGCACTCTTGTCCTCAAGAGTGAAACTGTGGCAACCCTTTCAACAAATCATACTAGAACTCCCAAGTGGCTGCCTACGACGATTGATTCTTCCATTGCACTGGTACTTTGGTGGCTGAAACACATCCTCTTTTCACCATTTTCTGTCAAGAATGACTTCAGGTTCACCTCTAGCATGCACCAGAACAGGTGTTGGTGGGCGCTGAATCACAACAACATTAGGGGATGTACACAACTTCAATTGCGACACATGAACAACATTATGGACTCCAATGAGTGGGGGAAGATCCAAAGACATATGAAACTTTGCCAACTCGATCAAGCACTTTATAAGGCCCATAATACTTAGGATTAAGCTTATGACAAGCCTGGTTCCTCAATGAATATTGGCAACATAGTTGCAAAAGGATATAATAATATCTGTTGTTGGATATTCATGCAACAAAGGATATAATATAAACTATGATCTTGTAATTGAATTAGCTTCATTAAAAGAAAATACTAATAATTATATCTGAATAGATTATAGGAAAGTTACTTTCATTATCTTACGCAACTTGGAATGCTGCTAACTTGGACCACATTTTGGTGGCTAAATAGTTCAAATTTTTATCGAATTATATATTCTCGCATCTCACAATAAATAAATATTTCATATGATGATGATGATGATATTTTCTTATCGTAATTATATATTCTCGCATCCGCACCATGAAGAGGCAAATGAAGAAGTAGTTGTAGAGTTCCAATAGCGCTTGTTACATAATATAGTCCACATCGACCACTTTGTAAAGGAGTTGAGCACACAATGTATATAAAAGTCACACGGCGACTTCACAAATCATACCTTTCTCGCCTTTTGGCTAAGATCAAGTGTAGTATCTCGTTTATCGCTTTAATATCCGATATGTGGGTCATTGGCCCACACGATATTAAATTACTTTTTTGAGGGGGAGTCCACCACAATAGCTTGCTATTGGGGCTCTCAAGTGTCGCCCATGCGTTGCACTATTGCATGGGTCTGGTACACCCCACCAAACTGAGTTTAAAAATTTGTTATTTGACTGATAGTTTTATCAGAGTGTAGGGTGAGCTCTACTATCAACTTGGTGTTTGGCTTCTAGTATTTGTTGGGAAAGATCTCACACGTCAACCAATTTAACCCACATAACCAATGATATTTGTTGGAATATACAATAACACACCAGGAAGAGAATATAGAAGTACACACAAAGATTACGTAGTTCGGCTTCTCTTGCCTACATCAATGGGAATACGTCAACATGATTCATTCATTATCTCAAACATAGATAACAACAATTTGTAACCTGCCCCAATATGTGTATCGCCCTACAATACTCTCTCACTCTAAGAGTTACAAGGAATGATAACACTCACATCTCACACAACAAGTGATCACCAACACCTCCTCTCACTAGGACATGGTTGGAGACCCTTCAAATGTCTACATGGCCACCTAAGTATGGATGGGGATGCTTCACCTTTCCATATGATCACCCAAAAGGGAATGTCTCATCTCTCCATTTGGGGATGTCTCACCTCTTCACATGATCACCGAAAAGGGGATGCTTCACCTTTTCACAAGTCTCTCTATTTATAGGAGAGAGTATGGCTTCCATTCATTAAGTAGTTTTCAAAGCTCTAGATACATTCATCAACCTTGTGAAATGTATCTCTTAAATTTTCATACATTTTCACTTTCTTGAAATTTCATTTGACTTCCCAACAAATTTTAAACGTCTTGGTGTATTTTCTTCCCCCCTTTAGGAGCGTATTACAATACTCTTGGTGTATATTTTGTATAGCTTCAGTAGCAAATAATAGCGTGTCCTATACATTTAAGTTATAGGCCAAACGGCTAGCCATTGTCTCGACCATCTTCTCCACCATCCTACATTTAAGGAAATGGGCATTTATGCAAGTTCATGACTTTGTCAATCGATATAAATTACATACCTTCCCAAATTTAGCTAAGATATAGGCCAAAATTCACTTAAAAAGGGTAACAAACCAACAATTTTCCCATGTACTCCATACCGTAGTTGGAGGCACGTTTTTAGAACTGTTATAGCATTGATTCAAGATTATTATACTTCCCATAAATGTAGGAAGGTGGCTACTGTAGTTTGACTTGGTCTTTTTCATGATAACCCATGCCTTTAATAAACAATAATACGAGCCCAATAAGACCAAATAACAGCCTCCAGAGCCATATAGACTTAGCAGCCACGTTCAGCTGATTTTTGCCTAAACTGCTATGTCAGCATATGATGCACCTTGACTGCTCTCAGCTATTTATTTTTGCCGAGTAGTCATATTTGGTCAATTTGATATTAAGCTGCAAAGTTTATATTTTGCTGGCCGGGAGTCATCATCCCTCAGCCCTCAGCTAGCTTAGCTCAATTGAGCTCAACAAATTCATTTCAATTAGCCGAGTGAATCTAGCTAACTATTTTTTGGTGTAAAATAGAAAAGAAATCTTGACGGAAATAGGAGGTGGAAGAATACAGACAGAATTTCCATAACTCTCTTAAATATTATGAGTGGTGCAAATACTCTAGTCAGCACCTTAGCAATGTGTGTGCAGGCACTATCACAATCTTTTGTGACTGTACTTTAGCCGCTGTGAAAATGAAGAAAACTTGATTTGTTACTTGAGTCAAGGAAATCATTTGTAGATTCATGAAACTGTCTATTATTCATGCAGCAAAGTATATATATATATATATATATATATATATATATATATATATATATATATTGTCACGAAATATGAGACGCAATATTGATCACGCAGATTCGGCCAATCTTTGCCTACGTCTCGCAACTACAGAGCAAAATTGTAGTTCCGCTTTATTGATTGTATATTTCGTGTCTTGAGTACAAACCCCTAAAGAGCTTAAATAAGCTATTTTATGTGACAACCTAATGGGCTCAGCCGAATACATAAATAAATCTACTATTTACAAACTTCATTATTTCCTTATTCACATCCCCCCTCAAATTGATGCGGGTCATCAAGGAGCATCAATTTGCTAACAAGAAACTGATGGCGCGGACGAGGAACAGCTTTGGTCAAAATATCAGCAACTTCACGAATAGCATGACAGTCAACTTCAATATGCTTAGTACGCTCATGAAAAACCGGATTTGCAACAATCTGAATGGCACTTGTATTGTCAGCATAGAGAGATGTCGGTTCGGTTTGAGGAAATCCAAGTTCACCCAAAAGACCACGAAGCCAAAGTATTTCGGAGCATGCTGTAGACATAGCACGATACTCTGATTCAGTTGAGGACTTAGAGACTCTTGCTTGCTTCTTACTTTTCCATGAGATCAACGAAGAACCAAGAAACATGCACCAACCAAAGGATGTGCGCGGCGAGTGTCGGGACACCCACCCAATCAAAGATCACTGTAGGCAATCAACTTAAGAGGAGTCCCACTAGGAAAGAATAAGCCCCGTTGAGAGGTACCTTGTAAGTAGCGAATTATACGACGAACCGCTGCCAAGTGAAGATGACGAGGAGAATGCATGAACTGACTTACTTGTTGAACAGCAAACGAAATGTCGGGTCGTGTAATGGTCAAGTAGTTAAGACTACCCACGAGCCGATACAATAAAGGATCACCAAAAGTTCACCCTCGTCACGATGGTATTTAACATTAACTTCAAGAGGAGTATCCACAGGATTAGCGGATTGGAGGCCAGCCATAGCAATAAGGTCTGTGGCATACTTATGCTGATGGAGAAATATACCCTTAGAGGTAGAATGAACCTCGAGTCCAAGAAAATAATGTAAAAGACCAAGATCTTTCATTTGAAATGAGGCGTGAAGCTTTTGTTTAACTTCCTGTATGGATCTTTGCGTGATCGTAAACCGATGAATGATCATATCATCAACATATAGAAGGAGCAGAACAATGCCCGTAGATGTGCGGTGAATGAACAAAGACGAATCATACTGACTTTGAGTAAAAGAGAACCCAAGTAGAGTGGAACGGAATTTTTCATACCAAGCTCTAGGCGCCTGTTTCAAACCATATAGAGAGCGTTTGAGCTTGCACACCCCGTTAGATGAAGAGAATAAGCCCTGAGGGGGAGTCATATAAATATCTTCAGTCAGGTCGCCATGAAGAAATGCATTCTTCACATCCATTTGGTGGAGAGACCACCCATGAGAAGCAGCTATAGAGAGCACCATTCTAACAGTAGTCATTTTAGCAACTGGTGCAAATGTCTCATCATAATCAATACCATATTCCTGCTTGTTGCCTAAAGCAACCAATCGAGCCTTGTACCGATTGAGAGATCCATCAGAATTCAGTTTCACAGAATAAACCCATTTACAGCCTATGGGTTTGATACCAGGAGGGCAAGGAACAATATCCCAAGTGAAATTGTCCTGAAGGGCCTGAAGTTCTTCATTCATGGCATTTACCCAAGACACATCTTTAACAGCCTGCGAGTAACAAGTAGGAATAGATGTTCCTGATAGAGAAGCAGTTAAAGCAGTATGGGAGGAATCAAACCTGTCTGGGGAATATCTATCAGGTGCTCGAGACGTTCTACTAGAGCGCCGTGTTGGAGGCGGTGCAGGATCAGGAGCAGGTGGCGGATCAGCGTCGGAAGGGGAAGTGGGAACCTGCACACTGTGTTTTCTAACATATACAAGTCCTGGTTTAAAACGTTCTATAAGTGAACGCGGGGTAGAAAATTGAGGAAGTATAGCAATATCATTCAGACCAGGAGAAGGGCAAGGAAACATAAACTGATTATCAAAAAATGTCACATTCCTAGAAATGCGAAAACGATGGTTAGAGACATCATAACACACAAAACCCTTATGAGAATGACTATACCCCATAAATGCACATCGGACAGATTGTGCTCCAAGCTTATGTCTTTCAGTGGATGGTAGGTGAACAAAACATACACACCCAAAAGTATGTAAACTACTATAATCAGGCTGAGTTTTAAAAAGGCGAAAGTAAGGAGAATCAAACCCAATCACCGTGGAAGGAAGACGGTTGATCAAAAAAACAGCTGTGGAAAGAGCCTCCACCCAAAATTTGGACGGAACAGAAGCCTGGAGAAGTAAGGTACGTGTCACATCCAACAAGTGACGATTCTTACGTTCTGCAACACCATTTTGCTGAGGGGTATTGGGACAAGATCGTTGAGACAATACACCTTTTTGCTGTAAGAACTCCTGAAACTCATGAGACATATACTCACCACCAGAATCAGACCGAAGAATTTTAATACTGGTTTGAAATTGATTTTCAACATACATCAAAAATTTCTTAAACATAGAAAACACTTCAGATTTAGATTTAAGAAAATAAATCCAAGTGAAACGACTATAATCATCGATAAAGGTGACAAAATATTTATAGTGAGCATGAGAAGCGACAGGTGAGATTCCCCAAACATCACTATGAATCATCTCAAAACAAGTAGAAGCACGATGAGCACCAGACGGAAAGGGAAGTGTTTTACTTTTAGCTAATTTGCAAACAGAACATGAAATAGAGGCACTAGAATCCATAGGTTTAGTACCTAACAAGCCAGTCTTAAATAAGTGAGATAAAACAGCAGAGTTTGGATGGCCTAATTTCCTATGCCAATCCTCACATACATTCAAAACACTAGTACAAGCAAGAGATAAATGATTTGGAATAAATTGGAGCGGGAACACTCTCCCAACTTTAGGCCCCTTCGCGATCACCTTCCCCGACACCCGCTCCTGCACAAGACAACCATCCTGAGTGAGATTAACATCACAACCTTCATCCACTAATTGACCAGCAGACAATAAATTTGAGGCAAGCCCAGGTGCTACCAACACATTTCGAAAGGTAGAATTTATGTCACTGATGAATCCCCATCACATGATGTTTTTCAGTATTTAAAAAGGGATTTTACTTTGAAGTTTTTATGAATTAATGTGAAGTGTTAGGAGAATTTGGCAAATTGTGCTATTAGAGGTTTATGTATTATGCAGTGTTTATGCTTGGGATTCTTGTGTGTTTTTGTGCCCAGGAATTACAAGGTCTTGAAGAACAAGTGGTTCAAGTAAGGAAAATAAGGAAGCTGGCGCGGGACGTGGCGCGGACGCGCTGGACTCAGCGCCACAAGTCAGTGAAATAAGGAAGCTGGCGCGGAACTCGGCGCGACGCTACTGGACTCGCCACACAAGTCGTGAATCTGAAGTCGGCGCGAATCACGGCGCGAGAGAGGATGCACGCCGCCGGGGGCGAAAAAATAAGTAAAAACGCGAATTCACTCGTTTTTGGAGGATCTTTCACCGTTTTTGACGAATTGGAACCCTAGAAGTGTAGAGGAGCGATTCCGGCTGACGGCTATCGAAGATTCAAGCCTTGGGAACAAGAATTGAAGCTTCATATGTGTTCATCATCATCTTCCACTTGTAATTTCCCTTGTTTCTCTTCTTTAATCATGTGTAGCTAAATTTCTTTGTGTTAGGGATGAATGAGTATTGATGTAACAATATTGTCACTGGTTTAGAATCATCTTTGTATCGTACTCTCTCGTATTTTGTGTATCGAATTTCTACGCCTAATGCTTTTTATGGTTGGAAAACTTATACAATGATCTTTTGTTCAATTATGAGATGGAAATTTTATTCTTGAATGTTTGAAATTCGATACTGTCAATTGATAGCTTAGGAATAATCTATTAGGGCTTTTAGTTATCAACAAAGGACTAGTTACCTAAGGAACTAGGAATTGGTTAATGTTGTGAGTTTGATAGCAAAATTAGAGAGAGAGATTATCTTCCAATTTAAATCAGTGGCAATAGTGTGAAATCAATAGGAATTCATCCCTAGCATCTCTTACCATCGTATCCTTTTCAACTCGTTCTTCGGTTTCTATTACTAAAAACACAAAAATATTTTACTGCTTTAATTTGAGCTTGATAGCTCAACAATTATCAAACCAAAACCCCTTTAAACTTGGTTCCTAGTAGTAGCTGTTAACGTATTTAGTAAAATAACTTCGATCCTTGAGGACGATATTCCGGTACTTATCGGTTTTATTACTTGCACGATTTGGTACACTTGCCAATATCTTAACAAGTTTTTGGCGCCGTTGCCGGGGATCGGAATTAATTTACTAATTATTTCGAAGGCAACTGCTAATTTGAACCCGTACATACTTTAATTTGTTTTTAGTTTTGTTGCTTCTTTTTACTTTATGCATATATATTTTTATCCTTGTACCACTTTTACTCCCTTGATTCTATGAAAGCCAGGTGAATACTTTGTAAGTCATGGAGTCCACACTACTTCCACTTCGTTGTTGTTGTTGTGGAGGACCACATTTAAATGGCGATTGTGAGACATACTCCTATTGTGATCTTTGTGGGAAAGATCTTGTGTATTGCTCTTGTGAACCAGAATGGGTACTCCTTGACGAGCCTTTACCTTGGTTGGCCCAACCTAAAATTCTTGAGGAGCCAGAGTGGATAGTTATTGACAAATCATATCCCTGGTTAGCAGATGACTGGTTAGCAGATGAACAACCACTTATTCAAGATTCAGAACAAGAAGAAAAGGGCTCAATAATAGAAGAATCATGTGAGAAAAGGAAATATGAGGAAGAAAAATAATTGAACGGAGGATCCTCTTGTTTGGAAGGAAGCTAAAAACTCTCAATCTTGGGAAGGTATGGAAATCCAACCAGAAATCACCCAACAAATCATTCTCCCTTCTCATCTTTTGAGAAGCAAGGAGGATGGGAGTGAAGAGCTTGATCGATATTTAGACTCCTTCTATGCCTTGTTTATCATCCTTCACCTTGAGAGGATATAGAAGCATATGAAATTGTACCTCAAGTTCATGAATTTCCTACCTCATAAACGGAAGAAGAAGGATGATGTGTTCTTCGTGTCATATATTCCACCTTGACAGAGGGGAATTGCAGCGTCAAGCTAGTGACGTTAAAGAAGCGCTTATTGGGAGGCAACCCAATTTTCTCTATCCCTGTCTTTTAATTTTACCTTATTTGATTTGATTTTATTTTCTCGCATTATTTTTATCTGATTAGTACTTTAGGGTGCATCTAGGACACATTTACACACTTGTAGGGAAGAATGGATGTCTTGGCCGGCACTAACCAGAACGCATGGCGAAGAAACCAAGAGCGGATTGGCGGACTCGTAATAGAATGGCAACGGAGCACAAGTTTGGGATGAGAGCCCTATACTGAGCAATGTGCACGATGCGCAGTGGAGGATGGTTTTGATCCGGATGTCGACATCTTTCACCACCTCCGCCGGACTGACGGGCCAGCGGTTGAGTAGTCTACTCACCGCTATGGTTAGTTTCTCTCCTTCCTTATCTTGCATGATGTGATTGTGTACTTTGATGTTTTCTCTTAGGTTAGTTGTCGTTTTTAATTTTATTTTTGTTTTTGCCTTAGTCTTTGTACATAGGTCTTCCCTAAATCAATCGGTGAGGACAACTGCTGTGTTTTAAGTGGGGAGGACCTATCGTCGGTTCATGAATAAAATGCAATCATATGGTGAATTTCTGTTTAAAATTTTTGAAATTAGTTGAGCAAACTTAGTGATGATGTGGTGAGAATTGAGCGAATAATATCCCCGTGGTGAAGGAACTTATGCAATCTTGCTTCCACACTCAAAACATTAACTCGTGGAACTTAGTGATCCTAGAAATGATTTTAGCTAAGCTAGTCTGTTTGGTGGACCATGGGAGTGCCAAATTTTTACTAAAAATTAAGGGTAGCCGTAGAAGCTAAGTTGGGGTGCATCGGTTGTACTAAGGCCGGGTATGCGATTGTAGGATGGTCGGTGCGCGTGTGGGTGTCGGTGTGCGTGAGTGCGAAGATCGCAGTCTTCACCCGTAACGCGCAGCGGTGTATGCCGTGGTGTCGGTGTGTGTGAGTGCAACACTGCAGCGTCTACCCGTAATGATGTAGTGTATGCCATGGTGTGTGTGCGCGTGAGTGCAACACTGCAGCGTCTACCCGTAACGCTGTAGTGTATGCCGTGTGTGTTTAAGTGTGTTTGTGAATAAGTGGAAAAATCCACATAGCTGTGTAATTGTTGCAATTTCCCGAAGTAACTGCTGAGTAAATCTAAATTTTTGATGTAATGAGGGGGTTGCAGCCAAAAACTCTACGTTGTGTGGTTTGTGTTGTGTGTGTATTGAAGTAGTTGTGCACTGGTCCAATCTGTAATGCCGAATTAAGACCCTTTGTCGTTGCTTTGAAGCCCCTCAATCTTATGTGGAAACGTTAGTCTACCCTTTGTTTTGAAACATCTTTGGCGGTCTCGGAAGAAAACCCTCTAGTCTTAGTTAGATGCATTTTGAAACTAGCTTTGTTCCAATTCAGTTAAATGTCACACACACACTATTGAGCAAGTATGTGCTAGTGAAAGTACCATATGTGGGATTGCATTTGAGTCGCCAGTCTGAAAGTTGACGCCAACTTGTTTCTTGTGAAATTGGTGTTAATTAGTGGATTCATAATTGATTGCATGTTATCTGATGTTGACAAAGTTTCGTGTTTGTCTTGCATTGTCTTTGCTTGAGGACAAGCAAATGTTCAAGTTGGGGGTTGTGATGAATCCCCATCACATGATGTTTTTCAGTATTTAAAAAGGGATTTTACTTTGAAGTTTTTATGAATTAATGTGAAGTGTTAGGAGAATTTGGCAAATTGTGCTATTAGAGGTTTATGTATTATGCAGTGTTTATGCTTGGGATTCTTGTGTGTTTTTGTGCCCAGGAATTACAAGGTCTTGAAGAACAAGTGGTTCAAGTAAGGAAAATAAGGAAGCTGGCGCGGGACGTGGCGCGGACGCGCTGGACTCAGCGCCACAAGTCAGTGAAATAAGGAAGCTGGCGCGGGAACTGGCGCGGACGCGCTGGACTCAGCGCCACAAGTCGTGAATCTGAAGTCGGCGCGAAGTCGGGCGCGGAGGCCGCGCGCCGCGTGCTACCGGGCGAAAAAATAAGTAAAAACGCGAATTCACTCGTTTTTGGAGGATCTTTCACCGTTTTTGACGAATTGGAACCCTAGAAGTGTAGAGGAGCGATTCCGGCTGACGGCTATCGAAGATTCAAGCCTTGGGAACAAGAATTGAAGCTTCATATGTGTTCATCATCATCTTCCACTTGTAATTTCCCTTGTTTCTCTTCTTTAATCATGTGTAGCTAAATTTCTTTGTGTTAGGGATGAATGAGTATTGATGTAACAATATTGTCACTGGTTTAGAATCATCTTTGTATCGTACTCTCTCGTATTTTGTGTATCGAATTTCTACGCCTAATGCTTTTTATGGTTGGAAAACTTATACAATGATCTTTTGTTCAATTATGAGATGGAAATTTTATTCTTGAATGTTTGAAATTCGATACTGTCAATTGATAGCTTAGGAATAATCTATTAGTTGTTGTATAGTGCAAACTCTTGATTTAATGCTTGTTGTTAATTAGAATCACCTAAGGGATTAGGGCTTTTAGTTATCAACAAAGGACTAGTTACCTAAGGAACTAGGAATTGGTTAATGTTGTGAGTTTGATAGCAAAATTAGAGAGAGAGATTATCTTCCAATTTAAATCAGTGGCAATAGTGTGAAATCAATAGGAATTCATCCCTAGCATCTCTTACCATCGTATCCTTTTCAACTCGTTCTTCGGTTTCTATTACTAAAAACACAAAAATATTTTACTGCTTTAATTTGAGCTTGATAGCTCAACAATTATCAAACCAAAACCCCTTTAAACTTGGTTCCTAGTAGTAGTCATAACGTATTTAGTAAAATAACTTCGATCCTTGAGGACGATATCCTGAGTACTTACGGTTTTATTACTTGCACGATTTGGTACACTTGCCAATATCTTAACAGTCACCAACATTAGTTATAGGAAGAGTACTACCATCAGCAATTTGAATTTTCTGATTACCAATATAAGAACGTAAATTGTGCAAGAGTTTAGAGGAACCCGTCATGTGGTTCGATGCACCAGAGTCAAGTAACCATGAGATGAAAGAAGACATACCAGTAATGCCCAAGGCGAGAAAGAGCGCAGTGTGTACCGCTGTTGAATTAAGTCAAGTCGTAGAGCGCCACCATCGAGAGCACCACCGTGGTAGAAAAACCAAATGGCAGAGCTAGATGCACCGGTGGTGGAAGGACCACCGCAGAGCTAGTAGTGGCATGGAATGCCCGCGACTGGACGCTTGAGTCGGCCGTGGAGGACGAGTAGGACATGCGAGAGATGATATGACCTGCCGCTTGCGATGAATTGCAAAATTTCTTAGGACAACTACGAGCAACATGTCCAAATTGTTTACAAGAGAAGCATTGAGTTTGTCGCATATCACGGCTTCCGCCTCTATTTTGTGCAAAGATATGCAATCATCACAGTTCGAGAATGGACGGGATCATGAGACATGGTTCCTTGAGTATGAAGACGTTGTTCTTCCCGAGCGCGATCACCAACACAAATATCCAAGGAAGGAACAGGGGTTCCTATTCAAAGAAAGCACCTCGAATAAACCTCAAATTCCGGACGAAGTTTCATGAGAAATTGATCCCGCTTACTAGTATCGTAGACATCTTGGACAAATTAAAGTGACAATTTTGGGACAAAGAAAGATATATAATAGCAGTGTTCTCATCCACAAGTTCGAAAAACCGAGTAATAATCTTGGATTGACAAATTACCTTGTTTGTAATTGGTGGCGATCTCCAACTCCAACCGAAGCGCTTGGCGTATTGTCCTGGTTGTAAATACGCTTCAAGTAATTCCACATTTCTTGAGTGATGAAAAGATCGCAGATTATTGATCATCCGAGGATCAATAGTGCTAAGAATCCAAGACATAATTTGAGCATCTTTGACTTCCCACGCATCTAAGATAGCTTTTATCTTCCTACGCCTTAGAAATCCCATCAAGGTGACTCCATAATCCTTTCCTTTGACATACATCTTGAATTGAAATTCCCAAGTAGCATAATTCTTGCCATTGAAAGCGAACACAAAAGTTATCCCTTTCTTTTTCTGAGGCCATTAAAATCGTAGCGACTTATAATAATAATAATAATAGAAACAAACAAAGACCTTATAATAATAATATAGCAATGTCACTTTGTTGTCCAGAGCCGATAATAATAATAAGAATAGAAACAACACCAAGACCTCAAAGTAGCCCACAAAAGAGAGAATTCATGAAGCAAACGTGTCCCAAAAACAACTCACGAAACAAACCCACAAGCGAGACTGAGCGATGAGAACAGTATGAGAGAGCAATCAAGCACCACGATACCATGTGTTGCGCCCGAAAAAGTCCCCGAGGGATTTTCTTCGTTTACAACTTTTTTTGAACAATGAAGTCGCCACCAATATTTTTTATAAGGAAAATATTGAAGAAAAACCTTTTTGGGAAGGCAGATGGTCTTTTGGAAAACTTAAAGATTTGGGTTCGGGGGTCGGTTAGGCATGGGGAAGGTATTAGCACCCCACACCTCCTTTCTACTGAAAGGGAACCTTTAATTAATGTGTGATTCTGTGTGTTGATTTGAAAAATACTTAAATTTGCCTCTTAATTGAAAAAGATTTAATGAAAATTTTTATTTGCGGCGCTCGACGAGAGTTAGCCGCTTTGGTTGAAAAGAAAAATGTTTTTTAGTTTATTGTGCTTGACGGAGGATCCGCTCCCTACGTATCTCCAAAGTGCGATGGAGAACTCAAAGCTACGTAGTTCTAGGTTTGGTTTTATTTTGTTTAATTGTGAAATTGAGCTTTCATGATGATCAATTGAGCGAAGGCTCCAAGTGACCACCATTAGTACTCCATTGTTAATGATCATGCAAGCAAAGGCTTCGCAAGACCACTAACAAAGTTTTTCGATTTATTTAAAGTCTTTAGAAAATTAGGCGTTCATGATGATCAATTGAGCAAAGGCTCCAAGTGATCACCACTAGTTCCTCATTGTTAATGATTATGCAAGCGGAGGCTTCATGAAACCATTAACAAAGTTTTTTGATTTATTGAAAGTTTTTTAGAAAAATTAGGCATTCATGATGATCAATTGAGCAAAGGCTCCAAGTGGTCACCACTAGTTCCTCATTGTTAATGATTATGCAAGCGGAGGCTTCGCAAAACCATTAACAAAGTTTTTTGATTTATTGAAAGTTTTTAGAAAAATTAGGCATTCATGATGATCAATTGAGCAAAGGCTCCAAGTGATCACCACTAGTTCCTCATTGTTAATGATTATGCAAGCAGAGGCTTCGCAAAACCATTAACAAAGTTTTTTATTTATTGAGAGTCTTTCGGAAAATTAGACGTTCATGATGATCAATTGAGCAAAGGCTCCAAGTGTTCACCACTAGTTCCTCATTGTTAATAATCATGCAAGCAAAGGCTTCGCAAGACCACTAACAAAGTTTTTGATTTAATGAGAAATTATTTGAGTTGAAAAAGAATTAAAAAAAACAAGAAAAGGGTGAAAATTGCAAATGGGGGGTGCAAATAATTACAGGGGCTATACTATCAAATAGGGGGTGTGAAAATTCAAGGCCCAATTTCGTTTTTTTGGCACTAGTTATAAAAAAAAGATCTAATGGGTAAAGGACATAGATTAAAAAAAACAAATAAATTAAAAATGGAACAGATCAAAACGTGGGGAGATATAAATGCTTCCCCACCATTCATGCTATCCCTAAATCAATCCTCCCCTTCCATTCTTTATGCGCCACTGAGAGAGGCTCGGAGAGAGAAAAAATAACTTGTTTGCCTCCATTCTTCCACCCTCAAGTTATCTCTTTTTATTTATTTCTCTTCTCCTCTTCCCACTCTCATTTTCCACCTTCTCATTACTACTATTTTTTATGGTCCGATTTGAACAACATCAACTCCTCTATTTAATGGTTTGTTCTTATTAAAACAAAGCTACTCCTAACTTAATTTTTTTTGGTCCATTTATAACCGTGAAAATTTTAGATCTCAAGCTTAAACTAGTTGTTCACGTATAAATCACATTACAAAAAAAAAAAAACGCTAACACTAATAATACCACTGCATTCTGATCTATGCATACACTTCGCAACAAACAAGAACCTATGGATTAAAATGAAAAGAAAACCGACCTGGTCTTCTAATGGCAAACGAATTTGTATGTTGGTATGTTGCTCATGAGCTCCTGTTCTTGGCTGCTGATGGTTGATTTTAGATCTCGAATTTCGTGTCTGCCGACCTTCTTGTCTGTTTCTCTGATCTCAAAGTGTGTTTAGGTGATTAGGGTTTCAGTAAAAAAACCCTAATCTTTTTCTGATGATTTTTACCTCGAAAATCGTCCCCTTTGACCGACCATTAACAAAGTGTTTTTATATTAAAAATTAGGTCGACATTTAATTACGTTTGACTGGTTTTGACTCTTTTCAGTCGGATCCAAGCCAAAGACTTGGAGAGCAAATATTGGAACCCCAGATTCTTCTTGCTTCTTTGCCTTTTGTTATTTTTTTTGTATTTTCGAATTTATTTATTTTTGTATATTTTGTATTATTATTTTTTGTATTTTTTGGACATTTGGACATTTGAACACTTCTGGTTTGTAATAAAAATTAAATAGTATTTTTTGACATTTTTGGACTATTAATATATACTCAAAATAGATTAACTGCACAAGATTAGATTAATAAGAAAAAGAGTTGGGTCAAACGCAAAGACGAGAACGGGTCCGACTAGACAAAATACACTAGAACGAGTACCAAATAGAAGAAATGACTCATAAAAGAAACACTAAAATTAACTCAGTATTGCATTCTTAAGCCCGAATTGAAAAGACAAATCAAATTCCTAGAAAAATGACTTTTGGTGGACTCACTTATGTACGACTAAACTCAAATACGAAGATTAAATTAAAGCACGCACGAAAAGATCGATCATTCGCGTGCCTGCTTAATTTAAACAACGATATTTCGGTTTAGTTGAGCTGGATAACTGAAACTGACTTAAATTAAAAAGGGCGGACAAAATTGGGGTATTACAGCTGCCCCTCTTTATTTCACATTTCGCCAAAAATATGAATTGGCCTTTTCATATTTGTTGGTGAAATGGAAATAAAGATATAGAAATAATACTAATTTTGTCCGCTTCAGAAAAGTTCAAATCTTTTTGTTGTTTTCCTTTTGAGGGGGTTAACACTGGTCGCATTAACGAGAGAGCAATAAATTGGAGAAAAAAGTAAATTGGGAAAAGCGGTAAATTCGAAAAAGCGGTAAATTGGGAATTCGGAGGTTGCCTAAAACCTTTTAACGGACTCTCGTCGAGTCCGAGCTCTGGGGTGGCCTTTTCGAGCGGCCGATCAATATCAAGTCCGGAACTGATTTGATCAATGGATTTACGCTGTGCCTTAGGTCGACACAACTAATCCGGAAGACTTAACGGTTCGATGGATCCATCGCGTGCTCGTACACGATGTTGTGATCTGTGGAAGGAGTTCACTAACTCTGAAGGAGTTCACTAACTCTGGGTTGATGGAGTTTACGAACTCTGGATTGATGGAGTTTACGAACTCTGGGTTGATGGAGTTTACGAACTCTGGGGGTGGCCTTTTCGAGCGGCCGATCAATATCAGGTCCGGAACTGATTTGATCAATGGATTTACGCCGCGCCTTAGGTGACACAACTAATCCGGCGGACTTAACGGTCCGATGGATCCATCGCGTGCTTTCGCATACGATGTTGTGATCTGTGGAAGGAGTTCACTAACTCGTGGAAGTTCACTAACTCGGGTTGATGGAGTTTACGAACTCGTGGCCGATGGAGTTTACTGAACTCTGTCTTTGATGGAGTTTACGAACTCTGTCTTTGATGGAGTTTACGAACTCGTGGCCGATGGAGTTTACGAACTCGTCTTTGATGGAGTTTACTTAACTCGCGTCTTTGATGGAGTTTACGAACTCTGTGCTGATGGAGTTTACGAACTCTATCTTTGATGGAGTTTACGAACTCGTCTTTGATGGAGTTTACTTAACTCTATCTTTGATGGAGTTTACTGAACTCTGTCTTTGATGGTGATTTTCTAAAAATGGGATTTTTGGGACTCTCGGGTCCGAAGTAACTTTTCTCTTGGATGGTGCATGAAATGCATGCACTTGGGTATTTGGGTGCACATGGATGCAATGATTGATTTTGGTGGGATGTTTCTCTTGTTTGATTATTCTTTCGCTCTTCTGAGATGCGAATTTGAAAGTGTAATGCACTACTGTTTGATGCCATGGAGTGATGAATGGTATGGATGACATGAGAATGATGAATGATATGAAGATGTTGTGTTCTTTTGTGTTCCGTCCTCTGTGATTTTCTTCTCTTTTTTCTTTTTTCTTTTTTTTTTTTTTTTTTTTTTTTTTTTTTTTTTTTTGCTTATTCTGTTTTTCTTTAAGCAGCTTTCTTTTTTCTGCTTATTTGTTGTTTTTTTTTTGGTTTAAATCCATCCACGGACTTTAAGTCGCCCAGGGACGATGATCACGCGAGGATTGCGCACTGGTTCGTCACGACTGTTTTTTTTTTGCAATTTTATTCACTTGAGAAATCATTTCTTTCTATATTTTTCAAAGATTTCGCAATGATCCTGTAATGCTCTGCATGTACACATGTTTTGCAAATCAATTTCATCAATCATAAAAGTTATTATTTTGAAAGAAATCTGAATAGTGAAAGCAGAGACACGAAAAGCACATATATGAAAGAGAAGTTGGACTTTTATTGATATAGAAATTGGACGTGCAGAAAGTCACGCCAATTGAAAGTACATTGCAATCTTTCTTTTAAACTGAGAAAATACAAGAGAAAGGAACAGATCTTGTGATTTCATCTCTGAAGTAACGATGCCCGCCGTCCAATACTCATAACTCGATCGCCTCTTATCCAAACCTTTGGGAGTGCTTGATTGCCTTTTCTTTTCTCAAGCCCAAGTTTTCTGACCCTAATTTTTGCTGGATCGCCTTTCATGCGGTTTTCAATCCACCGGTCGCTCCGATTTTGCCTAGGCCGCCTTTGCGGGTTTTCAACCTAGCGAGCCGATTCTTCCTTGGCTTATCTTTCTCTTTTTCGCTTATTTTTCTAGGCATAATACTTCTTGACCACATCTGAGTTCACTGGATTTGGAATCTCATCTCCGTCCATGTTTGCTAGGATTAGGGCTCCTCCTGAAAATGCCTTCTTCACCACATAAGGTCCTCGTATTGGGGAGCCCATTTGCCCCCGGGTCCATGCTCAGACGGCAAGATCCGCTTGAGTACAAGTCCTCCTCTTGGAATTCACGAGGATGCACTCTTTTTTGTCAAAAGCCCTTATCATCCTCTGTTGGTATAATCTGCCCATGACACATTGCGACTACCCGCTTTCTAAGCAATGAGGTTCAATCTGGTCAAGACGAGATCGAACTCATTCTCGCTTCATCAAGTTCTCGTCTCCATTAACACGTGCGAGATGATGGTTTTCAACTTCAACGGGAGGATCGCCCCGACCAGTAAACCGATGAGTAGGGGTTGCCCGATCGATGTACGCACCGAGGTACGATAGCCATGCAAAGTGAAAGGAAGCATTTCGTGCGGTCTTTGTAGGTTACCACCATTTTCGCGCACTATTCTCTTGATATTCTTGTTGGCCGCTTCAACCGCCCCATTCATCTTGGGACTCATGACGGGGATGAATTGTGATGTCGAATCTTGAACTCAAAGACATAGGTCCTTCATCATTCTCATTGCTCAAGTTGTTGCCATTATCAACGATGATTTTGTTGGGAAGACCGTAACGGCAGATCGATCTTTCTTGACAAACTTGGCAACCACCGAATCAAGTTATACTTGAATACGAGGCGCCTTCAACCCACTTGGTGATCTCTAGAACTTTGCCCCGATGTAACTTGATCGAATCTTGGCGTGCAACCTTTTGATTTTTCTTTCTCCTTTTTCTCGATTTTTTTTTTTTTTTTTTTTTTTTTGACAAACATATTTGAGTAAATAAACTTATTTGTCCTAAAGCTAAAACTCGAGAAAACAAAAGCAATCGATCATTGATCGGAATGGGTTTTTGGAGATTGTGTATTTTTGTGGAGGAAGGATGATTGGGTTTAATGAAGTGCTTGAAGCTAATGGTAGGATGATTTTTATTCGGCGTTGGTGACGTTTGATGATGGTTATTTGGCTTGATGAGGTGTTTGGAAGTTTTATTCCCGCTAAGGGTCAGTGGAAGGCGGGATGCCGAGGTCAAAGGGAAGTATTTGCAGCTTTATTGAGACAAGGATCTCTTGTGTTTTGTGGTAACGTGTCACCACACCACTTACATTTCTTTTGTGTTTTTTTTTTTTTTTTTGATTTTCATTTTTAAATCCCTTTTTTCTTTTTTTCTTTTTGATTTTTTTCTTTGATTTTTCTTTTGACTTCGGGTGAGCTTGATAAAAAGTGATGCATCTTTTTGATATTTGAGGTGATCCTTGTCTAGGGTGATTTTTTTGGATTTTTTGGCTTACGATTGGTATACAGTTTTTTTGAGAATATGGGAAGATGGTCGAACTTTATTTCAAATCACGATTGCTCGCTTTCGAAAAATTAACTCAAGGACAATGATTTATTTACTCCTATATATTTGCCCTCTTCCCTTTTTTTTTTTTTTTTTTTTTTTTTTTTTTTTTTTTTTTTTTTTTTGAAGGAGAAAATCATCTTTGGGACTAGCACGATTCGGATCTCTCGTGGTCGACGCACATTCCGACTTTCCCATCCTTCTTGGGAACCGGGACAATATTGGCGATTCTCGTGGGTACTTGGCCACCGCTAGGAATCCTGCATCAAATCAAGCTTTCTTGACCTCATCCCCGATTTCGATGACATCTCCGGCTTCATTCTTCTTAATTTCTCTTGATCGTGGGCACTCGCTTGGACCAAGCAACTTGTGTTCAACAATGCTCAGATCTAACCCCGGCGATATCTTTGTCGGCATAATCATGCAAGAGTCGGATTAACTTTTTGCGCTCACCATTTTCCACTGGCTGTACCAACCTTAACTTCTCTTTTATCTTCTTCTGTACTCAAGTTGACGATCTCAATCGACTCCCCACGAGGTTGAAAGATATTTTCTTCTTGCTCTATTAATCTCATTAATTCCGAGGAGTTTCCCGCCATCATCAACATCCCCTTCATTTGGTTAATTGGATGATCAAAGTCGTAATAGGGATTGTTGGCACTCGTTATTTTCAGAGACAATTGTTTGTGGTTCCGCCTTTTCCGGCGAAAAAGCGTAATAAAAGCGAAACAAACAAGCAAACAATAATAAAACAGAAAGAGGACACATGAAATATGGAGAAATGATTTTTATTGATGGAGATTCAAAACAACGCTTTTATTGATGATAATGATTCTCGAAATAAAAACATGCGTGCCTCAACAATCGGTCCTTATGGCCTTGGGCGAGAGCCACGGTGGTTGCATTACAACTAATTACTTTAAATTAAAAGTCACAGGAGAATCAAGACCTTCCAATTCTTTAGTTCCTCACCGACGAACCGCACTCGCCCCACCCTCTTCGCACTCGTAACTATCCATGATGGCAAAGAACTTGGTTGTCTTTGCTCATCTTCCTCATCCCATCCTCGTAGGTCGGATGTCTTTCATTCGGATTTGAGCACTCGCGAGCATCATCATATCTGACTAAGTAATCGAACTTTCCACTGGGCTCCCCTAGGGTATCCCAACATCCCTCTTTTATAGGCACTACTGTTACGTGTTCATTGATTTCTTCCTCTATCATCTGATACCGACTTCTGGTTTCAGTAGGGTAATTCTGAGGGAAACCATTCACACCGTAATGAGGATTATTCATCGTCACTACGGCTGGGTTCACGTGTGGGTCACGTGAGTGAATTGTATTCCCGTGATTGGTCCCCAACTTGGGGATGGACCGTCATTGGCCAATTGAAACTCGCCGGAGTTCCTGGAGCAGTAGCAGGGATTGGGATCTGGATCTGGGCTTGAGGCGTCCCCGTTCCAACTTCATTCGCAACTACGTCAGGCTGAGCTTGCCCCGCGGTTCTTGGAGGATCTCCTCCGTGATTCGTGTCGGCCAGCAGGAGGCGTGTAGCCTATCGGGAGGCCAAAGGAGGCCATTGCACAAGCTTTGAAGGGCTTGAGGATCCCCGACCCAGAGGGGAGAGGAGTATTGTCCACCCCAAAGAGTAGTAGCTTCACTGCACTCAACATTTCTTAAGGCACTCAAGACTCTTATGACCTCTCGCCATTTGAGCTTTCATGATTTCCATCTCACTTGAATGACTTGATTCCCTTGATTTTGACCTTGCGCCTCGACCATTAGGATTTGGATCTCCGGAATTCCGGCGTTCGATGTGGCGTTGGATTGCCCCGATCGGCGTCGCTTTGATTGTTGTCCATGTTCCTTGCTTGTAGACGCGTCAAATAGCGATGTCTAACCAAATTACTCGACTTTCTCGCTGACTTTAACACGCTTATGAACACATGAATGAATAATGAATGCAATGCAATGCTTTAATGCATGAAGAATGCAAATGACGAAAGTTTTTTCTTTTTCAAGATTTTGTTAGATGCAAATGCAATGGTGCGTAATGATGCGAAATGAGGTGGATGCGAAATGATGTGTTATGGAAAAATGGTAAGAAAATGAGGTTATTGGTGGTACTCAACATTTTCAAGATACACGCCGCATGCCACCTCATGTAGGTGTTTATGAAAGAGAATTTACAAATTTTGAAATAAAGTTTGAGAAAAGGGATGCTTAAGTTCGAATGCAACAAACAAAGGCGTGCCCCGTGTCCTACGAATGGTGGGAATCCTAGGGTCTAAAGTCGACGAAAAGGGTAATCCTCTCATGTAAGTTCTAATCACTTCCTCACAATGGCAACCAAGAGCTAAAGTCTTCCTCATGATAACACCCCCAATCGTAGAAAGCTACCGAGTGTGAGGCATCATGACAAAGAGTACTCTTGGGCGGAACTTTCATGAGAGCCATACAGATAAAGGTCTACGAATGGCGATCCACTAGTCGCTCCCACTCTCCTAGGTTTTTGTTCGCACTTGGGTTTTAGGCCCCACTCAACGCTCACAAGTATAGGGTGTGTGTGTGTGCTGAGGGCACAATACTTAGAAATAGCTACCATTCCCCACCTGCAAATGAAAACCCAGAACAGTCCAGACAGAAGCAAACAATAACATGTTGTCTACCCTAGGGTTTAATATCAAACAAGTCAGCCTATGGTTTTAGCAACAACTAATTGCATTGCTTACCTCAAGAAAGGGAGCCAAGAAGAGGGAGCATGATTAGATTGGGGGGAATGTATGAAAGGAAGAAGCATATAAGCAAAGAGGATAAGAGGAGAGACTATCTACCATTTTAAGCAAGAAGCGAACATAGAAGAAGAACAAATAAATACACATGAATGTAACATAACAATGTAAGAATGCAGTGGAATTGCAAAGATGCAATCAAGTAGATATGGAACAATCATAGAAGAGGAAGAAGCGAATGCATATGGATGCAACAATGCTTGTAAGAGAAAGAGATAGAGGCAAAACAAGATATTCAAATAAAACACATAAATCACATATTTAATTAATTAGGCTCGACCCTCTTTTAAAAAAATTTTAGTCCCAGTGAAGTCGCCACTTGCTATACCAAAAAAAGTCCCCGAGGGATTTTCTTCGTTTACAACTTTTTTTGAACAATGAAGTCGCCACCAATATTTTTTATAAGGAAAATATTGAAGAAAAACCTTTTTGGGAAGGCAGATGGTCTTTTGGAAAACTTAAAGATTTGGGTTCGGGGGTCGGTTAGGCATGGGGAAGGTATTAGCACCCCACACCTCCTTTCTACTGAAAGGGAACCTTTAATTAATGTGTGATTCTGTGTGTTGATTTGAAAAATACTTAAATTTGCCTCTTAATTGAAAAAGATTTAATGAAAATTTTTATTTGCGGCGCTCGACGAGAGTTAGCCGCTTTGGTTGAAAAGAAAAATGTTTTTTAGTTTATTGTGCTTGACGGAGGGGATCCGCTCCTACGTATCTCCAGGTGCGATGGAGAACTCAAAGCTACGTAGTTCTAGGTTTGGTTTTATTTTGTTTAATTGTGAAATTGAGCTTTCATGATGATCAATTGAGCGAAGGCTCCAAGTGACCACCATTAGTACTCCATTGTTAATGATCATGCAAGCAAAGGCTTCGCAAGACCACTAACAAAGTTTTTCGATTTATTTAAAGTCTTTAGAAAAATTAGGCGTTCATGATGATCAATTGAGCAAAGGCTCCAAGTGATCACCACTAGTTCCTCATTGTTAATGATTATGCAAGCAGAGGCTTCGCAAAACCATTAACAAAGTTTTTTGATTTATTGAAAGTTTTTTTAGAAAAATTAGGCATTCATGATGATCAATTGAGCAAAGGCTCCAAGTGGTCACCACTAGTTCCTCATTGTTAATGATTATGCAAGCGCAGAGGCTTCGCAAAACCATTAACAAAGTTTTTTGATTTATTGAAAGTTTTTAGAAAAATTAGGCATTCATGATGATCAATTGAGCAAAGGCTCCAAGTGATCACCACTAGTTCCTCATTGTTAATGATTATGCAAGCGAGAGCTTCGCAAAACCATTAACAAAGTTTTTATTTATTGAGAGTCTTTCGGAAAATTAGACGCTCATGATGATCAATTGAGCAAAGGCTCCAAGTGTTCACCACTAGTTCCTCATTGTTAATAATCATGCAAGCAAAGGCTTCAGCAAGACCACTAACAAAGTTTTTGATTTAATGAGAAATTATTTGAGTTGAAAAAGAATTAAAAAAAACAAGAAAAGGGTGAAAATTGCAAATGGGGGGTGCAAATAATTACAGGGGCTATACTATCAAATAGGGGGTGTGAAAATTCAAGGCCCAATTTCGTTTTTTTGGCACTAGTTATAAAAAAAAGATCTAATGGGTAAAGGACATAGATTAAAAAAAACAAATAAATTAAAAAATGGAACAGACTGAAAACGTGGGGAGATATAAATGCTTCCCCACCATTCATGCTATCCCTAAATCAATCCTCCCCTTCCATTCTTTATGCGCCACGAGAGAGGCTCAGGGAGAGAGAAAAATAACTTGCTTTGCCTCCATTCTTCCACCCTCAAGTTATCTCTTTTTATTTATTTCTCTTCTCCTCTTCCCACTCTCATTTTCCACCTTCTGTTACTACTATTTTTTTATGGTCTGATTTGAACAACATCAACTCCTCTATTTAATGGTTTGTTCTTATTAAAACAAAGCTACTCCTAACTTAATTTTTTTGGTCCATTTATAACCGTGAAAATTTTAGATCTCAAGCTTAAACTAGTTGTTCACGTATAAATCACATTACAAAGATAAAAAAACGCTAACACTAATAATACCAACGCATTCTCGATCTATGCATACACTTCGCAACAAACAAGAACCTATGGATTAAAATGAAAAGAAAACCGACTGGTCTTCTAATGGCAAACGAATTTGTATGTTGGTATGTTGCTCATGAGCTCCTGTTCTTGGTCACGATGGTTGATTTTAGATCTCGAATTTCGTGTCTCCGCCGACCTTCTTGTCTGCTTTCTCGATCTCAAAGTGTGTTTAGGTGATTAGGGTTTCAGATGTAAAACCCTAATCTTTTTTCGGTGATTTTTTACCTCGAAAATCGTCCCCTTTTGACCCGACCATTAATGTTGTTTTTATATTAAAAAATTAGGTCAGACATTTAATTACGTTTGACTGGGTTTTGACTCTTTTCAGGTCTGGATCCAAGCCCAAAGACTTGAGAGCAAATTTCTTTGAACCTCCCAGATTTGCTTCTTTGCTTCTTTGCCTTTTGTTATTTTTTTTGTATTTTCGAATTTATTTATTTTTGTATATTTTGTATTATTATTTTTTGTATTTTTTGGACATTTGGACATTTGAACACTTCTGGTTTGTAATAAAAATTAAATAGTATTTTTTGACATTTTTGGACTATTAATATATACTCAAAATAGATTAACTGCACAAGATTAGATTAATAAGAAAAAGAGTTGGGTCAAACGCAAAGACGAGAACGGGTCCGACTAGACAAAATACGCTAGAACGAGTACCAAATAGAAGAAATGACTCATAAAAGAAACACTAAAATTAACTCAGTATTGCATTCTTAAGCCCGAATTGAAAAGACAAATCAAATTCCTAGAAAAATGACTTTTGGTGGACTCACTTATGTACGACTAAACTCAAATACGAAGATTAAATTAAAGCACGCATTTAAAAGATCGATCATTCGCGTGCGCTTAATTTAAACAACGATATTTCGTTTAGTTGAGCCGATAACCAAATCGACTTAAATTAAAAAGGGCGACAAAATTGGGGTATTACACCATGTCACGAAATATGAGACGCAATATTGATCACGCAGCTTCGCCAATCTTTGCTTACGCCTCATGACTACAGAGCAAGCATTGTAGTTCCGCTTTATTGATTGTATATTTCGTGTCTTGAGTACAAACCCTAAAGAGCTTAAATAAGCTATTTTATGTGACAACCTAATGGGCTCTGGGCGAATACATAAATAAATCTACTATTTACAAACTTCATTATTTCCTTATTCACATATATATATATATATATATATATATATATATATATATATATATATATATATATATATATATATATATATATATATATATATATAAATATGATCTTGTAAATGAATTTGACCACATTTTGGTGGCTAAATAGTTCAAAAATTTTATCAGAATTATATATTATGCATCTGTCAATCGATAGATATGTCATATGATGATATTTTTATTATATATTCTGAAGTTCCAAACATAAGTCAGTAAGGAAGAAGTAGCAGAGAGTTCCAATACCCGTTGTTACATAATAGTCCCATATCGACCACTTTGTAAAGGAGTTGAGTACACAACAAATATAAAAGCCACACGGCTTACTTCACAAATCATACCTTTCTCGGCCTTTTGGCTAAGATCAAGTGTAGTATCTGTTTTATCGGTTTAATATCCGATATGTGGGTCATTGGCCCACACGATATTAAATTACTTTTTTGAGGGGGAGAGTCCACCACAATAGCTTGCTATTGGGGCTCTCAGCGTGATTTATTTGCGCACTATTGCAAAGGCTCTGCACACACCCCACCAAAGCTAGTTTAAATTTTTGTGTTTGATTTGCACTCCTTTGTCTCTTTGCTCATCAATTGAGCTATTTGTGATTTGGGATAAACTTATTTTAAAACTCGCTTTTTTGGACCAAAAGTTTAAAACTCGTTTGAGCTTCTTTGTTATAGCTTTTTATTTTACTTAAAAAAATCTTGAGTATTTCATCAACTTTTTAAAAAAATGAAAAACTAAAAATTAGTTTAGATGAGAAGTTGTTTTAAATAGCTTGAAACATTTTTGTTCTTTCTTTTAATTTATTATAGTGGGTCTACAGTTATTGTAATTTGTTATGGAAATTATTTATAGCTAACCATGAAAAACATACAGCATCTCTCTGTGTTTTTCAATATCTATAGACTAAAAAGTGAATACTTGTCAATATTCATAGTATCATGCCACAAACATTACATGTATATAATATATAGTCAGTGAATATAGAGCACATGGAGTGTTACATATATCGTATGACATAATACACATGCTTAGCCAGCCATAATTTTTTTTTCTTCTAATACTAGATCTGATCACAAGAAAATCAATTTGGTTATCTTACACAACCTTAAATGCTGCTAACAAAGACAACATTTTGGTGGTTAAAAGGTTGTTCACAATCTAGTTATTTTACCATAACTAGATTTTCTGTCTCTTTCAACAAATAGACTTGTCTCAAGGAATGTCTTTTGAAGCATCATCACTAATAGCTTTATTCTCTTCCTCTGAATTAAGCAAAGGCTTTGTTATTGATGACTCTATCACTTTATGTTCATTGGTTTTTCCCCATAGAACTAAGTATAGACCAAGTACAATGAAAATTGCACCAATAACCCTGCAATAAAATTGAACGAATTAGTCCTTTTGTGACCGCAAATATATCGGTTTTTGTTTGGATTTTGTTTTAGTCTTTGTAATATTTGTTCTTGTTGGTTTTAGTCCCTATAATATGTAGGTCATATCGAGTTTAGTTTCTGAAATATGGACCATATAAAGACTAATTCGAACGTGAACAAATATTTACAAGGACTAAAAGCTAAATTTTCGACATTTCAGGGACTAAAAACAAAGAAAGTATTAATGGTTAGTAAATTTTATGCATACCCTCCAGAGTATAATTGATCTCCAAGAAAAAGTGCTGCCATGATAGCAACTAGAAAAGTTTGTATAGGTTGGAAGACAGCAACAAAGACAGGACCACCCTTCTGAATACACCATGTTTGGAGAGATATTACAATTCCTGATGCTACAATTCCCTGTAATCATCACAAACCGTCACTTCAGGTTGAAGACTTGTCTGGTATCAGACATGTATCATATCAGACACCGACACCTATACTGACACCTCAATTGTTTTCATTTTTCAAATTAAAACTAGTGTCTACGCGTCTATGTCGGTTTAAATTATCCAGTATCTCATGTTACATGTCGGTGTTTCATAGCTCAACACTAAATTGCATTATAAATAAAATTGGTATGAATGTGATATTTGAGAATTGAATTGAAGAGAGTTACAGCATATAGGATGGTGGAAAGTTCCTCAGCTGATTTTATCTTCCATTTTTCAAAATCATTTTCTGTGAAAGCTGCTATGATCAAGAATTGTATCAATCCAAAGAAGCATGTAAATGAAGTGAGTGTCAATTTTGCTGGATACTTCTTCACTACAGGAGCCTGCACAAAAAGTACAAAAAAAGCGCTATTAATTGTCATGAGGCGTTATTAAAAGTCATGATGGACTAAAACTGATGAAAAAACAAACTTGGGAGACCAAAAGTATGTGAACTTTTTTTGAGGGATTAAAACCGAATAACTTAAATTTTCTAGGAACCGATTTTTTTTTTGGGTTACCATGTCATTGGTGCGCAGTTTCCACCGACTTTGCCGATGATTAATCTACGTCGGGGAACCTGACTGGCCACGAGTACCCGACTTTGCCGGCCCGTGCGGTTCTCCCCTCCCAACAGAGTTTTTGCCACACCCAAGATTCGAACCCGAGACCTTGGGGTGTGATCCGAGTCCAATTACCACTCGGATCAACTCTTGTTGGTACCGAAAAATATATTTAACCCTAACTAAAAGAGTATAAGTATTTAGTCCAAATTTGTTCTAAATACCTGAAAAACTATCCAGCCAGCCCATGATAAACAATGTCCAATCAAGTATAAGCAACCCAATGTCCAATTTTGCACTTTTTTTGAAGAATGATCAACTAGTAATGTGTCTTCTTGCATTTGATCCATTTGAAGATGATGAAGAAGAGGAGGTCCTTTGTAAAGAGTAATTATAAAAGCACCTCCCACACTTGCAATGGTTCCTACAACTTTTGCTATTCCATCTCTCCTTGCTATGTTGACTTCCTCAAGTCTAGTAGGGAAAGAAATGAACTTATCAATTTGTAATAAGTGTATAATAGAAAAGGTTGAAAGATCAATTTAGTCCCCGCAAATATAACAAAATTTTGATTTTAGTCATTGTAATTTTTTTCTTTTTTTGTCCTTGCAATTTCCAAAACAATCACTTTTTGCTCTTAAAGTGTTTTTTGTGTTTAAAATTGCTTATGTAGTTTTTTCTTTATTACGTGGCCAGTGACTAAAACCAAAATTTGCTATATTTGTAGGGATTAAAATAAAAATTCGCTATATTTGCAGACTCTAAAATAAAAGCCACGTCAACTTTTTTAAAAACAAAAAACACTTTCGAGACTAAAAGTAATGTTTTTGGAAATTGCAGTGACAAAAAAAAATTATAGGGACTAAAATCAAAACTCACTATATTTTTAGGGACTAAAATGATATAAAGTGTTACTATAAGACATAATTGATTACCTTAAAGATGAGGCCAATACAAAAGTGATTGCAGGAACTGAGTTTTGCATTGCAGAAGCAAAAGTTGGAGAAGCATAGTATAATCCCAACAAGTAAAACCCTTGATTTGCTGTGATCCTATATTACCAAATAAGAAATATTAGAACTATTAAAAAAGGAAAAAAGATGTAGAAATTTGCAAATTATAAACTTTCTTACCCCAATAATGCTAATAGAAATAATTGAACCAATAAAGACATTGTAAGAAGTGGTCTTTGATTCCTAATAACAAAAACATTAACAATGATCTATGTTAAAATATATATTATTGCACTAAGAAAAACAAATTCAATGGAAATACTTCCTCCGGTATCTTTTATAAGTAAAACCTGGTCAACAAAAATTGATCAAGTTGATCGTTGATCAACTTCTGTTGAAAAGAATAAATCAACTTCTGTTGACCAGCTTTTGCTTCTAACAGAGATCAGAGTAGTAACAAAATAGAATGTGACATAAAAAGCTGAAAAGTGAAAAGAAGCTTATTGTGGAAACTCACTTTTCTAAAAAGTAAGCAAGAGGACTCAACAAAACCAAGGCAATTAAATTTCTATAAACTGGAAAAACAACTTTGCTAACACCAATGTTTAATGCAAGTCTAGAGACAATGTGAAATCCTGCAAAGCATAATTGTAGAACAAGTAATGCCACAATAAGCTTCATTTTCTCTGTCACAATGCTACCCATTTTTTTGTATGTTTAGAATTGCTTATGAGGGGAAGTGCTTATATAGAGTGAAGAACTAGAACTAGAAGGAATATTTAAATTATAAGGCTTTTTTTAATGTTAATATTAATAGGTAGTTATATTATTTGGTGACTTGAAATAGTAGTTATACAAAGATTTCCTAATGGATTCGGATTCGGTGCAGTCGCATGACGACGGGTACAGTCATGCAATCAGCGAATCTGGATCATCTAATGTTAATCGAACGGTAGTGAATTTGGATCATCTAATTTTGATCGAACGGTCTAAACCATGCAGTCCATGAATATTTGCGTTTTAAAGATTTCTTAGCATTAAAAATTTAGTCCGTCCGATCAATATTGAACTCCAGATTTTTGAACTGCGCAAGTACACCAAACTGGTTACTGCATATAATCCAAATTCTAGATGTTCTACACAACATATATCTCATGAAATTATTTCATAGACTACAAAATCTTAGACATAATTTCAATTTCTAATGTTTGTTGACTTTTGATTGAATAATTAATTTATGGAGACAAAATGAAGTTTAATCATGTTAGTTTAGGTTGTTAAAGAACAACCAACCTCTATCATTTTCATGATCATGTTCCCCTTATCTTGCTATGTCTATTGAGAGTGTTGTCTCAATTATCTAGCCATGTACTATTAATGATTGTGTATTTATTTTTTTATACTATAGATGTAATCCAACATGGAGTTGATTATTTGACAAAAAATTTGAAGCCACATATCAATGATTAATAACGTTTGATGATTGGTTGATTAAGACTAAGATGATTCTTTTGAATGTATCTCAATTTTGGGGAGAGGGAGGAATAAGAATATTAATCAAAGTTGCATGTGCTAGTTTATGATACATGTATATTTTATGATTCATAGAGAGATAAAGGATTCCCTAGAGTAGCATATCACATGCATGCAATATAACACTTTTCTTGATGCTTTTGAAATAGAAAAAACATAGTTACTTGTTTAACAGAAATGGAAAATCATAAGTTGTAAGCCCTCAATGCTCACTACGAAAAACCATTGTGTTGGAAGCCCACGATGGAGGATTAGCAGGTCATTTTGATTGAGATAAAATTGTGGTTTCAATGAAAGAGAATTTCTATTGGCCAATACTTAAAAGAGATGTCAACAGACATATTTAATGATGTCGAATCTTGGCCAAGGCCAAAAGGAAATAAACTAAGTTGTATATGCCACTTCCCTTTCCAATAGCACATTGGGATGATGTTAGCATAGATTTTGTCCTTGGATTATGTCCCAGACTGGGCTTTGGAGCCCAAGTCCGACTTTGGGCCTCGCAGCGCCCTCATGCAAACGAAACCCTTTCTCATTAACATATCACGTGTTGCGCCCTACTCACGCTGGTGATCCGTGACGCAATTATCAATGGCTCCGAGCGCTTGGTTAGATCTAACGGTCCGAGACACACCAAGTCACTTATTCGCTAGAAGTGCATCGTGCACACCGACGCCTATAAATACCAAACATCACCAGTGCGAGGTACACATTCCCTCTTCCTACCTCATTATTGACTTCCTCTAGCTCCTTGACTTGAGCGTCGGAGTGTCATCATATGTACCACCCCGACTTGCACAGAGCCTTGCCAACTATTCAAGGCTCGACCACCCGCACTTCGAGTAAGGTATAGATCATACTACCTCAAAATCGGTGTCAATAGGATTCCAATTTTGTTCAATCAAGGAAGGATGATACAAAATTATTGCACCGCCTCCGAGCAACGGTAGCACCACCCAATTTTTGACTCTAAACCACTATGGTTGGCAATCTCTATTTTTACAAAATTGTGCTTCCATATCATTAATTACTACTACTATTTCAACTCGATTTGGCCTATAGGATTTTGTATATATAAGGTCAACCCTTCCATGTATTTGCATCCAAGTTTGAAGTGAAACTGAATGTGTCTCTTTGAGATATGAAGAGTGGATTCTCTCTAAACTTCCGAGCTATAACCACTAATGGAATCCACCAATAGATATTCTCTCCTAAAGTATTCTAAAAATCTTAGTCAGCTCATCAACAATAGTCTATAGTTATATCGGGTTGGGATCCTCTCCATTTCTCCATTTCTCCATTTCTCCATTTGGAGAGAGATAGACACAACATTCATGGTGGGTCATATCATTAAATTTATAATAATAATTAATGCTAAGGGTGTGTGGTGAATAGGAGGGGGGTTGGGAAAAACTTGGGCCTTATTATATGTGGTGAATGGGCACTTATCATTCATCAGGTTGACTCCGGGTACATATAATAAGACCCAAGTTTTTCCCAACCCCCCTCCTATTCACCACACACCCCTAAACTATGCGAAATGACAAAAATACTATTGATGAACCCAATGCCTGCGCATTTTTATTTTTATTTTCAAAATTTGAGTTGGTTCGACTATAGGCAATCGAACAGCTAGCCCCAACCGTACCTGTAATATATTGACACAAACCCCTTTTTTGCACTTGCAAAGGTTCGGAGGCACCTAACTGAACTGGTTCGGCTGCCCTCCACCGTAGCTGTATACAAACATTTTTAAAATTCTGTTGGTTCGGTTGTGCGTAGCCGAACCCGTTCAAGACTATAGCCGTACCCATCAAAACTTCATCGTCCTCAGAATGGTTTGGTGGCCTGCAACCGAACCGTGCGAAAGTGCAAAAAAAACGCAATGCAATGGCATAAACGAAGAAATTGAAGAATAGGAGAGTGAGATGAGAGTGAGACGTTGTAGGAGAATGGGGGGTGGGTGGTGTTGAGTGAGAGTGATAGGGTGTGAGAGTGATAGGGAGTGAGAGTGAGATATGTAGTGTTTTTAAGTGAGGGGTATTTTTGGGATTTAGGTGTTTAGGGGGTGTGTGTTGAGTAGAGAGGGGGTTGAGAAAAGTCATGGCCTATAATAATGTGATGGGTTTTTTTTGTACCCCACAAAGTTCCCTTATACCCCCACACATTAGTGTATTCCCAAAATGCCCTTCAAAAAACATGTTTTTTTTACAAATTTACACGAATCGTATATATCTCTTTTGGGACATATATACGATGTGCAATTTTTTAACATCGTATATATGTCCATTGTGCGTATATACGATTGATGCGTTTTAAGTCAATCGTATATACGCACAATGGACATATATACGATGCCTAAAGACCCGATGATTTGATCAATTCAGTTAATACTTCTTTGAAAAGACCTGATTATTTGATCAAAATGAATTGTCAGCATGTCATCAATAGAAATGAAACATTTAGATAAATCACTCTTAGAAGTCTTCAATTGTCTCTTCAAACTCCAATGCAAAGATTCCGCTCTAAAACGACAAAAAAAAAATATGTCCACGTGTCAAAAAAATTCGAACAACGGATAGAAATATTAAACAAGTATCAAAGAATTTTAATCGATTTAAAAAATATGTCCCCGTGTCAAAAAATTCGAACAACGGATAGAAATATTAAACAAGTATCAAAGAATTTTAATCGATTTAAAAAAATATGTCCACGCTTTCAAAAAATTCGAACAACGGATAGAAATATTAAACAAGTATCAAAGAATTTTAATCAACGAAAAAAATATGTCCACGTGTCAAAAAATTCGAACAAGGATAGAAATATTAAACAAGTATCAAAGAATTTTAATCGATTTAAAAAAATATGTCCACGTGTCAAAAAATTCGAACAACGGATAGAAATATTAAACAACTATCAAAGAATTTTAATAAACGAAAAAATATGTCCACGTGTCAAAAAATTCAAGCAACGGATAGAAATACTAAACACGTATCAAAGAAAAATATTAAATGCGAAAAACTCATTGGTCGTCACATTCCCCAAGTGTGGGATATGGTTAGTCCATGCTTTGAGATAAATCGCTCATTGTCTTTGTGTCAACCATGTGTCATGCACATATTTAATAAGAGCAGATTTATCGAGCAAATAATCTCAAAAACTTCAGATTAGATAAGTACTCGACTCATCAAAAGAATCAATAATACAGAGCCGAGAGACATGACCTCCTCCCGCCTATCCTTGTGAACCAAGTCTTTAATCTTCGCTTTGACATTTTTGTCACATGCCAATGACACAATAAATTTGTAGCGTAAGGAAAGACATCATGAATAAGCGACATATACAAATAGAGATCTCTGCTTTGTCAAGAAAACACGAGGATGAATAGAATGCAACTCACATATACCTCGCAATTCTTTGCTGCAATACCCAAGAAAATGAATAGCCGACTCTGCACAATATACGCAAATGTAACATGAAAACTTATCTCGGTGTTTGTGACTCCAACAATCTATAGAAGAGGCAAGTTATATCTCATTGGTTTTGTAGGTTGAGTCAAGAATGAGAACTTTGGGAAACAAACCTCAAGAACTTTAGAGAAGTGGGATGGGCCCACATGATATCACCGACGACATCGGACCCGGAATCTTTCTACTCCAACATAGATAATTATGTGATGCAATCAGTCTCAACACCTCCCGAATGTTCGTTCTAGGACCCCTCTTTGTAGACCGGTGTTTGTGACGCTGCCTATAAACTTGACGAAGAGTAGTCACATTCTCCGGATCTAGCTTCTTTAAAGCATTAATAGTGGCTTTCGGTCCAACATCAAGATCCGCATGCTCGTTAACCAGATCATTTTGCACCTTAGACAGACGCCCAAAGGCATTAGTACCAATAGGAGTTTTCAGCAACTCGTGTGTGTGTCTACCACACTTAACCATCACAGTCCAACCCCCACGGCGAACAGTGCAAGTAGCCTTCAATCTAAAACAACTTCTCCTTTTAGAACCGAAAACCCTTGAATCATTAGTAAACCCGCCTTGCTTCTCACAGCCAAAATCAATCTTATCTCGACTCCCCCTCTTTCCTGTTTTGTCTGATCTCACTTTAATAACAACTACACCGATACTTCTACCAACAGCTTTGGCCCACTCCTCCACAAATTTCGCGTGTAAAAATATCTACAAAATATATAATTTATTAAGTACTTAAGTAATTTAATACTATTTACCAACCTTGATTAACAAAAATTCTGGTAAGAAATATATCGTATCCGTGGTAAACGCCGTTGTAGTATCAATATCAACAGGAGTCAACTGAGAATCGGCATCTGCAGTAGGCGGGTCAATATCTGTTCCAACAAAACAGATATCAACTCAATAAAAAACAAAAAAAAAAAACCAATGGTATATACCTCCTCAACCTTGTATATACGATGGGTAATTTTTTAACATTGTATATACATGGCCAAGATGTATATATGATTAGATCTTCATAGTCCACTCGTATATAACCTATATACGATGGGTAGTCAACGAAGCATTTAATAATGCAATCGTATATACCTTCCATTGAGGTATATACGATGGCAGATAAAGTGGGTCCCAGTCAGAGAGAATTCAATGCAAATCAAAAAGTGAAATTATGGCAGCGGTAATTTCGGTATAACGTAAAATGGTGGGGGTGGGAGGGGATGGGGTGGGGGTATAAAAAAACTCACCCTAATGTGATAACTGGTACAAATTGCTTTTGGGCTTATTTGCTTGGGCTTGATCTTTTCTTCTCATCCGTCATGCTTCGGCCCAATTGGAGCAAAGGACTCTCTCTTCACTCTGCTGCCATCACTTTCTTTTTTGGGTATTAATTTTCATACCCCCCTCTTTGGCCTCCATACCCCCATAATACAGTTTTATACCAAAATACCCCTGTCATTTTGACAAAAAATCAGATCAGGTCTAAAATTTCGCGTTTTTTCCGGATTCATCACAAAACGCTAAATCCGTAGTGTTTTTTTTGAATTTTTCCCGGATTGTTGAGTTGTTGATGAATCTGTAGGAACTGTTTGAAGGTTTTCCGGATTTATGTTAACTACATAAATCCGGAGTGTTACCTCACTCCTTGAACTGCTCATAGACACGGCTATACTACCTACTATTACCTCACTCCTGTCACAAGTATTCTCTGCAAAAGCAACCATGATAAAATAATAGTACTAACAGAAAAAGCGATAGTTGCTGTGTCTCCCCATGATAAATCAATGTAGGTAGTATAGTTTGACTTTTATCACATTTTGATATACTACCTACATTATGTTAAAAAGCTATAGTTTGACTTTTCAAACAGAAAAAGAATAGTATCTCCCCATGATAAAATAAAACACTACGGATTTATCTCCCCATGATAAATCCGTAGTTGCTGGATAAGCGCTAGAAAAATAGACTACGGATTTATCTCCCCATGATAAATCCATAGTCACTAGAACTGCTTCCTTCAACGAATTTACGGAAACATCAATGCAAGATGAATCCGTAGCCTTTTATTTGACTCCGGAAACATCAATGGGTGATGAATCCGTAAAAAATGAGATGAATCCAACGCTTTTTGTTTTTTAGTAAGGGCAAATTTGGAAGTTTGGGTCAAAAGGGGGGTATGGGAATGAAGGAGATGCTTTCTTGTTTTCATTTTTTTTGTGCAATGAAATGCATGATACTCACAATGGAAAGACATGATTTTTTATTGAATGGAATTGCATGTGAAATGAGACGTTAATGTTCATAATGCATGAGACGCGCCCCTAATAAGACACAAACCTTAATGAGATAGAGAAAAATGCATGTATGAATTTTATCAAGTTTTTGTTTTATGCAATGCAAGGATTTATGCGAATGATGATGATGCTCTATGTGCATGCAAGATAAATGAAAGAGTTTTTATCGGCAATGATTCAAATTTTTTTTTTTTTGAAAATGCGGGCCGTACGTGGCTTCATATGGACCTAGTAAGGGAAAGGCTACAAAGGCAACTCTTTATCTCTCTTTTTTTTGAAAAGGGTGAACCACATGCTGCCCCGTACGGACCGGCAAAAGAAGGGCTACAACGGCAGCTCTTTCTCTATTTTCTCTTCTTTTTTTTTTTGAAAAATCTCCTTCTCCTTTTTTTGAAAACAATGCCTAGATTACAATGCAACACACAATTTGGTATGCCCCTTGTGTCCTACGAAGGGTGGGAATCCTAGGGTCTAGAGTCGACGAAAAGGGTAATCTTCCCATGTAGGTTCTAATCACTTCCTCACAATGGCAACCAAGAGCTAAAGTCTCTCTCATGATGACACCCACACTCGTAGAAAGCTACCGAGTGTGAGCATCATGACAAAGCGCACTCTTGGGCGGAACTTTCATGAGAGCCATACAGACAAAGGTCTACGAATGGCAGTCACTAATCGTTCCCACTCTCCTAGGTTTTCGTTCAGACCTTGGGTTTTAGGCCCCACTCAATGCTCACAAGTATAGGGTGTGAAGTGTGTGTTGAGGGCACGACACCTAGAAATAACTACCCTTCCCCACCTGCAAATGAAAAACCCAGAACAGTCCAGACAATAGTAAGCAATAACATGTCGTCTACCCTAGGGTTCAATATCAAATAAGCTAGCCTAGGGTTTCAACAATAATCAAGTGCATTGCTTACCTCAAGAAAGGGAGCCAAGAAGAGGGATCATGATAGAATTGGGGAGAAATGCATGAGCTTACCTTGAAGAAAGGGAGCAAAGAAGAAGGGAACCATGATGGGGATTGGGGAAATGCATGAGGGTACTAAGCACATAAGCAAAAAGGAGAAAGGAAAAACAAACCTGGAAGAAGAGGAAACAAATGCACCTGCATACAACATGATAAAAAAGAAAAGGAAACCGAAAAGGGATAGAAGCAAACAAAGTATTCAAATCAAATTAAATAGCACATTAAACCACACATTTAATTAGTTAGGCTCGACCCACTTAAAAAGAAAAGTCCCAGGTGGAGTCGCCACTGCTATACTTGAAAAGTCCCCGAGGGGTTTTTTCTTCGTTTACAACTTTTTAAAACAATGAAGTCGCCACCAATATTTTTTATGAGGAAAATATTGAAGAAAAACCTTTTTGGGAAGGCATATGGTCTTTTGGAAAACCGGAAGATTTAGGTTCGGGGGTCGGTTAGGCATAGGGAATGTATTAGCACCCCACACCTCCTTTCTACTGAAAGGGAACCTTTAATTAGACGTGTGGTTTTAAGTGTTGATTTGAAAAGTACTTAAATTTGCCTCTGATTGAAAAGACTTAATGAATTTTTATTGGCGGCGCTCGACGAGAGTTAGCCGCTTTGGGTTTTTTTTGAAAGGAAAAATGTTTTTAGTTTGTTGTGCTTGACGGAGGGGATCCGCTCCTACGTATCTCCAAAGCGATGGAGAATTCAAAGCTACGTAGTTCTAGGTTTTGGTTTTTATTTTGTTTAATTGTGAAAACTGAGCTTTCATGATGATCAATTGAGCGAAGGCTCCAAGTGACCACCATTAGCACCCCATTGTTAATAATCATGCAAGCAAAGGCTTCGCAGGACCACTAACAAAGTTTTTTTGATTCAATGAAAAGTTTTTTAGGAAAATTAGGCGTTCATGATGATCAATTGAGCAAAGGCTCCAAGTGATCACCACTAGTTCCTCATTGTTAATGACTATGCAAGCAGAGGCTTCACAAAACCATTAACAAAGTTTTTTTCGATTTATTGAGAGTCCCTCGAAAAATTAGACGTTCATGATGATCAATTGAGCAAAGGCTCCAAGTGATCATCACTAGGTCCTCCTTGTTGTTGATCATGCAAGCATAGGCTTCGCGCATGACCGCTAACAAAGTTTGATTTAATGAGAAATTATTTGGGTTGAAAAAATAAAAAAAAAAAGAGAAAAGGTGAAAATTGAAAAATGGGGGTGCAAATAATTACAGGGGCTATACTATCAAACAGGGGGTGTGAAAATTAAAGGCCCAATGTCGTTTTTTGGGTACAGGGGCGCTGCAACAAAAAAAATGAATGGGCTCTTGAGGGGAGGGGCTATGCTGTAACAAGGGTGGTGCAAGTAGCATGCTGAATTTTAAAAATAAACAAAAAAAGGATAAAGCCCAAACCCTAAAAAAAGCGAGAACGTGTTTCCCCTTTTCCTTTTCTTAGGCTGCACTGCAGGCAGATCCTTCGGAGAGAGAGAGAGCTTCTGGCGAGAATCTCGCGCAAGCGCTATGAGGAGATGGATCGGAGAGAGAGAGAGAGAGAGATAGGTAGCGAAATGAGAGAGTGGCGACGCGAAGAGGAACGCGAAGGGTGAGGAAGCAGAACCGTGACGTCCGGCCGTCCTTTGGTCGGCGTCGTTTCGGTGATGGTGGAGGACCGGCGAAGGTGGTTTTTGCCACAGGTTCGTTTTTCGTTTTCTTTTCCGATTTCTTTTCCGATTCTCCTCCCTTCTTTCGATTTTCTTTTGGGTTTTTGTTCCTGGATCTGTTGCTGGGTTGTTTTGGGTGGTTGGTGGAGCTGCTGGTTTCGTGATTGTGGGAGGGGGGAGAAGACGGTTTACGGTGGTGGTGATTCGGTGGTTGTTGGAAAGGGGGGGTTCGGTTTTGTGATGGTTTTAGGTGGGGTTTGGTGCTTTGGTGGTGGTGATTTGGTGGTCGTTGGAAAGGGTAGGGGTGGTTCAGTGGGGATAGAGATGGTGGCCGAAGGTGGAAGAGAGAGGTAGCTCATGGCTGAGAGAGGGAGGGTACGGTTTGTAGTGGTGGTGGTGGCTACATTTTTCTGAATTTGTGTTGTTTGGCTGATTAGGGTCTCACAGTGAGACCCTAATTTCTGTCTTGATCGTTTTCTTTTTTAAATTTGTGTCCTTAGACTGATGGTTGACTGCTATTTTATATTAAAATACTAGGTTTAGCATTAATTGTTTTGACTGGTTTTGACTCTTTTAGTGCCGATCCAAGCCAATGACTTGGAGAGCAAACTTTGGAACCCCAGTTTTTCTTCTTCACTTTTGCCTTTTATTATATTTTTTGTATTTATTTATTTTTGTATATTTTTTTGTTATTATTTTTTGTATCTTTTGGACATTTGGACTCTCCTAAGTTGTAATAAAAATTAAATAGTATTTTTGACATTTTGGACTATTAAACACTTTTAAATTGTAAATAAAACTAAATAGAATTTTTTGGCATTTTCAGACTATACATATATACTCAAAATAGATTAACTGCACAAGATTAGATTAATAAGAAAAAGAGTCGGGCCAAACACAAAGACGAGAACGGGCCAGACTAGACAAATACGCTAAAACGAGACCCAAAATAGAAGAAATGAGCTCATTACCTAAAAACACTAAAATTGACTCAGAATTGCATTCTTAAACCTGAATTGAAAAGGCAAGCCAAATTTATAGAAAAAATGACTTTTGGTATACCTACATATGTACGACTAAACTCAAATACGAAGATTAAATTGAAGAACGCACAATCGATCGATCATTCGCGTTCCTGCCTAATTTAAACAACGGTATTTTGATTTAGTTGAGTTGGATAACTGAAATTGTCTAAAGTTAAAAAGGGCGGACAAAATTGGGGTATTACAATCAGTGCAGTTATTTTGTGTTTTTATACATATCATTGCAGTTATCTCGTGTTTTTTTACATATTAGTATAATTATCCCATGTTTTTTTATATATCAGTGCAGTTATCTCATAGTTTCAATTGATTATTTTAGTTGATTAGTACATTATAGTAGATAGTAAAAGATAGATAGTAGATTATCAAATATATCAGTGCAGTTATCCCGTATTCTTTTATATATTAGTATAATTATCCCGTGTTTTTTATATATCAGTACAGTTATCTCGTGTTTTAAATATTAATCAGCAGTTGAAATAGTCATTAAGTTTTCCTTTTTTTTGATATATTAATATCGTGTTTTTTATATATCAGTGGAGTTATCCCGTGTATTTATATATTAGTGCAGTTATCTTGTAGTTTAGATTGATTATTTTAGTTTATTAGTAGATTTGATTTGATTTGAATTTCGAAATTTGAAGAAAAAAAAAAGAGGGGAAAGTTAAAAAAAATGGGAGTGAGAAGAAAGTGCATTGGGAGAAGAAATTTGAAAAAGAACGTGATAGTAAATTACAATATTGCCTTTAGTTAGATGAGTTGTCAAATAAATAGGGAAACTTGTCTGAGTAATTTAAGTAAGGTTTGTTTGTATAAATAGATATTAGATTAGTAGATAGTGGGTAAAAAAAGTTGGTGAGTTTAATTTGAATTTTGAATTTTGAAAAAAAAAGTAAGAGAAAGTTGGAAAAAAGTGAGAGTGAGAAGAAAATCCATTGAGAGAAGAAATTTGATAAAAGTATGATAGTAAATTACAATGTTGTCCTTAGTCAGGTGAATTGTCAAGTAAATAGGGAGACTTGTTTGAGTAATTTAAATGTCGTTTGTTTGTATAAATAGATTAAGTGTGGTTTGTTTGTATAAATAGATATTAGGTTAGATATAGTAAATAGGGGTAAATTGTAGATTATTTAATATTAATTTAAATATATTAGATTATATAGTGGATTAAAAAAATTAGGAAAAAAAATATTTTTAAATAAAGGGTGTGGGAGCATTTATAATAGATGTGTAAGAAGTACAAAATATTGGAAAATGTGAGATTGAAAGAGAGTGAGTGAGTAAGGAAGAGAAAATAGAATTAAAAAATGATAAATAAAATAAAAGTGGTGATGTGTCAAAAAAGTAAGATGTCTAAAATTGTAATTTTGTAAGTCGTTTGTTTGTATAAATAGATATTAGATTATATAGTGGTGAAGTTTCCACTGATGTAGTGAGTTGAACTTTTAACGTCGATTCTTTTAACAACCAACGTAAAAAGATTTTTTAAAGTTTAAACGCTTAAAGTCGGATATTAATGAAAACCCGATGCAATATAATAGAACGGTTCTGAATAAATATTAGAGCCCATCAATAATTTAGAGAATTAAGAGAATTAGTATTTACCATAATCAAAAACATTTTTTAATAATCCCTCATTTGTCAAAAAAGATTTTTAAGAGAAACTATTTTAAACAAATTCCCATTTTAAAACAATTTTTAGATTTTAGGACAACTTCCCTAAAAACAAACCTTCCATTTAAAGTGATTTTTAGATTATCTTTTTAAGATTTTTTTTTCAAACAAAAAGGATGAATACTTATGATTTAAAAATAATAATTAAAATTAAAATTTAAAACTACAACAAATAAGAATAACAAATATAAAATTATAAATCAGAACAAGTAATGGCCTCTTCGAGGTGGTTGTGAGTTTTAATTTTTGGTTTTAAAATCAATTTCAAAACCAAAAACATGTTCGGATAAAGTGGTTATTAATTTCAAAACTGTTTTCAATCAAAACTCAAAACCAAAAGTATACGTTTTATAATTTATGTTTTTGTTTTAACGCTACCATGTCACCACTAAAATCACCAACCACTACTCCAAAAACCATTTTGACCACCGCCAACCACCACTCTGGCCATTAATCTGACCACCCCCAACTACCACTTTAACCATTGCCATCCACCACCAGCCACTACTTCAAGCACCATCGACCGCCACTCTATCCATCGCTGACCACCACTGACCACCACCACCCACCACTTCAACCAGGGCCGACCACCACTCTATCCATCGCCAACCACAACTCCAGCCACCATTGAACCAGTTACATGGGGGTGGTGAGGGGCTCTCCCTAATCACAAGAATATATGTGGTGTTATGGCTAATGATATGGAGCTGAACAATCGTCACATTTATCGGGAAGCAAACAGGTGTGTTGATGCACTAGCTAATATAGGTTGTAGCCTCAATCGTGACATTGTCTTTTTGATAGAGCTCCTCATACATGTGGAGCACTTAGTTACTCGTGATGTTATTGGAGTTTCTACTCTGCATGTAGTTTTTTTTAAAAATAAATAAATACATTAAATATTTGTAATATTTTTATTCTTTTTCAAACTTAATGTTATATATTGTTTTAATTTAGATAAGTTTTTGATGTATACTTTTTTTTTAGATAAGCCGTTTTTGATGTATACTTATTTTTATGTCCTGATTACAAGATCATATGCTATATACATATATCCTTTGCCTATCTTTCTCGGCATTTTATTACAAGATATATCCTTTGCTGCACCACCTTCTTTTCCAACTTGTTAATAATTCTTCTGACCCTTCATAACATGACTATTTTCCCTCTAATCTACATGATGTTTAAATTAGGGATGGCAAAATGGGCCGGCCCGGTCCACCCCGGCCCGTTTTGCCTTCGGCCCGCTAAAAACGGGGCGGGGCGAGTTAGCCACCAAAAACGGCGAGTTCAAAAGACTAGCCCGGCCCGCTAAGTGATGGTTTGGGGGGTTGTGTCCGCCCACTTTGAATATTTTTTTTTTCAAAGTTTTTGAACAAAAAACTTATATATTTTTAACATTTCAATTTCAATAAGATTTTTCACTTGCTTTTTAAAATAGATTTTTTATAAAGCATTTTTAACAATATTTTACTTTAAAAACTCTTGATATATTCAAAATAAAAGTATAAAACAATAATAGCATTGGAATTACTAGGATTAACTATATATAGCAACTAAAAGTATAAAACAATAATAGCATTGGAATTACTAGGATTAACCATTAAGAAATGTCACCTAGAAGGCTAGAACCATCAACCAAAAGGTCCAAATCCATAATTCGATCTTAAACTTAAAGCAACCAAAATAAGTATTTTGATTGCTTGATAACTAGGGATTAACCATCAAGCAACCAAAATAAATATTTTTAAGAACCAAAAAACCATAATAAGTACAACCTCAAAGTCTAGAGATTCAAATTACATAATATTGGCTAACAAAACATAACATCGTCTAACAAAACAAGAGTGAAACATCTAAATTCTAATCTTCAATGTCAATAACATCAGATGCACACTTAGAACCACTTGGACCCTCTTTTTCATCTTCATTTTCATCATCATTTCCATCTACATCATAAAACAATGAAATAAATATGGTTGGTAGAAAGATGTTTGATCCAATATTATCCAGGATTTAAAATCGAATATCAGGTGGGGAAAATCCACAACAAAACCATATATATATCAGGTGGAGAAAAATCGAATTTCAGCAACAACAAAAAATCAGTTAAGACATGAGAAGCAGGAAACTTACAGTTTGAATCAGATTAGCACCGATTAGATGAGAGTGAGGAGGTTGAATTGGATCCTCTTGTTGAGAGATGAAAATGAGAGCAACAAAAATAGAGAGTAGTACAGAGAAGAGAGGGAGAATCGAGATGAGAGAAGGCTGGTGCTGGTCACTGGTGTCTGGTGGTGAGAAATGAGAGTGAAACTGTGAGACCCTAAAGGAATTTGTTTTTTGGTCAAATAAATGAACTTTTTTGGGAGTGGGTAGAATGGATAGTGGTCAGTGGACTCACGGGAGTGGGCCGCTGGAAATGGAATGAATTTTTTTAAATAAAAATGATTGATCTGAATAATCCATGAAGGAAGTTTTTTAAAAAAAAGGGCTGGCGGGCCGACCCGGCCCATCCTTGCTTTAGCTCGCGGTTGTTTTTTTTTGGCGGATCGCTTAACGGTCACGGTCCCAATATCCTGCACTGCATCGCCTTTTTGGGGTCGGTCGATGTCCGACCCGGCGGGCCAAACCCGTTTTGTCATCCCTAGTTTAAATCACCAAACAAAAATCTTCAAATGATAAGCAAAATGTACGAAACACACCAAAAAAAACAAATCAATCACAAAAAAATTTAAACTAGCTTTGGTGGGGTGTGCCAAGCCTTTGCAATAGTGCAAAGCAAAGGCGACGCTTGAGATTCCCAATAGCAAGCTATTGTGGTGGACTCTACCCCTCAAAAAAGTAATTTAATATCGTGTGGGCCAATGACCCACATATCAGATATTAAACTGATAAGAACAGATACTACACTTGATCTTAGCCAAAAGGCCGAGAAAGGTATGATTTCTGAAGTCGCTTCATGTGGCTTTTATATCTGCTGTGTGCTCACCGCTTCACAAAGTGGTCGATGTGGGACTATCATGTAACAACTAGTATTGGAACTCTCTCACTACTTCTTCCTTTGACTTAAGTTTTGAACTTCAATTATGCAGTAAAAAACAGTTTGTAAACTGTCTCTTCATGGTGACAGAAGATAATGAAAGTAACTTTCCTATAATCTATTCAGGTTGCATAAGATAATGAAAGTAACTTTCCTATAATCTATTCAGATATAATTATTAGAATCAAGGACTTATTGCTAAGCTTGATTAAGGAATAAGGCCTGCTGGTGTATTTTCTGTTAATGAAGCCAATTCAATTACAATATCATATTTTATATATATGATATTTAGCTTTTGGTCATTGTATTGTTTGTCTCTATAATATTTTTTTCATGTTCGAATTAGTCCTTATATAGTCTATGTTTCAGGGATAGAGCCATCATTAACAAAGCCCTTGCTTAATTCAGAGGAAGAGAATAAAGCTATGGATGAAGCTTCAAAATACATTCTTTGAGACAAGTCTATTTGGTTAAAGAGACAGAAAATCTAGTTATGGTAAAATAACTAGATTGTGAATGACCTTTTAACCACCAAAATGTTGTCTTTGTTAGCAGCATCCAAGGTTGTCTAAACCAAATTGATTTTCTTGTAATCTATTCAAATCTAGTGTTAGAGAGTTCAGAGCCTACTGGTGCATTTTCTATTGGGATAGAAAAAAATGTATGGCTGGCTAAGCATGTGTATTATGTCATAGGATATATGCAACACTACATGTGCTCTACATTCACTGACCATATATATTATAAATATATACATGTAATGTTTGTGGCATGATACTATGAATATTGACAAGTATTCACTTTTTAGTCTATAGATATTGAAAAACACAGAGAGATGCTGTATGTTTTTCTTGGTTAGCTATAAATAATTTCCATAACAAATTACAATAACTTCACAGTTAGACACACCATAATAAATTAAAAGAAAGAACAAAAATGCTTCTTAAAAGAAGCTATTTAAAACAACTTCCCATCTAAAGTAATTTTTTAAAAAAGTTGATGAAATACTCATGATTTATTTAAGTAAAATAAAAAGCTATAACAAAGAAGCTCTAACGAGTTTTAAACTAAGAAACTGACATTTTCCCCTCCCCTAACTACCAACCACTAAAATTTGCATATAAAAATCAAATCATATCAAATCTAATCTAATCAAAAACAACAAACTAAATCAAACACAACAAATTTAAACTAGCTTTGTTGGGGTGCGCCAGGCCTTTGTAATAGTGCAACGCAAAGGCGGCACTTGAGAGCCCCAATAGCAAGCTATTGTGGTGGACTCTCCCCCTCAAAAAAGTAATTTAATATCGTGTGAGTCAATGACTCACATATCAGATATTAAACTGATAAGAACAGATACTACACTTGATCTTAGCCAAAAGGCCGAGAAAGGTATGATTTGTGAAGTATCTTCATGTGAGTTATATATTTGTTGTGTGCTCAACTTCTTTACAAAGTGGTCGATGTGGGACTATTTATGTAACAGGTGGAATTGGAATTCTACTGCTACTTCTTCCTTTACAGCTTAAATTTTGAACTTCAGTGTTTGTAAAAACAACTGACATATCTATCGATTGACAGATATTGAATATCTAGTTCTGATAAAGATTTTGAACTATTTAGCAGCATTTCAGGTTGTGTAAGATAATGAAAGTAACTTTTCTATAATCTATTCAGATAAAATTATTAGAATCAAAGAATTATGCTAAGCTTGATTAAGGTATAAGGCTTGCTAAGTCTATATGGCCTTGGAGGTGTTATTTGATCTTAATGGACTCATATAATTATTTATTAAACGCCTGGTTATTCTTGTATTATTTATGAAAAGAAATATCATGAAAAAGACCAAGTCAAACATGGTAATATCCCTACATTTATGGGAAGTGGGTATAAGGAGTTAATCGCCTAGAGGCTATAACATTTCTAAAAACAATTGTTTTTAGAAATGTTATAACCTCTAAGCGATTAACTCCTTATATGACAACCAACAAGTCAGCCAACTAGGCATTTTTGGGTTAGTATAGGTTTCTTATACATTTGTTGTTAGCCATGATGAGCGGTTACCTATACATTTGTTGTTAGCCATGATGTAATATGTTAGGTAGTGGGATAAGAACGTGGCAAATAGGGTTAGTATAGGTTTCTTATGTAGTCTTTGTCTATAAATACTTCGTGTACATATTATTTTTGACACACCATTCAATGAAACACAAGTCTTTACTTATTTAGTTTTCTTTTATCGCTTTTATCTTTCATTTTCATGCAAACTTGATTTAATAGTTCAACCTTCTACACTAGACGCTTTCTAAAGTAGTGTAGGAACTCACAGTTGAGAAACAGAGTCCATTTTTCGGTGCAATCGCCCGATCAACATGAAGATCAGTGTTAGAAGTGTGAGTTAGCCAAAGTAACACTTATTCTATTGAGCAAACGCCTAATCATCCGAACAACTAATCAGTTAATTGACTAACTAAATGACTAGTCGGCTAAGCACCAAATTTGCACGAGAACACTATGAAAATCATTGTACTAATACTTAATCACCTTAACCCATAATTAGAGACCACGAATATTGAGAAGTTGTGAGTCATCTTTACATTTGTTAACTTTTGCTCGGTTTCATATTTTCCTAAAAGTATGAAGTTTTGAATCTTTTGACAAATGGCATAATCAATAATGGTGTACTTCAATTTTCTACTTAATTCCTCAGAAAGAAGGCTACAGACAACACAAGATAGGATAGTCTCATGATTCTACATCATCACATTCTACTTAAAACCCTTTTTGGAAAGAATTGCGGTCAAAGAATAAATAAACAAATAAAAAAATCAAAAAGGAAGACAATATCATCAACACCAAGAAGTTCATTAGATTAGAGATTTTCCATAGTTACCTAAGTTCAAACTCAAGATCTCTACTTTATGCATGAGAGTAAGTAAAGAATATTTATCACTCCATCAACCCAAAAAACAACATTAATTTTGAACTAGTTTTGGTGGGGTGTACCGGACCCTTGCAATAGTGCAACACATGGGCGACACTTGAGAGCCCCAATAGCAAGCTATTGTGGTGGACTCTCCCCCTCAAAAAAGTAATTTAATATCGTGTGAGCCAATGACTCACATATCAGATATTAAACTGATAAGAACAGATACTACACTTGATCTTAGCCAAAAGGCCGAGAAAGGTATGCTTAGAAAAGAGGCTCTGTGTGCCTTTTATATTTGTTGTGTGTTCAGCTGTTTCATTGAGTAGCCAATGTGGGACTATTATGTAACAAATGTATTGAAACTCTTCATTGAATCACAACTTGGCTATTTGATTTAAGGAAACTAATACATCTACTAAATCAAAATGTTGTAACATGTAATAGTTTTGAACTTGAACTTATTATAAGATTATATAATCATTTTTACATTGTTTAAAACTCAAGACACAGACAGAGTATCACTTAGTATCAAAATTAAAAACTCAAGACAGAAAAATATCATGCATCAAACAACATATAATTTTCTTAGTATTGAGCACTTCAATATGCAACACTGACTAGACCAGAAATTGCCAACTGTGTGAACAAACTCTGTTAGTTTCTGGTCTGCCCACTGGAATTTCATTGGAGAGCAGTAAAAATAGTACTCAGGTACTTGAGTGGGACAATCTATCATGGTTTGCATCTCAAACCTGCTCCAACAGATACTAAGTACTCACAACGGGTGTATTGTGATAGTGATTGTCAAGTGATCCAGATGATAGAAATAAGCCTTGGTAGCTAGTGTCATGGAGTTCAAATTGGTAGCTAGATCGAGTGCAGAGACAGAGTATAGAGAGAGAGATGGCTCAAGCCACAACAAAACTTCTATGTGACAAACTGACAATCTTTCAGCTGTGTTACTAGCTCATAATCTAATCCTGCACTCCATAATGAAAAAGCATATTGAATTACACATTCATTTTGTGAGAGAGAAACTCACTATCAAGCATGTACGTACCAGCTACAATTGCAGACATTCTCACAAAACCATTTGGGACAAGCAGCATGTTTTATGTATACTTTGCTGCATGAATACCATGGATATTGACAAGCTTTTACTTTTAAGTAAATACATACAGAGAGAACTATCCGTAGAAATTATGTCTAATTATTCTTGGTTAGCTATAAATATTATTAAACAATCTCCTTACAAAATTATAATCACCTTACAACTTTGCAAGTGTTGATTACAGAAAATTCCAAATAAATTGAAAATAAACTTAGTATAATGAAGACTATCTTTCATGTACTTTGCTATAAATATGATATGAATATTATTTTTTGACAGAAGAAGCATGACATTATAGGGAGAAACTCCTTAAATTTTGCGAATATTTAAATTTAAATTTAAATTCAAAAAAATTAATTTAACTTCAGATTAAATTATGTTTTGGAGTTATAAAAAACATTTTTTATTGTACAACACTAAATTTTTTTATTGTACAACACTAATGCATACCGATGATACCAAAATCTACAAAACCGTGGTTGTCTTATGTTCAGAGTGAGATTCGTTGAAAGTAATGAGTTTACTAAATCGTGGTTGTCTTATGTTCAGAGTGAGATTCCACCAAGAACATGATATAGAGATGAATTTCAGAGGAGAAATCAAGAAGATGAAATTACCGCTTTCCGTAAGTGGATTTCAGTTTCTGAGCGATGCCCAAAAACTGAATGTAGACCTGTAAACACTATCCAGTCATGATGGTACCACACTTGTTTACTACCATCGCGTTAGGACCCGACCTAAGGGCATGGTTGAGTTTTGTTCCTAAAAAACCGTGTGGATCACCAATCAACCCTAATTTAAGATGTTAAGCACATATTATATATGATGGTGATTGGGTGGGAGGGAAAGTGGTCATAGGGTGGGAGATGGCTACTGTAGTGTGGGGAAAAGTGAAAGGGGTGGTTTTAAGAGGTAAGGGCATTTTTCTTTACTGTGAAGCGAAGAAAGAAAAAAAGTTTGATTTTGAGGGCCTCCTATCGCTGCGTCTCACCCTCCATGATAGAAACACACTCCTGATTGGTTGAAAGTCATGAGTTTACTAAATCGTGTTGGTCCTATTTTCAGAGTGAGGTTCTACGTAAATTTCAACTATTCATGGAGAGCGTTGGAAAGTGTTTAGAAATTTGGAATTGCAATATTCTCATCTTAGTACAAGTTTTTAAGAAAACACTCTTGAATATTATTTATTCCAAAGAATGTGAATTAGGCAGGCTTTTCCCATTTATATTCTCCGTCAAAGGGTGTGAATCTTATTTCTCAAGAACAAGTTACTTTTTAACTCTTCTAATCATAACTTCTTACTATGACCTTTTTCTATAGTACTATATTTTTATGTTGGAATTAAAAGGAAAAGTAAGCTAGGAATATCCAACTCAAGAGACTTGAGGGGATACATTCTTATGAAACCTTCAAATTTTATTATTAGATTAAATTCTCAATAGCATATACTTGGAATAATGTTGAAACAAATCCCCACTTGAATTACAGGGTATATGAATGCACAAAAATCCCTTTTAAGCTCCTGTTATCAGCAACTGGCAAATTGTAGATTATCTAGCCTAACAAAATCAATCACAAAAAAAATTAAACTAGCTTTGGTGGGGTGTGCCAAGCCTTTGCAATAGTGCAAAGCAAAGGCGACACTTGAGATTCCCAATAGCAAGCTATTGTGGTGGACTCTCCCTCTCAAAAAAAGTAATTTAATATCGTGTGCACTAACGATGCCACATATCAGATATTAAACTGATAAGAACAGATACTACACTTGATCTTAGCCAAAAGGCCGAGAAAGGTATGATTTCTGAAGTCGCTTTATGTGGCTTTTATATCTGAGATATACTATTGCTTTCTTGACTCTTTCGATGTGGGACTCCTATGCAACAGCAGCTTAGAACACTGTCTTTTCTAATCCAAAATTTGGCTATTCGTTCCTAACAGTAAATGTGTATACAGTATATATACATTACACTTTGAATTCAAACTTATTGGAAAAATCAAAATGGAATCTGATCAATATAATTTCATTCTTTAACTGCTTCACTTACTGTTAATTACTCTTTGAACTCAAACTTATTGGAAAAATCCTCTTTTACATAGTGATTTTTAAAGTTTATAGTACGTTAACTATTCTTTGTGTTCATTGTATTATTAATTATTTATTATAATAAAAAGAAAAAAATGTAGTATGAAATAATGAATAGTAAAAATATTAAAAGAAAAAATTGTAGCTTTTGCGGTGACGACATTTCACAATGGTTTTTAGTGGAGTTCCAAACAAGTTGTCCCTTAGTAACCTATCATTAAAGCTAGACTAGATGAGCAAGTGTAGCTAAACAATAATGTGGCATGTGAGTGAGGGCCACTAAATGATTACAAAATGGTTTTTAGTGGAGTGCCAATTAACTTGTTGCATTGTGAGTGTTTTTTTTTTATATTTAGACAAAATGTCAAATAAACACAACACGTACATATTAATGTTGTTCACACTCAAGTTCGAATCTAAGAGTCAGTATCTCTGTGTCACTGAAATTGCCAAGACGAATATCAATGGTGACTTTTGCGCTGTGAGTGTAACTCATAAACTTTAATGGGATAGTAAAACATGAGAGAGAGAGTAAATATAAGGCACAACATATTATAAGGCGCCAACGTTAAGGTGCTCTTAGTCCCTCAACTTACACTCTCTCTTAATTAGAGAGACTAATACATGAAAATGAGATAGAAATTTAACTCATTTCCTTATTCAACTTGCATGTTATTTTGGGAAAGAAGACTTCACTTGCATTTTGGAAGTGGAGAACCGCACAAAACAACTTATTATGAGAGTAGACAGAAACATCAAACTTTTGTAGATTCCCACGCTGTGGAATCTCACCGCACAATAAATTGTAACTAACGTTCAAGTTCAACACATTCTCTATCCCTTGAGGTAGTTTCCCATAGATTTGATTCCGACTCACATCTAAAGTAGCCAATTGGTTAGACACCTTTACTTTCCCCAAGTCAAAACTAAACTTGTTACCAGAAATATCTATCACATTTGCACCTTTAGCGGAACCAAAAAGGAATGAAGCATCTCCTTCCAATTTGTTATTAGCCAATTGTAAATTGAACACATCAGAGAAGGTTTTTGGGAGTGTCCCTGAGAGTTGGTTATTGTAGAGTTCTATACCCCCAAATTTAGAATATCCAGGAGGGATTGGACCTGTAACGAATTTAGAAATTTTATTAGTAAGAGCAAAAATATGTCAACAATATCTTTATATAAGAAATCATTATAAATGTTAGCAACATATATAATTTTGTGACACAATTAAGTCCGAAAACCTAACGTGCTTTGTGTCAATTGGTGTATTTTGTGTTAGATTATGTTTCCATTTTTTATCTTTTTAAGAAATTGTTTCAAGAGAGCAACACCTATTTTTTAATGGAGAAGTTTATGGAAGTTAGCTGAAATTAAATTATGAACATGCTATAAGATGTTTCCTTAAGCTTTCTCAAATAGTCTTATATAGATAAACTCAAATAAATCAATCCAAACAGATCCAAGAATCGTCTTTACCTGTAAACTTGTTGTTATTCGCGAATAGTGCATTTAGTTTGGGTAATTGAGATAGAGAGGGAGGTAATGGGCCAGATAATTTGTTGGATTGGAGTTGTATGGTGTCAAGATTTTTGAGTGTAGGTGGGAAATAAGGTATTGGGCCTGAAAGGCCCGTTTGCTGGATAGCAATTTCTTTAAGATGGAGGAGTTTAGAAATGGGCTTTGAAGGAATTGGGCCTGTGAGATTTGGTAGGGAGTTGAAAAAGATATTCTCTAAGTAACGTAGGTTACCAATGGAAGGTGGAAATTGAGAAGTGAGGTGTTTGTCATCTAAGACTAAGAGACTTGAAACGCGGTTTTTGGAATGAGGATCTTCTGAGTCACAGGAAACACCTTTCCAATTATCTACACAACAATCAGAGTTGGGTTTCCATGAAGAGAGACTAGTTGGGTTGTTGAATTCTTTCTTGATTTGGAGAAGGGCTTTTTTGTCATCTTTGTGGCATTTTGCTAATGCTTGAGAAGAAAAAGAAAGAAGGAATGTGAAGAAGAATGAGAGAGACAAGTTGGTAGACAACATTGTGTTGGGTTGGGTTGAAAATGGAATGTTGAGATGAGGAAATAGGAGGGGGTGTTTATAGAAAAGAGGGGTGCGGTGAGATTAGGATAGAAGATAGAGTATACAAGTTATTGGCTAGCTATCAAGTTGCCACGTCATCCAACAAAGCATTGTTTCACGGGTAGAAAATCTTTCGATAAAAATATCGTATCATTGTAATGCAAGTTGCAACGAGGGAAACATGCTTGGTAAAAGGAAGAGTGAAAAATTAAGCAAACATGTGATGTGAACCATGCAGAGGGGAAATCACGACAAAAAAAAATTTAAAAAAATCCTTGTAAAATATTGACGTTTTTAAATAAGCTTTCGCTGTTAGATTTATATAACAGTGAGGGCTTCTTTAAAAACGTCAATATTTTACAATAGGCGCTTTTAAAAAAACGCTTCAATCCACGTCAATCCACCACGCCATCCATATCAAATTCTAAGTTAACTCTCTGTTATGTAAAACTAACAATGAACACTTTCTTTAAAAACGTCAATATTTTATACGCTTTTTTAAATAAAAAAATTGCGAGAAACTTTAAATGAATTTCTCGCAATTTTGCAGGGGCTTATAATATATTTAAGCCTTTAAATTTTAAGTAAAAATATGTTCAGTTTTTATATTTTCAATTATTTATATATTATACAAAAAGAGTATGTCATGAGTAATAAATAATTAAACGTATAATAATAATAATTTTATTCAAAACAATTAAGTTTATTAGTTATTTTTAGCTTTCTATAATTTTTAAAAGATAAGTAAAAAGTAAAGAAAGAATTATTAGTTGTCGACATGATGATTGTTCTTTCATGTGTGCAATTTTTGCATGTCCACATGTCATCTTTATCATAGCTTGAGATTCTTTAGCTATAGTTTGAATTGAACTCTAAGCTGAAGTTGCATAGTGACAATATCTTATCATCATATCTATGCATTTTAGAGAGTCTCCCGCTCCACTTTCCCTCCAAAACTCTCACTCCTCCTCGTGATAAAATACGTAAAGTTTGATGTTAAACAGCGTGTTTTGGAGTATTTTAATATTCGGAAAAAAAAAATTACCGTTCAAAAACATAAAGTTCATTCCTCGATTGATATTCCATTTGTTGAAATAAATAATAATTTTGTGACATACGTAAAGTGCAATGTTAAGCAGTTAGTTTTGGTACTTTAGCATTCAGGAAATTCTAATTGTTCAAATACTCAAAGTTCATTCATCAATAACTGATTTGGTAGAAAAAAATAATTTCGTGACATAAACCCGTGCAACTCACCCTTTTAGTGATTCCACCACTTTAAAAAATCAATTTATTTTTATACTTATTCTTTTTATATTTTTTAGCACCATATTTTTCAGAATTTTTAAAAAAGTTATTTTTATACTGCTTCTCCTTATCTTTCTGAACCTGAAATATTTATTAAATTGATTTAATTCGGTCACTACCTATTCATATATTGAATTCCTTTCTTCTTAGTATATATGGATAGTCATTTTCAATTTTATAATCTTATTGTTTAATTTAATATTATAATTTAATTTTTATTCACAGATATTATTTTACAAACCAATACGGTTACTATGGATTATGTGTATGGAACAATTAATCTAGATTATATACACGTTAGATTTTAGTTTTTAAGCTCGCAATTAATTAACGTTTTTTATTACACACTTTTTTTAATTCATACATACTTTCGATTTAAACAAGACTTTTTTATATTGCATTTTAATAAAGAAATTTTACTCAACCAAAATTCTATATCAACTTGAATCTTTAGATAAGTGGATCCAACATATGTGCTTACAGCTAGAGGTTATTGGGGCAGGGTAAAGGTATTTGTATCATTAACTAGCAAGATATTTATGTGAATGCATGTTATTACGTTTTCATACATTTTTGAAACATAATTATTTATAAAAGAAAATGTTTACTTTGCCACAAATAAAGTTAGTTGATTTAGCTTTCTAAAGAAAAAGTGGAAGTACTCAAGTAATGAAAATAATTATATCAAGGGCGGGGTACTACCACTACTACCAAAAACAAAGGTTGCCAATGATGGTCAAATCTGCCGCTAACAAAGAAAAAATCCATACCTAATGATATTTTGCAACGGAAGACAGGCCAATTCCCTCTCTAAAATGATGGTCGCTAACACATAGCGATTGGATTTGGAAATCAGTCGCAAATTAATGAAGGTCAAATTTGTCGCTAATTGAAATGATATGTGTTCTAATTATCTGCTTTTTTTGGAAATATCTAAAGACTTGTTTTTTAATTCATTGTATACGAGGAAATTGTGTTCTACATACTTTTGGCAAATATGTTCTCACCATTAATTAAACTTGAAATATTTACAAAATATAGTATTAGCATTTAAATTGTGAAGTATTTATCATCAACCAACACTATTGACCTAGTGGCATAAATTACCTAAGACATGGAGGTCAATCCGGTGCTCCCATATTCCATAAATTCGGTGTTCTTTTAGTCACGAAATTTGCTCCTGCTCAAACAATAATCCAAACGGAAAAAGAGTAAAGTATTTATCCGTAAGGCCTAATTAAACTAGCTAATGTCGAAAATGTTTGGCTCGATACTATGTCCCGAATTCGAATCCAATACCTCATAGTTGTGTTTGTGAGCTTCAGGAGTCATTTGTCATTCTGTCTATAGACCCAAGAAAAGAGTAAAGTGTTTTTTTTAAAATGAAGTTAACTCTAATGTTAACATGCCTGAGTTTTGAATAAAACATTCCAAATGATTTTAATCGATTAAATATATTAAGATCTTAATTAAAAGATTGAAAATGAAAGATGCATATAATGTAGAAAGCAATGATAGAGACTAATTATAATAATTTAAAATCTAAGAAATAATCTTGCTTAAAAAAGTTGTTGTATCCCTAAAATCAAACATTAATAATTGATATTGTTAGTCCGTGGGCATAAGCCGCATAAGCTATTTATGGATATAGAGGTTTCGATTCGGTGTTTAGAATTTGATTCTTACAATGAGATAAACTCGATATTGGGCATGCGAAATTTATTTCTAAGTATAAATATATATTAATTTTTCGTTAAAAGTTTTTGCACACTCTGTGAATAGCCAACAATAGTCCAAACTACAAAAATCAAACATTAATTATTAATTATAATAGATTGAGTCAAGATAATAATAACAAAGCATTTATTGGCTACCTTTTCTATCAGGATGTCGGATGGACTTGCTAACTTGGAGTGTCTTATGAAGATGAGCTAGTTATTTTTAAACCCTTCCTCCCAATAATAAATTGTTAGTTGATCTTGATGTTATTAAATTTAAATCTGTTATCTATTTGTGCGTTTTCAGCCCGTTGAACTTAAAACAAAAAGATAATAACAAAGCAAAGTGATCTAAAACACAACTTGGTGTTTTGCAAAAGGCTAATATAACGCTTTGTTGTTTAATAATTTGAGGAAACATTTTACTTTATCGGTTTCAAAGAAAAATTCAAAACGCCAAAATGAATGTTGGTTCGATTAGTAAGGAGTTGGTTACGTATCATGAAAGTTGTGAGAGTTCAACTCTCGCGGTTTATGTAAGAACCTTTTTGGTGGGTGATCTCAGAATACTGTACAGTAAGACTCAAAAGTCTTGAGAACTGCTCGACTCAAATTAACTCCCGAAACCCAACTCACCTAAACTTTCTGTAAAAAAAAAAAAATTCAAAACTTATAAAATACGTGACAAAAACATGTTCAGTTCATGTAGACAGACACTACACAGTAGCTCTAGCTGTTGCTGTTTTACAGCTGGATGTGATCTGTCTCAGCATCAAATCCTCTTTTACTTGGTGACTTTTTTATAAAAACACAACCATAGGATTTTTTTTAATTGTTCATCTTTTAGTAAATTTTCTTATTATTTAGAAAAATGATACTAGCAGCAATCTTTTCCACACACTCACTGTCCAAACATTAACTTTATGATCGACTGAAATTCAGGTAGGTTGTTCCACTAAGTTATCACTTATTAACTATCACTATGTTTAGGGCGTCCTATTTATTAGCGAATAGCAGATGAAATTAGCAGGTAAAGAGTATTTGTGTTTGGTAAACATTAGAGTTGTTTTTCGGATAGTGTTTAGCTTTGATTCAAATGCTACTTCAAATATTGTTTTTTCAAGTGCTAACAGATAGGGGATTGCGTCTCACTTCTTTTTGGCATTTTTGTCCTCTTTATTTTTCTTAAATTACTTCTCTATATTTATTAAATAAATATAATCATGAGTTAAATAAATATGTATTTTTATGTCATTTTATATTTATCAGCTAGTTCAACCGCTAGTTTTACCAAACACATCATTTACTATCAATTAGCTTATCCGCTATTCGCTATCCACTAGCTCATTCAATATCCGCTAGCTTATTCGCTATTCACTAACTCATTTACTATCCGTTAGCTTATTTGCTATCCGTTATTTTTTACCAAAGAGCCTAAAACAAAATGAGCATGTGAAGCTAGAAAATGATGTGCCCTGTGAGGGCCACTAAAGGATTACAAAATAGGTTGTTTAAATTCCACATATCGCCACTGGTGGGTGTTTATCTTATTTTTCTTATTTAGCACGATGTTAAATAAACACTTTCATTGTAGAGATTTTGGGTGCTTGTAAAGAGAGGTGTTTATATAAGAATTCTCTCTTATTTTATGAGATTTGTTTAAGAAAAAAAAATGATGTGTACATATATGGTCCATTTAGGTACTCACGGGGAGAGTGCTTCATTGAAGATGTTCTTACGACATCTTTTAGAGACAACTAAATGGTTGCATATAAGCAATTCATACTTACCTTAGATGTTTATATTTCACCTTATATTTATATTTTTTGTCTTGTTGAGAGAGAAATAATTATATTTTAATATTTTATTATTGTCCATATAAGCAACTAAATGGTCCATTGATTTTTTGCATTGGGATTATTATCCAAATCAACTTTAATAGGAAAAAATCAAAAGAACTGCAAGAGAGACAAAATAAAATAAGGCACTATATATTATTAAGCGCCAACGTTAAAGGTGCTCTTAGTCCCTCAACTTACACTCTCTCTTAATTAGAGAGACTAATACATGAAAATGAGATAGAAATTTAACTCCTTTCCTTATTCAACTTGCATGTTATTTTGGGAAAGAAGACTTCACTTGCATTTTGGAAGTGGAGAACCGCACAAGCACTTATTATGAGAGTAAGTAGACACATTAAACTTTTGTAGATTTCCACGTTGTGGAATCTCGCCACACAACAAATTGTAGCTAACATTCAAATTCAACACATTCTCTATCCCTTGAGGTAGTTTCCCATAGATTTGATTCCGACTCACATCTAAAGTAGCCAATTGGTTAGACACCTTTACTTTCCCCAAGTCAAAACTAAACTTGTTACCAGAAATATCTATCACATTTGCACCTTTAGCGGAACCAAAAAGGAATGAAGCATCTCCTTCCAATTTGTTATTAGCCAATTGTAAATTGTAAATTGAACACATCAGAGAAGGTTTTTGGGAGTGTCCCTGAGAGTTGGTTATTGTAGAGTTCTATACCCCCAAATTTAGAATATCCAGGAGGGATTGGACCTGCAACGAATTCAGAAATTTTTATTAGTAAGAGCAAAAGAATGTCAACAATATTATATAAATCATAGACTCAAATAAGTCAATTCAAACAGTATTATATAAATCATAAACTCAAATAAGTCAATTCAAACAAATCCAGAAATCGTCTTTAATTACCTGTAAACTTGTTGTCATTCGCGAATATGGCATTCATTTTGGGTAATAGAGATAGAGATGGAGGTAATGGGCCAGATAATTTGTTGAATTGGAGTTGTATGGTGTCAAAGTTTTTCAATGTGGGTGGTAGATAAGGTATTGGGCCTGAAAGGCCCGTATGCTGGATAGCGAAGTCTTTAAGGTGGAAGAGTTTAGAAAAAGGCTTTGAAGGAATTGGGCCGGTGAGATTTGGTAGCCCACGGAAAAAGAAAGACTCTAAGTAACGAAGATTGCCAATGGAAGGTGGGAATTGCGAAGAGAGTTGTTTGTCATCTAAAACTGTGAGACTTGAAACGCGGTTTTTGGAATGAGGATCTTCTGAGTCACAAGAAACGCCTTTCCAATTAAAATTTAGGCAACAATCAGAGTTGGGTTTCCATGAAGAGAGACTAGCTGGGTTGTTGAATTCTTTCTTGATTTGGAGAAGGGCTTTTTTGTCATCTGGGTGGCATTTTGATAATGCTTGAGAAGAAAAAGAAAGTAGGAATGTGAAGAAGAGTAAGAGAGACAAGTTGGTAGACATTGTATTGTGTTGTGTTGTGTTGTGTTTGAAATGGGAGGGGGGTGGTTTTATAGTAAAAAGAGGGGTGCCGTGAGATTAGGATAGGGTGATAGTAAGAAGATATTTTGTAATTTGTGACTCACGGTAGAAAGAATTTCAATAAAAAGAAATCTAGTATCATTCCCTCAAAAAGAAAAATAGAGTACTCCCTCCGTCTCAAATTGTTTGTTGTTTTAGCAAAATTAATTTGTCTCAAATTAATTGTTGTTTTAGATTTCCAATGAAACTTTTTATGTTCTTTTACACTTATACCCCTATTAATTATGACAATTTTTTACCTTCAATAAAAAATTCATATTTATCTAGGTAGAGAGATAAATGGTTAAATGGTAAATTAGACAACATTTTTTAAAGAATCTAGACTCACAATCATTTTTCTTAAAGGATGTGTCAAAACCTTAAACTGCAAACAAAGTGGGACGGAGAGAGTAGTATTTTATATAATTTTTTTTGAATCCCTCAAAATTTAAATGAGGGTATTTGGAAAAAAAAATAACAATCCTATGAACAAACTTTTTGATAATGACTTTTTTTTGCAGCAATTGATCTAGGGTATTGGATCCGCCACCGAGTTTAAATGGACTTCAATGCCAAATCAAACATACACCAAAACACTAGGTTGGCTCAACCAATTCCAACTTTTAACAAAATAAAATAGAAAAAGTATTCAAAAAAATATAAAAAGCGGGTCTATCCTACCGATGGGGCAAAATGGCTAGGTACTTTTCTTGGCCTCTATTTAGTGAGTCTGTTGGACCGAGCCAAAATTGACACATTTGATCTCAATCCGTGAATGATACTACTTTTTTTATTCGAGAAGTTCCAACAGATTAGGATAGGGTAGTAGTAAGAGAAGATAGTGTACGCAAGCTATTGGCTACCAAGCTTCCACGTCATCCAACAAAGCCATGTTTCACGGGTAGAAAATCTTTCGATAAAAATATCGTGCTACTACTATCATTGTAATGCAAGTTGCAACGAGGGAAACGTGCATGGTGAAAGGAATGGTGAAAAAATAAGCAAACATGTGATGTGACACATGCAGAGGGAAAATCAGACAGAAAAATCTACTCACTCAAGCTAAAAAAAGCACTTTCAATTTGAGTGACTTTATTCGTGCAGAAAAAACATGTGAAATTGTGAATATAGTATGAGATAAAGAATTATTAGTTGTGGACATGATGATTGTTCTTTTCTATTTGCAGCTTTTGCATGTCATCTTCATCATAGCTTGAGATTCTTTAGCTATTTAAACTCTGAGCTACTAGCATTGCATGGTAATATAGGAGGAGTACAAGATACTCCTCGTATTTGGTTCGAATTTTAAACTAGATACATCAATCTCTGTTGATCAAGTTTTACTTATATTCTATAGCAGAGGAAGTAAAGAGAATGATATGGACGTTCTGAATCTTGATAGGTAGATCCGACATATGTGCTTCCAGCTGGATGTTACTATTTGTTTTTTTGCAAAATGAATCAACTTTATTTTATTCATGATAAGTTTAAGAATACATGTCGGAACATCATGGAAGATACTCCCTCCGTCTCATATTATATGATTTTCTAGGCAAAAAAATTTGTCTCATAATATATGACTTTTTATAATACCAATGCAACATCAACTTTCTTTTCTAATCATACCCTTCATTATTTAATATATCTCTTCTTACAATTCTATTTTTTATGTTTCCAATGTCATTAATAAAGGATAATTTGGTAAACTAACTCACAATCTCTCTTTTTCATACAAAATTAACTACTTTTCTTAATTCCTATGTCACAACCTTAAACGACATGTAATATGGGACGGATGAAGTATGAGAATTGGCTGAAAACTATGAGTTTTGATGATCACAAGTATTTGTGGGACATTTCGAAGGTAGAGTGACACAAATATAAAGATAATGCTATTTTTTTCCAAAAAAAGATAATGTTATTTATTACATTTATTATTATATTGTATGTGTCACTCTCACTCTCTTCGAAAATTTATCTTTCTCTTAGAAAATTCTGCATCTGAAAAACGAGAAACAATTCTTACTATAATTTAAAATACAACCATAAATAGAGTTTAACAATGAATTTGTACTGAAGTCATTCACTACCATTTTGGCATCAAGCTTGGCAATTACATTTTTAAAGGCTAGTTCGCGCACCAACTCAACAGCTAGAATAAGACCCATGGCTAGAGATTACTCCCTCTGGACTCATATAAGCAACTAACAACTTTTTAGATTCATTGAAAATGTAATGTATCTGAACTTACATTAAGTCCAAATACATCACCTTTTCAATGAATCTAAAAAAGTATTAATTGCTTATATATGAGTTCAGAGGGAGTACTATTTATTGGGTGTGGTATTATTTGTATATCATTAACCAATAAGATATCTATGCAAATGAGAGTTAATGATAGAGATCTAACATTTGATGATGTGTCAAGTAAAAAGTTCACCGGAGAAAATTCTAAACATTTTTAAGATACAATTTTATTAGAAAATAAATTTTTACATTGCGACAAATTTAATTTAGTTGCTTTAGTTCTCTAAAAATATAGAAAGAGTAAAAATAGTCAAGTAATGAGGGCATGCAATTTCAGCTACACATAATCCGAATTTACCATAATGCTTTGCTTCAACATGTACTTAAATTACAACAGTCACCGAAATTGTTAAGCTAGATATCATGTCCTGAATTCAAATATGGGCCCTTGCAGTTGTATGTATGAATTTCGAGTGGCACTTGCCACTTTGTTTATAGAAGAAAAAATTACAACAATCATGCACTGACTACCATAACCAAAAAACTATGAAATCCATTCAGCCTCAGCCACTTGTTTGCAGTGATCGTAATTCATATATTTAACATTGCTTATGGAAGCAACAACTGAGAAATTTCACTTCCATTGGTACCCTAGCTAGTATAACTCATGGGTTGATTTACTTGCGCTTGAATACAATGACAATGGCAGTGCAGTTATCTTTGCAGCGACGCTCGCGAATAGCTTCCTTTACAAGACGACGGCTTACAGTTGCTACAGGTAGCCCCTCCTACAAATATGTTCAATTCAACTTTTAGTCATGTAAGACAAAATCCTAAAAGAAATAGAACATTATTAAAATAACATTCTCCAAAAGGGGAAAAAAAACTTGTAAGAATTCACTAGGATGTAACTACCTTATCATCTTTCACTGAGAGAAAAATAACTTCCACTCCTCAACTCATAAAATTATCTCCTACTCCCATTTCTCATGAAGCCACTTGTCATCTTCATATTATGACATGCATATATAGTTCATATTAAAAATCAAGTAATTTCTCCTTAATTTCTTTGATTGATGCTTGAATTTCAATTAAACATAACAAGATATATGTAAATAACCTTTAATTATTGCATATTTTTATATTAGTATTTCTACCTAATTCATGTAAAAACTAGTAGATTAATTTATCAACTAAACTAATTTTTCAAATATTAAACATAACAAGATTAATGTTTTCAAATAGAAGTCAAAATAGTTTAAGTTGCAGGTAATGGAAAAGACAGAAACAAGTTCTTAGTTCTTACATTCAACAGCTTCTGAACAAAATCAACAGCATCACTGGGACCAAATACCTGACACAAAAATGCCATTTGCATCTCAGAAAAGTTTATACAAAACCAGCAAAATGAGCTCTGGTACAACGTATATGGGTAAAAAATGACATACCCCCCACAAGCCATCGCAGCCAAGAATGATGAAATGATCCCTATCAGTAAGGTCAAAAGAATGGATATCTGGGGTTACAGTAAGACCCACCTGCATGACATATAATTCCTCAAGATTACAAAAGACTTATGGGTCTTCAAATACTCTTTTAGGCCTAGTATGCTATAGAGATATTTTCTTTGGATCTAGATTCTCTATTGCGTGCGCAGCACGTCTTTGCATCGGCGTGGACCGTCCGTTCTAGAGAGAGAACACCTCTCTCTCTTTCAATCGGATGGTCCACGATGGTGCAGCCGAGCTGCACACAACAGAGATCCATGTCCATTTTCTTTTGGTAACTGACAGGATGAACAAGTAAACTGTCCCAAAAGTGACAGGCGAACCTTTTGAACTGGCGATCTCCAAAAGCTCTAGAAACTTCTAGACGCCCTTGTAATCGTCCATTTGAGCTCACAACACCACCAGCCTAGAAAATATGACACTAGAGAACTAATAGAGGACACTCCAATAGCACATATATACATAGACAAATTCATTCTAAAATCAATTTTAAAATGAAATGCATCAAAAAATGAATACTTCAATCACTTTTAAGAGTGATGGTTCTGGAAAATAATTATAATATTAGAGCATAACTTAATGCAACAGGTATTGCTAAATAATGCCGGGTTCTGGCAATATAATCAATCATCATTGAGGCATTTTAAACCTTCTGAATTCGTGCACGCTCCTGTGGGAATATAGGTTTGTGTTCTCTTGTCAAAACAATGGCCTTTAGCGCTTGGATTCCATCTGAGTTATTTTCCGATCCATTCGTTATGGTGGACCGAGCTAAAACTGCTTTGGCATCTCCTACATTTGCGATAAAAACCTAACAGAAATTCATCAAACAGAAAAAGACAAAGCGTTATCACCGGATGCATAGAGTTCAGAAACAAAGCAATAGCAAAGGAATAGATATCAAGAAAGTGAACAGCTATTTTTATCCCAATTTGTTAGCAAGATTTCTCAACAAAATATTGTTAACTATCTAGCTATGGTGTTTACCTTCAGTTAGCATATGGCTCAACTAAACATGTGAGCATCTGAAACAAGCAGCATAAACTACTTGTATAGTAAATGGAAAATGCGTAATGTAAGACTTACTTTTTGTCCCAATACCCAAACACATACAGCTGTAGCACCATCCTGCCATCCTCCTGGAAAAAATACTTAGACTTCAGCAAGAAATAAACAACATCAAAATTATCTCACAAAATTATTAGTCACCAACTTGCATTGAGATCTGAATGCTAAATCAGTATGAAGAAATGGACAAATGGCCTATAACATATTATTTTACATTGTTGTTACCAAAGTAGGAAAAAGGGAAATTAGATAGGCAAAAAATCAGGAATTTTGAATTGGAGGTAAACACTTGATTTATCAGTTTATAACATTTTAAACTCAATTTAGCCATTTGTTCAACAGAAAACTGTACCTTCAGTACTTTCTTGAAGAAGAGACTCGTCAGTTTTACGAAAACCTAAATCAGAGTAAAGAAGTGAAACATAAACTTTCTATAAGTAATAAAGAACATAGAAGAATACAAGTACTCCATTTGGGAGCTAACAAAATAGGGAAGTAAAGTTGGGCTTGGACCCCTTTTGCTTTGAAAAAAAATAGGGGAGTCAGTAGGGAAAGAGTAAGTTAAATGCTTACCATCAAGTATAGATCTTTTAGCTGTCTTTACATCCAACTGAAAAACAACACAGTCGAGAGAAAGAATGAGAAGGAAAATGCATGAAATAGAGAGCAATAGATAGGTGAGATAAATAAGGAAGATCACAAGACACAACAACACAATTTTTTTCATATCAGTGCATCTTATCTATAAAAATGAGCTTTTGTGCTTTTACCTAACAAACAATATTCAGAAGGAAATTATTGATTAAGTCATGGTGTTTATTGTCCCTAAGGTTGAACAGTTTGCAATTTGCATGTTAACAAAACTCGGTAGCATAATACTCCCTCCGTCCCATATTATATGACTTTCTAGGCAAAAAAAATTGTCTCATAATACATGACTTTTGAGAATACCAATGCAACATCAATTTTCTTTTCCAGTCATACCCTTCATTATTTAATATATCTCTTCTTACAATTCTACTTTTTATGTTTCTAATGTCATTAATGAAGGGCAATTTGGTAAACTAACTCACAATCTCTCTTTCCCATACAAAATTAACCACTTTTCTTAATTCATGTGCACAACCTTAAACGACATATAATATGGGACGGAGGGAGTAACAATAAAACGAACATATATAGTGATTATAATTAATCCCTCATTCAACTGGTTAATGTCTTGTTTCTAGGTGCTTGATCGGCAAAAGGTAAATAAGTTTCCATAGTCATATTACTCTGTTAAGAATGGTTGAACGGTTCTCTTTGGTTAGTTCTGAAGAAGTACCTAAAAGTTAATGGTAAAAACCCTACAAAATAACAAAATGCGAACCAAGCATTGGACTTTTCAGTCTGCCTAAGCCTCAAGAGCTTAAAAGATAAAATACACATGATATTAGACCAGGCAAACACACCAACTCACGTGGTAATCCTGCTGCAAGAACATTTCCATGCAAATGCTTTTGAGCAAATTCTGCAGCTAACCGACCTCCATGTCCATCATAAATTGCAAAGTGAGCACATCTAAAAACCAAGCACCCAGTGTTACTAATCAATGCATTACAAAATATATCCAGAGGCACACACCGCCATTGAACAAATGTTCAAATGTCCATTTCACCCTAACCAATTGCCTAACAGAAGAGCAACATAAATAACAATGAGGTAAAAAAGAATTTGGCTCCTCTAAAGCGAAGAAAAAAACAAGTTATACTCAATATTGAGATCATAACAAAATACACGTAGATGTATAACATGCTGTAGAGTTTTTTGGAGGTGTTTGGGTGAGTAGCTTAACTTACTTTTTTTTACATAGGTTGTTGGCACTGGCAGCTTAATTAAGTGCTTAGCAAGAAGAATTTATCATATAAGAGCTTATGTAATAAAAACTTAAATTCAATATCTTATTTTCATTTAAATATGCATTTTAAAAAGCTTCTCAGCCTAATTTTCACTGAAAAAATAGATTTTACGAGTGGATGGGGTTAAAAACAGATGAAAATAAGCTCCACACACAAACCTTTTTCATAAGCTACTTCAGAGATACTACTAAAATATACTGAAAACAGCTTAGGTACATATCATGAGTCAATCTTATAAGCTCATCTAGACACTCAATGGAAGTTAATATCATTGAAGCACCCCTTATTATTCACCAAGTTTTTTCAACTATATAACATGGAAAAAAACAACATTGCAAATAAAAAAATAAAAATAGCAGACTTATACCAACAAGAAATATCACTGCAACAACCTTGCAAAAAGTCCACAAAACATTTTATGCACATACACTGAGTTTCCGTCGTTATATCACTATACACCATTTCAACAAGTTGGCAAATAATAGTGTTAAATAATTGTAAAAATTAAAATTAAGAAAAAAAAGATAAAAGAGAACCTCAAATTTCCAGGGTAATCTAGAGCTGCGTTGAGAAGCACGACCCATGCATCTTCCATTGTATGCCTCGATCCTTTATCCTCAGCAACATCAGCTTCAATGTTGAGAGCTACTTCCTTTATGGCATTCTCTTCCAAAACAACTTCCGAAGATTCTACTCTCGACTTCTTCGTTGCAACAAGATCCTCATCGTTAACTGAATTAGCTTCGCGTTTCTTGGTATCAGCGATTTCGTTCATTTTTCTTATCTCCGTTTTCAAATTAGGATGAGGATTGGGGAAATGGTTGAAAACCCTAGAAATCAAAGCACTCTCTTTATTTCTTTTCTTTTTTACAAAAAATAAAAAGAAAAAGAAAGAAAAAACACTCTCTTTATGTTTATTTTTTTGACAAAATCTCTTTATTTTTCTTTTTTTTTTGACAAAATCTCTTTATTTCTTATTTTTTTAGATGAGCAAAAATTTCATTAATAAAAGCACGATGTACTCAAAACCAAAACATCAAGACTTTTACAAGATTGTTTATACACGTAAGAAGCATAAGTCACTATTCATTCAGACAAAGATTTAAAACGAAAAAAAATGGAGTCTATCTTGAATTTCTTTCCTCTAATGTCGATCATTCCGAGCTAATCAAATATCAACATCTTGCCAGCCACAACAACTATCTTGTCTTTTGAGTCTTCTTTAAAGAACCACTCGCCTTTGACAAAATATTGTTTCAACCCTTTCAATTCCTCCCACCCTCTCCTTGTGTCAGATAAAGAAACACGATGAATCAATATTAACCACATCGATGAAATAATCATTAACCTCAGCACAAATCCCTACAAAACCAGTACTAGAAAACGAAAAACAAACAGATCAATAACCAACCAACTACGATGAAACAACACCACTCAAACTGTGAGTACCCCACAAAAGACTTAATTCTCTATCAACCATGACCTCCCTGTTAGTTATTAGTATGCAAGTAAGATCAAACTTACCCGACCTGATAAGCGACGATAAATGACACCGACCATAAAAACTTAATTCTCTTTATTTCTTGATGACGATACAAAATCAAGTACTCCTTTCTTCATAAATAAAAAATCAAGCATGCTTTCCTTTATTTCCTCTTCTTAGGTGAAATCAAGCACTCTTTCTTACATTGGTACCTAGAGATATATATCAATAAAGTACTTTTTTTACAAGTAAAAATTATATTAAAGAAGATATAAACGGGCACCCTAGCTGTTACAAAAGTAAGGGTCTTCTTTAAAATCTATTAGGGCCAAAACCTCAAAAGACCCAATGAGGAAAGAGTGCTCTAGGAAGAATGAGACAAAAGACCAAATTACACTGATTTCATACAAACAATAGTGTTCCCCCACCAGTCGGAAATCTTCAAGCTGAATTTCGACATTTAATGTTAATGAACCAACTTCAATATATAGTTTTAACATGATTGACTACCACTTTGAGAATTGAAGATTCGATCCTTAAAGAGAATATGGTTTCAATGACTCTAAAGACACCACGTGACTGCAATCCACAGAAGATATTTCAATCTCCCAGCCTTCTTGGAGTCCAACCTGATACTACGAGCCCTAAAACACGTCACTCCAACAAGAGAATCCATGAGCGCACTACCCATCCAATTATGAATAGAAGTCCAAACTGATCGAGAGCACCTGCACAAAAATATTAAGTGAAAAATAGTCTCATCCTCCTCAAACCAAAAAGGACAACGCGCCCCGTGAGGGTCCTTAATGATACCATTAGAAATAAGAGCATCGCAAGTTGGAAGTTTTCCCAACAACAATCTCCAACCGAAAACCCCACTTTAGTAGGAATAAAAAGCTGCCACATATCATCTAAACCACTTTGAGTGTCGTTGTCCAACCTATCATGATACTAAAGATTCAACAACAAAGCATAACAAAATTTAACCGTAAACACATGGAGATTATCAAGCCCTCTCCTCCACAGTCAAAGCGCGACCCCAAACGAGATTCCAATGCCAAGTGCTATCAACCCAACACCCATGCTCCCTGATATCACTGTTTTTAAACTTTGCCAGATGAAAGAGACTAGGAAATAAGTCCTTAGAAGTATTAACACTAGCCCACTTATGCGATCAAAAGGAAATTAAATACCCCCTACCCAACACTGGTCTAAGACCGAAAGCAAAAACACTATGCCAATAGGAATGCCATCTTTCAAACGTAATAAGTCTCTCCACCATAAAAGATTAATAATCCATTTTACTTATAGTTTTTTAGTAAATTTTAATAATTTTTTTTGTTTTTTATTAAAAATTGTAAAAGTTCTCTTTTAAACTTTTTTGTGTGTGTTGACTTTTGGACTATTTTTGAGAAGTACATATTAGACTCACCCAATTTTTATTTTTATTTTTATCTAAGAATATACATCCTAATGAGTCCCCCTCCCCCTACCCCCTCCCCCCCTCTCCCCCTACCCCTTTTTTTTCCTCTCCAAACTTTCCTTTCATATTTTTATTTCCCTTTTCTCCTCTCTCACTCTCTTCTTTCATGTTTTATATTTTAGTGGTACTTTACGATTAAATAGAAAATGTACCTCCATAATCAATTTTTTGGAATCGAACATTAATTTCGTAACAAATTATAAAAAGTGTAATGCTATACAGTGTACATTTTTGGTACTGTCTGAAAAAATTTAATTGTTTAAATATGCAAAGTTTATTTCTTAAGAATGTAATCGAACATTAATTTCAGAATAAATTATATAAAGTGTAACACTACGCAATATATATTTTTAGATTTTTTAGTGTGTGAAAAAATTTAATTGTTTAAATATGCGAAGTTTATTCCTTAATAACGAATTTTATTTAAAAAAAAGTTAATTTTGTAACAAAATTTAAAATTAATTTTGAACCAAAATACGTAAAATGTGACGCTAAACCATTTTCTCCTCTCTTTATAAATCTGAAGCATTGAACTCGTCCATTTCCGGGTCACCGCACTGGTAAAAGAGAAATCTGTTTTCTAAAAACAAAACCCAAACTCCCGCTACAACCAAAAAAAACCCTTGCAACTGGTTAGTCTTTCCTTTCCCCCTCAAAGAAAAAGAAAATTCTAAAACCCTAATTTCGCTTCAACTTCACCAATTTCTTCCCCAATTTGTCAAAAAAAAAAAAAAATCTTTCCCAATCGACGTTTCCATGAAAAGTGCTTAACTCAATTCTCCAATTCCGCGGTTTCGAAGATGTCGCACCACAACGAAGGTCCCGGTCTGTCGCCAGTGAAGCTTGAGCACAGTGAAAACGGCCATGCCGTCACAATGACGGGGAACTCGTTGGCAACGAGGCACAGGCGGCGGCCGATTCTGAACAAGGATCACAACAGAGTCTGTTTTCATTTTCATTTCATTTCCCTAATTATTCGCTATGCTTTGATTTTCGTTTTCTATGATTTTGAACTTTTTGCATGTATTTGTGTTTTGACTGTTTGCTTGCAAGATGGAATTAAGTGAATATAAGAGCAATTCTTTTAGTGGCAGTGTTATTCGTACTATAATTTTTAGTTTTTTAGGGTGACTTGAGTTGTGTTGTGTCTCATGGTGGCTTCATTGCATGAGTGGAACTATGAAGCACTGACACACCCACACCGCACACACGACACTGCCACGTAGACACCAATAATAATATTTCAAAAGATGAAAGTGATTGTAGTGTAGTGTCGGACATGTCTTCATTCTGAAATGTCGGTGCTATGTAGGAGTTGTTCTTTAGTTATTGAGCTAGTTATTTGATTTAAAAAGGACACATTTTCCCCAGTTGCAAGTGTGTTGTGTGTACTAGAGATGTGAAGTGCAAGTTTGTTAATTATTAATGAGTTTATTTTTATGCATCACACACATGTCCATATTGTTTTTGAATGTAGTGGTTGAAGTGCCTTTGAAAAATCTTTCATTTATACTTGAGACTTGTAAAGAAATTGCTCCATCATTACCAGTACCGTTATTAATGATATTATTACCACACTCCACACTTTTATGGTTTTTATTAGTTTACAATTTAATTTTATGATGGTTCCAATGCTATTTGGCAGGCTCGGAAGCTTAAAGAATACCGACAGAAGATAATATCAAATTATCTGGTATGTAGTAACCTAATATTAATTTTTTACCATTCTTTCTGACTAGTTTTGTTAGCCTGACATTGATGTTCAACCTGAAAGATGTTAGCTAAACAGCAAGGGATGAAAGAATGTATCATTAAGTAATTTCTTAAATAAAAAGGTATAGAAACCTAATACTGAATCTTCATGAAATTGACATTTAAAACAGCCACATCTAGAACCCACAGAAGGTGCAAAACTGCAACCATAAACAAACTAAAAACCTTCATCTTCTAATATATGTCTAACTACAATATTAGGTTGACATTTTTCTCTATCATTGTATATGTCTGCCATTGATATAATATGCGATCTCTTCAATGGTAAGGATTCTAGAGTACATATATGCTGAAGTATGGTGACAATCTTCCCTATGTCTCCTTTGCGAGGGGTCTTTTTTAGCAAAAACTTACATGTGCTTACAAATTTTTGCAGCCACTACACCGCGAGTTGTACACTCTGAATCCCACTTCATTCTTTGTGCCATCATTTCTGAAAGCAATTGATGATAATACAGAGCAAAGCTTTAAAAGTATAATGTCTGAGCCCTCTCCAGGCATTTTTGCATTTGAAATCTTTCAGCAAAGCTTTTGTGAGTTTTTACTATCCGAGGTACTTTATCATTTTAATTTTAACTATCGTTTCAAATCAGAAGCTTTAAACGAATGCCTGTGCATACACTTATGTTTTGCATATGGATGACTGAAAATTTTACTTTATCATCTACCCAGATTGAAAATTTTGAGAAATGGGTGACTGAAGTAGAATTTCAGATCATGCGTCCCAATTCAATGAATAGATATGGTGCTGTACTTGATGACTTTGGCCTTGAAACGATGCTTGAGAAGCTTATGGATGGTTTTATTCGACCTTTATCTAGAGGTGAATAAGAACTGCGTAATTAACATTAACTCATGGTGATTTGATTAAAAGTATTGATTCTATCAAAATGATTTTAGGAAGCTATTTTTTTAAAAAAGTTCTCTTAAGATGTGTTCAGTTGATTAATTCACTGTTTGTTATTCAGTCTTATATGCAGAAGTTGGTGGATCAACCCTGGATTCTCATCATGGATTTGTTGTTGAATATGGTAAAGATAGAGATGTTGACTTGGGTAAGATATCAGCTTGATGAGTGTTTTTTCAATAATTCCTATAAGCCATGTGCATAATGCTAGATATGTGTGCAGAAGAGGCCAGTTTCTTATTACACGATCCATAAAACATTTTTATTATTGCTATGCAGCTTTTACATTAATAAAACTTTTGACAACTTAGTGCTTCTTTTGAAGTTTCAAATTCAAACTAAGCTTGGATTGAGGTCATAAATGCTTCCTTATCGATAGCATATGTTTTGGTGATGTTGGTATTCATATATTGGTTAATATACTTGCATTCCTGATGTTTTACTATTTAGAATCTTACATCTGCAGGTTTCCATGTGGATGACTCTGAAGTAACCTTGAATGTTTGCTTGGGTAAAGAATTTTCTGGAGGGGAATTGTATTTTCGAGGCACACGCTGCGAGAAACATGTAAATACAGGAAGTCAATCAGAGGTAAGTCATGGAGATGGGGTAACAAAAATGTTTGGCTTCTCTAAAGTGAGAGTATGCACTTTAGAGGACGAAATTCAATGATAATGAAGGATTGAAATTGTAATAAAATTAAATACATAGACATGTATAACAAGTCTACTGTGGCTATATATTTATGTGCCTAGATAAAGCCATATATACTTGAAACTGGGCTTGGTTTGGTAAAATACCTGGGCCCTTATAATAACTTGCAAAGGAAAAAATAGTGCTCCTCAGGTGTGTTTATAAGTTAGACTGAGAAGTGGGTATCTGAATGTATCTCTGTTTTTTCATTGTGCCTTTCATGTGTCTGTTCGGATGGAGTTATTTAGTGTTGTCTATTATTTATTGTAAGGAGATTTATGGAACATTGCCTCTTGCTATTTCTCATAAATGGTTTGTACACTTTTTTTATGGAGTCCGTTATTTGTAAGCAGGAGATCTTTGATTATTCCCATGTTCCTGGAAGAGCTGTGCTTCATCGTGGTCGACATCGCCATGGTGCTAGAGCTACAACATCTGGCCATCGGGTCAACCTCCTTTTGTGGTGCAGAAGGTGATTTCTCATCTGTTGTTTTCCTTCATTACTTCAGTTTGCCTCTAATGATTTTCTGTCCTTGATATTATACTACGGTGATCTATCCACTACTTTAAAAATACATCTTTGTCATTATTGATAATGAAGTGTATGCCTACTTTTTCCTTTATAAGTTAAAGAATTTTCCTAAATGCTGTTTGTATGGGGTATAGTGGCAGGAGTCACATATTTGGATTGCATAATTAATTTAAAATTACATTCTGTTAATTTTTTTTCCCTTGGCAAATGAAGATGAAGTTTGCATTATTTCATTGCAGTTCTGTCTTTAGAGAGATGAAACGGTATCAAACAGATTTCTCCAGCTGGTGTGGTGAGTGCAATCGTGTGAAAAAGGAAAGTCAGCGTTCCACAATTGCTGCTACAAAATTGGTAAATCCTTATCGAATCCGACTTCCTCATCTATGGGCATTAGTCATCCCATTTTAGGAAGGTGTTTTAAGTTTTATTAATACAATCACACGCTGATGTTATTCAATTGGCTTCCAACCTTTTGATTACTATATGCAGTTTTCTCCAATTGCTCCTAGCCTGCTGGTACCAAGTAATATTACAAGTAGCAAAACCAAGATGGGGGTACATGCTAACTCTTCCAGGGTAATTTTTTTTAATAACATGAATTTGTTGTTCTACATTACATGCAAATGGTAAATTGATTACAACAAATTTGTTCAAAAAGTTTGAACACATTGTGAGATATGCTGTTGAAAACTATAAATATAAAAGTTACATACATTGTTTACTTAAATTTGACAGAGACACTTAACTTTCCTATATGTTTTCCCTGCACTACACCATTAGCCATAATTCTTGTAGTTAATGAATTAGACAACTTGCTGTTGCTTCTTACACCAAAATGACTGTTTCAGAAGAAAAATATAGTTGTTCTGCATCTTTCTGACATAGAATTTACTTCTCATTCTTAATTGCAGATTTCCGCTATTACTTGGATAATCGGTTCCCTCATCATGGTCATTAATATATACTATTTAATGACTAGCTACATCAATCCGCTTCTTCATAGTCATTTAGAGATTGGGGCCAAGGTGTTTCTTGGGATATTAGGATTTTCAGGCATGGGAGTATATTTGGCTGGGATAGCTTATCTCGTACTTCGCAAAAATAGAAAAGCTACACGCCTTTTGGCTCTAACAGCACCTGAAAGACAGCAAATGGCAAATGAAAAAGTCAATGAGCATGTTATTAATTTCTAGAGTTGAAAATAGATTAGTATGAGATTGTCTTCTGGTATTACTTGGGAACCTTAACCAATTTTTGCTTATAGAAGAAACCCGAGGGAGTAGTTTGAATTCTGAGTTAAAGTTGCATAGTGACATATGAGATAAAGATGGTGATGGATCTGACATTTGTGGTGAAGGTATTTGTATCATTAAGTAGCAAGATATCTAAGCAAATGTTGGATATGGATTCCTAATTGAATGATAGAGATTTAACATTTGACGGTGTCAAGTGAAAGTTCACCCGAGAAAATCTCTTCCGGTGAATATATGTCATTATTTTTCATACATTTTTGGAATACAAATTCATTTATAATATAATTTTTTTTTTGTTGTGACAAATATAGTTAGTTGCTTTAGTTCTCTAAAATTGTAGAATAAGTAAAAGTACTCAAGTAATGAAAATAATCACACACTTTTACCGCTTACTTAGTCATATAAAGTAGGTTTAAATATGTTTTTCGTCTATATAAATATAGCGATTTTCTAAATAATTCATTGCAAAATTTTTTCTTTTAAAAAAGTTCCTGCAAAATAATTTTTTTCAACAAATAGTCTGTGATAAGTATTTTGTTAGCAATTTGTTAACGTGGCTAACAAAGCTTCATGTTGGCATATTTGACTTTTAAAAAAATCCTTGCAAAATACCTTTTTTTTATTTAAAAAAACACCCTTATGTTATTTTTTATTTTAAATTTCTGATTTGGATATATTTATCTATTATCTATTTTACCCTCATCTTCTCTTCCTCCCTATTTGTCACTCTTATGTCTTATCTCTGTTTTTCCTCTCATCAATCTCCAAATTAAATTAGACTTTTTTCTCTTCCCTTCCTTTTCCTCTCCCACTCCACCACTACCTATAATTCAGATGAAACCAAACGGGTGAAAGAGAAGTCACCGAAAGCACTAGGGTTGTTCAAGTGAACTAAAAAACTGAACTGAACTGCTAAACTGAACTGAACCAAACTATAAAAAACTTAACTGTTCATTACAATTCGCGAATTGAACTGTGTTTTAAAATACAGTTCATTAATCGAATCATTGTTGAAGTAGTGCAATGAGTTAATCGTCCCAAATCGTGAATCGCACAAACTAATTAAAACAAACACCGCTTGTATCTTGTGATTGTCTACGCTCTACTCCAACGAACAACTGGAATACAATCTTTCTTGCACCGTCACTCCCTTCTCACCATGATCACTTATATTATTATTATTATTATTATTATTATTATTATTATTATTATTATTATTATTATTATTATTATTATTATTATTATTATTATTATTCGGTGGGGTATGTAATGGATTTTGAATCGCAAAAACAGAGCTATAAAAATGAGGTGGTAAATGATAATAATATATTATATTATATAATTTGTGAGGTAAAATTAGCAGTTTAAAAATACTATGATTTAGTAGTTCAGTAAAAAAAACTGTTAGAAAAAAATTGATTAACAGTTCGGTTCAGTTTGAGTACAAATAGTTCATTATAATGTGTAAAAGACTATTATTTATTTATTTTTTAAAAACACATTTTGGAGTTTGATAACAGTTCGGGCTTAATAGTTCGGACAATTCGGGTTCAAAAGTTCGAAAAAAATAATTTTGAATATAAACAGTTCGGTTCAAACTTGAATCGCGAACCAACTATTAAGACGATTCGATTCGATTCGTGACGAATCAAGCAACACGATTCAGCTTTCTACAAATCGTTTAAAATGATTCATTGAGCTTTAGTGCGCTTCTCTCAAGCGAATCAACTATGAACAACCCTAGAAAGCACACACTCATACCTCCTCATATGCTTTCATGTCACAGATATAATATCCTCCTCCTTTCTTAATTTAATTAGCACATTCTGCATATGGGCTTCCAACACTTTTGCAGCAATCCGAAATTAGTTGACCTCCTCCTTCGTCAATGAAGGTTGACTCAGTTGGGAAAGAGTTGGTGGGCGGATTTGTAAGTACCTTTGTAAGTGTTCAAAGAGTCTTGAGGTCTATCCTAACCCTAGTGAACCCACGGAGCCCAACTAAACTAAACTTTTCTGTAACCTCAGCTAAACTATCTATATGTGATGCCAAAAGCTCAACTGTACTAAATCAAGTATCCACACAAGGATAAAAAGGATAATTCCTTCTATGATGTATAACATGGCATCACGAGAGTAGATTACATCAAATGTATTCTTAGGATATGTTTTTTTTAGAGCAATCGGCACAATCAAATTCAACATTGCATTTCAGTCCAATAGCATCAACCTCAACATCAAAATTTGCAGACATGTAGAAATCACCTCAAGTCTTGAATAATTTAACTACATTTTAATTAATCACCTCAACTCTGTAAAGTTTTTTTTTAATTTTACTGCATTTTAACTTTGGTAGTTTATATGTGAATAAAATAATAATCACATTTTTTTTTTATATTTGGCTCTTTAGAGTTAAATTAATTAATTTAACTTTAGATCAAATTATATTTTCCTATTTGTAAAAAACCGAATCAACCGAATCAATTCAAACCGCATTGATTTGTTTTGGATTTTTTTAAAGAAAACCAACTGAATCAAACCAAACCGCATGTGTTTTTACATTGCGGTTCAAATGACTTTTTTGATCAAAATTGAACCAAATCGCATCACAAACATCCCTAGTCTAAACCACTTACTTGTGTGATTGACATTTACTCTATGTGTGGGTTGTAATGGGTTTGAGTACCCCCAATACTCCCCAAATTCATTTTACTTGTAAAAAAAACTTCTCTTAGTCTCCCACATGTTTCATTTCCCTTCTTAAAAAACCGTTCTCAAAATATTTAAAAGAAGAATTTTGTGTTTGTGTAATAATTTTCAGCATTGCTAAATATTACGAAACGAAAGCGAAGAAGCACTTTTATGTGAAAAGAGGATCGCATCACACAATACATGTCGCCGGCCACATATCCAATGTGTTTTCGTTCATTTCGTTCAAAGCTTTTCGTAAGAATCGATATTATCCAATAATATGTGTTCAAAAAACAAATGAAAATGATCTCAATCTCCCAATATTATAAAACAAAACAAAACAAAACCAAACCCTAACTCTGCAACTGGTTTGTCTTTTCTCTTCAAAGAAGAAAAACCAAAACCAAAACCCTAAATTCCCTTCCATTTCACAAATTTCATCCCCAATTGAAGTTTCCATGAAAAGATCTTAACTCAATTCACCAATTCCGTGGTTCCTAAGATGTCTCACCACAACGGAGGCCCCGGCCCATCGCCAGTGAAGCTTGAGCCCAAGCTCGAGCCCATTGGAAACGGCCACGCCGTTGCAACGACGGGGAACTTGTTGACGACTAGGCAGAGACTGCGATTGATCCCGAACAAGGAGCACAAACCAGATGGTTACGAAGATCTTCAATTGGATTTCAGTCCTTCGATTTTCAGTTCGTTGGAGAGGTACCTTCCTCCGAGCATGCTCGCTGTTGCTCGTGATGATAAAGCTAAGTTCATGAGCGAGATTTTGCTCAAGTATCTTCCCACTGGAGAGCGTAACAGAGTAAGTTTTCATTTTCTCTTCATTTCCTTAATTATTCGCTATGCTTTTATTTTTGTCTTTATTATTATTATGATTTTGAACTCTTCATTTCCTTTGCAATGTGTTTAAACTTTTTGAATTTTTGTTTTATATTAAAGTTTTTGAATATAGACAATATAGTAAAATATTGTAATATTTTTGTGTTTAATGCGAACATAGGAAATGGAAATAAAATAAGCATTTTATCAAATCATAGGGGTCAAAAATCAACTTCAGATTGTACAAAAATTTTAGGCACTGCCAAGTTTCCAGTTATCACATTTCATAGAAAGCTAGAGTAAAATTATGGTAATTGTTATGTTAGGATGATTGGGGGGAGAGCAGCTTATGTTGAGAAAACCAAAAGAAAAAGCAGCTTATGTTGAGAATGAGAGGTTTTAATAACATTTTCATGTTCTATTGGTATGGTAACTTTCCTTCTATGTTTTTGAATGTAGAGGTTAAAGTGCCTTTGAAAATGTTCCATTTATGCTCAAGACTTGTAAAAGAATTGCTCCATTATTACCATCACCATTATTAATGCTATTATTACTACACTTTTATGGTTTTTATTTGTTTACAAATTAATTTTATGATGGTTCCAATGCTCTTTGGCAGGCTCAGAAGCATAAAGAATACCGACAGAAGATAATAGCAAATTATCTGGTATGTAGTAACCAAATATTAATTTTTTACCATTCTTTCTGATTGCTTTTGTTAGCCTGACATTGATGTTCAACCTGAAAGAAAATGTTAGCTAGACAGCTAGGGATGAGAGAAGGAATGTATCATTAAGTAAATTCTTAAATAAAAAGGTATAAGAACCTAATATTGAATCTTACTTCCTGAAATAGACATTTAATACGGCCACATCTAGAATACACTGAATGTAGCAAAAAGAAACCAAACTAAAAACTTTCATATTCTAATATACGTATATAACCACAATATTAGGTTGACATTTTTCTCTATCACTGTATATGTCTGAAAGGCAAATATAATCATATATAGATAGTAGAGCACAAGGGATACTCAACCCATATACAAATACAAAGTATCAACCTCCAAAATGAAGAAAATGAGGAAAGAGATACTAACTCCAGGATAAACAATCAATAGGATTCACAAACCACTCATAAAAAAGACAAGGAGGAGAGTTTCCCCTAGTCTGGTACCAACGCCAAAAACATTCTTCCAAAGGAAAAAAAAACCATTCAAATTGGTGCCAAAAACATTCTTCCAAAGGAAAAAAAACCATTTTTTTTGGTGTGTTTTTAGAGTACATATATGATGAAGTATGATGACAACTTTCCCTATGTCTCCTCCTTGGTGGTGGTCTTCTTTAGCAAAACTTACATGGGCTTACAATTTTTTTGCAGCCTCTACACCGCGAGTTGTACACTATGGATCCCACTTCGTTCTTTGTGCCAGCATTTCTGAAAGCAATTCATGATAATACAGAGCAAAGCTTTAAAAGTATAACGTCTGAGCCCTCTCCAGGCATTTTTGTATTTGAAATCTTTCAGCCAAGCTTTTGTGAGTTGTTACTAGCCGAGGTACTTTATCATTTTAACTATCATCCCCTATGCTATAAGCAGTAACTCATCTTTCAAATCAGAAGCTGTAAACAAATACCTGTGCATACACGTATGTTTTGTATATGTTCAAATTTATTTTTGGTCTACCTAGATTGAAAATTTTGAGAAATGGGTGACTGGAGCAAAATTTCGGATCATGCGTCCCAATACAATGAATAGATATGGTGCTGTACTTGATGACTTTGGCCTTGAAACGATGCTTGAGAAGCTTATGGAGGGTTTTATTCGTCCTTTAGCTAGAGGTGAATAAAGACTGCATAATTTACATTATGTCATGGTGATTTGATTAAACGTATTTATTCTATCAAAATGATTTTAGGAAGCTATTTTTTAATAAAGTTCTCTTAAGATGTGTTCAGTTGATTGATTCATTGTTTGTTATTCAGTCTTCTTTGCAGAAGTTGGTGGATCAACCCTGGATTCTCATCATGGATTTGTTGTTGAATATGGTAAAGATAGAGATGTTGACTTGGGTAAGATATCTGCTTGATGAGTGTTTTTTACAATTCGTATAAGCCGTGTGCATAATACTAGACATGTGTGCAGAAGAGGCCAATTTCTTATTACACGATCCATACAACATTGTATTATTATTGCTATGCAGCTTTTACATCAAAAAAAATTTGACAACTTAAATGTTTTTTTTTGAAGTTTCAAATTCAAACTAAGCTTGGATGGAGGTCATAAATGCTTCATATTGATATTTGATAAATATATTTTGGTGATGTTGGATTCATACGTTGGTTAATATACCTGCATTCCTGCTGTTTTACTATTTAGAATCTTCCATATGCAGGTTTCCATGTGGATGACTCCGAAGTAACTTTAAATGTTTGCTTGGGTAAAGAATTTTCTGGAGGAATTGTATTTTCGAGGCACACGCTATGAGAAACATGTAAATACAGGAAGTCAATCAGAGGTAAGTCATGGAGATGGGGTAACAAAAATGTTTGGCTTCTCTAAAGTGAGAGTATGCACTTTAGTGGCCGAAATGCAATGATAACCGATGATTGAAATTATAATAAAATTAAATACATAGACATGTATAACAAGTCATGAAGTTGTGAAAATTTCAACCATTGATTATCAAGAATTATAATTTCGTACATTATCCTCTAGAGTTCCCTCTTTGCTTTAGTGAAGACAAATCCTAACGCAAAATTAAATTGGTGTGAATGCTTGGGTTTTTTTATTCACTATAAACACATGACAGTTTATTCCTAGTAATAAGGCAACACTTAAACCGTAAAGGTGTCTTTACCATAGTGTCTTGTGCCTTTTGGCACCATTGATTACAGTGGCTAATGGCTTGCGTGCCTAGATAAAGGCATATATACTTGAGAAAAAGTCGTGTAATTTTAAGTTTTGGGACTGTAAGTTGAGCTTGATGAAGTCTGGGCTTGGTTTGGTAAACTACCTAGGCCCTTATAGTAACTTGCAAAGGAAAAAATAATGCTCCTCAGGTGTATTTTACAAGTTAGATTGAGAAGTGGGTTTCTGAATGTATTTCTGTTTTTCATTGTGCCTTCATATGTTAGTTTTGATAGCGAAAACACGTCCAAATGATGCAATCATTCATTTTGGAATCATATTCAGTTCGGATGGACTTATTTAGTGTTGTCTATTATTTATTTAAGGAGATTTATGGAACATTGCCTCTTGCTATTTCTCATAGGTGGTTGTACACTTTTTTTATGGAGTACGTTATTTGAAAGCAGGAGATCTTTGATTATTCCCATGTCCCTGGACAAGCTGTGCTTCATCGGGTCGACATCGCCATGGTGCTAGAGCTACAACGCCTGGCCATCGGGTCAACCTCCTGTTGTGGTGCAGAAGGTGATTTCATCTGTTGTTTGCCTTCATTGCTACTTTAGTTTGTCTCTAATGATTTTCGGTTAATACATCTTTTTTATTTGACAAAACTGTTAATACATCTCATTATTGACTTGGGATAATGGAGTGTACCTATGCCTACTCTTTCCTTTAATAACTAGAGATTTTTTCCTAATGCTGTTTGTATGGAGGAATCACATATTTGGATTGCATAATTAATTTAAAATTATAATCTGTTAATTTTTTTCCCTCGGCAAATGAAGATGACGTTTGGATTATTTCATTGCAGTTCTGTCTTTAGAGAGATGAAACGGTATCAAAAAGATTTCTCCAGCTGGTGTGGTGAGTGCAATCGTCTGAAAAAGGAAAGGCAGCGCCCACAATTGCTGCTACAAAATTGGTAAATCCTTTTCGAATCTAACTTCCTCATCTAGTCATCCCATTTTAGGAAAGTGTTTTAAGTTTTATTTATATCACATGCTGATGTTATTCAGTTGGCTTCCAACCTTTTGATTAGTATTTTGCAGTTTTGTCCAATTGCTCCTAGCCTGCCACCAAGTAATATTACTTATTGCATCACTTGGAGAAAAAAAACACTGTGGAAATCCCTTGCTGAGTTATACAAGTAAAAATGAAACTGAATAAGAGGTTTATATAAAATTGGGTATTTGTTTTGTGTTTGTGGGGTTTAACTAGATATTGAAATTTAGTTTTCACAAGAAAATTGGCCCTTTCTTATTTTAATGGTGAGAAGGCAAGGCAATTTATTTCCAATATATATGTTTATAAAGTATAAATAGGGTTATATAAATTGATAAATCTAGAGTTTGACATGCATGTGTAAGCCATGATTTCTCTTATCACGTGGTTGTTAAAAGTATATCCACACAGTACACGGTTTTTGAATAAATTTCAAATCATACTTCAGGCTTTCCTGAATCGGTTTATATGAAGCTTACCTTGTTAGTTACTATCAGAATAAGTGATTCCAAAGGTTACATAATAGTATTCTGACTTTGTTTACTTTTTCTGGCCTTAATTGGAGTTTTTGATTGCTCGTGTTCATTCTTTTACTGTATGTTTTGAGATGAATGGATGAGGTTGCAGAATATAACCATATGATTCTATGATATTACAGGAATTGATCGCAAGGGAAGGCGAATCCACCGCATAATCTGTTTTGCTCAGTGGATGGTTGTAAAATGTTGTAGCTGCAATCATTAGTCAAGTAACTTATGATACCTGATCCAGGTTTCTGTACAAACTATCTGGTATTGGGATAGTTTACTTTAAATAAGCATGGATATTTCCTAAAAAAATTGTAACTGTTTCTCTGAAGTCTGAAGCTTTTGTAATGTCTTTCAGGGGTGTATGTAGGGTGGTTAAATGCTGATTGACAGTCATTTTTTTGATGCATAAAACCACATTTTGGCTAGCAACAGTATAACAGTGTAATTAACTTATACACATGTCATTCAGGTTCATTGCCTATTGTAACTTCTGGTTTCCCTGTTAATCTATGTAGCACCCACACTTGAGACGTGTTTGGTGTCCCACACTAGTCGTGTCGGACACCGATATTTCAATTACTTTTATTTTCTCAAATTATTATTGGTGTCTACGTGTCTGTGTCAGTATTGGTGTTTCTAGATGTGAATACATAACTATTGTTTTTTTCTTTAGTTATTTTATGGTACAGGATGAGCCGTGTCGGTCATATTTTCATCGCATAAACTTCACCATTCACGGGGTAAAGTTGCTTGTATTTTGTTTTACCCTTTCAGACAGCGTTGTGAGAGCCTATTATGATTTGTGAGAGCCTATTATGAATTATATTGAGGGTACATATTGGTAAGATTGAAATGCATTTAATGTCTCTTGTAAGTGAAAAACAGTTAATTCTTGCATCTGTTCCCTACTTAAAATCATTACAAGTGGGCAATTTCACCCAAGTCACTCATGTCTTGTGTCGGAGGAGGTATCGAGGAAGGTGATCGCTAAGGGGCCTAAAGTGGGAAGATTGAAGATTGTTTCTAGTCTAGTTTATTTCCAATCATTTATCTTGTAGCAATGTTTTGAACTCCCGCGATGATTGATTTAAAAAACTGGGCAATTCAAAACTCTGTTGTTTTGTCTCATTTATTTAAAACTAGTTTTTGGGAAATAAACATGTTATTTCGCTGCTTGTGTTTCATGTTCTATTTGCAAATTTGCCAAAAGTAAAACACTTTCTTTTCCATTTGGTGCTCACCATGCTCCCTCTTTCTTTGAAATGATCTATAGCGATGTTTGGGGTATGTCCCCAGTAGCTTCTCATGCTCACTAGATATTTTGTCAAATTTATAAATGATTATAGTCGTTTTACTTGGACATATTTTCTTCGATTTAAGGTTGAGGTCTTTTCAATGTTTAAGAAATTTTTGGCCTATGTTGAAAATTAATTCCAAACTTGCATTAAAGTCTTTCGTCTGATTCTGGCAGAGAGTACATGACTCACGAGTTTAAGGGTACTTGCAACAAAAAACAATGTATCTCAATGTTCCTGTCCAAATACACTCCAACAAAATGGCATTGTAGAGCGAATGAATCATCAATTGCTTGACGTGACACACTCATTGCTTCTTCAAGCATTCGCTTCATCTTGATTATGGATTGAAGTTTTGTCCATTGTTGTCTACTTGATCGACCGTCTTCCATCAATGATGCTTGATCTTGACTCACTTTTCTTTTGTCTTCTTAAGACTCACCCAGATTATGCCAATTTACATACTTTTGGGTGTGTCTGTTTTGTCCACTTACCTCCGGTTGAACAACATAAGCTTGAAGCACAATTCGTCCATTGTGCATTTTTGTGGATTTTATTTGGGTCTAGACAGAGAGAGGCAATGCAGGAGAGATCTGAGAGAAATGGATGTTGTGAGGTAGGGTTCGAATAGATCGTTGTAAGTTAGAATTGGGAGGCTCTTGATCTAATGGTGAATAATTTTAGAAAAAATTGACAACAACAAATCATTTGGGGTGTTTCCCCACCCAAGGAAAAACCTAATTTTACTTGTGAAGTTCTTCAACAAATTCTCACAATCAATAATAATCCGCAAATTAAGGAAAATTCTATAAAATGGTAACAACGTATCAAAAGAGATTTGTTATTTGAACATTAATTAATAATCCAGACATCATATCTAAACATCCTCTGTATTTGTCAATCTTCTATTCGCTCAACATTTTCTCCATTTAGTAGTATCTCAAAGCAACTCAGTATAATATCTGTTTTTTTTACAAAATGTTTAGGTGAGTCGAGTTTTGAGAGCTCACAAGGGTTAGAGAGGCCTCAATACTCTTTAAATACTAACAAATGTATTTACAGATCACCTGCCAAACATATATATTCGTTGACAGCGAGAGTTAAACCCACACGCCACACCCTTACAACGTACTTATGAGCCAACTCATGACAAACATTCATTGGCAAAATGGAAAAACATGGTATAGTATATCTCTATTTTAATGTTGAAAAATCAGTAGCCAAAATAAAAACTTAAAAAAGACTTTTATACAGAATACACACACACCGTCGTAACCTACCTCAATGCTTGCTGTCTTTCACAAAAAGGTCACTATCAAACTCAAATCTCCAGTTGTACAGATTCTTCCACTCTTCAAATTACATCATCATCACCATTATTAAAATTAAAAAAAAACACAAATCTCAACCAACAACACATAACAAAATCTCAACTTGAATAGTTTCATAAGCTTCAACATAAACTTCATTGATTATTCATCATATCAAAGAATCAAAGAAGAGAAGAAAAAAAATGCATGCTAAGACAGATTCAGAAGTTACAAGTCTTGATGCATCATCACCTGCAAGATCTCCACCTCGTAGACCACTTTACTATGTTCAAAGTCCTTCAAGAGATTCTCACGACGGTGAAAAAACCGTCACTACTTCTTTTCACTCTACACCTGTTCTGAGTCCTAACGCTTCACCTCCTCACTCTTCTTCATCCACACGTTTCTCTGCTCCACAACGTAAAAAAGACCATAATAACATTAAACCATGGAAGCAAATCGATGTTATTGAAGAAGAAGGACTTCTTCAAGGGGAAGATCGACACTCCCTTCCTCGTCGGTGTTACTTTCTTGCTTTTGTTGTTGGTTTTCTTCTTCTGTTTACTCTTTTCTCTCTCATACTTTGGGGAGCTAGCAGACCTATGAAGCCTAAGATTACTATCAAGGTTTGGATTTGATCTTTGTTTTGAGCTTTTTATCATGTAATTGGAACTGGGTGTTGATCAATTTTGTTTTTTTAGGTTGCAATTGAACTTGGTCATAATCAATTTTTCATTTGTAGGTTGAAATATGAACTGGGTGTTGATCAATTTTTCATTTCTAGGATGGAATCTGAACTGGGTGTTGATCAAATTTTCATTTCTAGGTTGAAATATGAACTGGGTCTTGAACAATTCTTCATTTCAAGGGCTAAATCTGAACTGGGGTCTTAATCAATTTTGCATTTTTAGGATGAATATTGAACTGGGTTATTCTCAATTTTGCATTTTTAGGGCTAAATCTGAACTGGATCTTGATCTATTTTGCATTTTTTAGGTTGAAGTCTGAACAGAGTCAACAGACTGAACTAGGTCATGATAAATTTTGCATTTTTCTGATGAAATCTGAACTGGTCATAATCAATTTCACATTTTAGGATGAAATCTGAACTGGGTGATTATCAAATTTTCATTTTTAGGTTGAAATTTGAACTGGGTTATGATCATTTTTTCATTTTTAGGATGAAATTTGAACTGGTCATGGTCAATTTTGCATTTTTAGGATGAAATCTAATCCGTGTCTTTATAAATTTTGCATTTTGCAGAGCATCAAGTTTGATCATTTAAGGGTTCAAGCTGGTTCAGATTCCACAGGAGTTGCCACTGATATGATAACCATGAATTCCACTTTGAAATTCACATACCGCAACACTGGCACATTCTTTGGAGTCCATGTTACATCTACACCCTTGGAGCTCTCCTATTCAGATATTGTGATTGCTTCAGGAAATGTAAGACTCACAAATATCTTACTTAGTCGATTAACTACTTAACTGCAAGCTATATAGCACTGACACTTTATATCGAAGACATTTGAGTTCGACTTATATAGAAGACATTTGAGTTCGACTTATATAGAAGACATTTGAGTTCAACATATGTGTTCGTGTCAGACATCGACACTCAACACTGATACTTCAATCACTTATATTTTTCAAAGTATTATTGATGTTTATGTGTTCACTGTCGTGTTCACTGTCGTTCTTTGTAGACTGCAAGGTACATTTGACATGTGTCTGTGTCAGACATTGTCTTAGAATTTTGGGTTGGACTTAACTCAACCCTACAAAACTGTCTTGTAAGGTGAGGGATGCCTCCCACTTGTATGCTCTTTTTAAGGTCATATCACATTTGATGTGGGACTCTTAATACCCCTCACGCCCAAGACTGGACAATTGGAGCGTGACCCATAGCAGGTGGCCTAGCAGATCTTGGATCGACTCTGATACTATCTTAGAATTTTGGGTTGGATCTAACTCAACCCTACAAAATCGAATTGCAAGATGAGAGATGCCTCCCAGTTATATACTCTTTTTCAGGTCATTTCACATCCGATGTGAGACTCTTAGCACATTGACACTGACACTTCAATCAGTGCCATTTTTTAAATTATTATTGGTCTCTATGTGTCAGTGTCGTGTCCAATGTTAGTGTTGCGTCCAATGTTCGTGCTTCATAGCATACACCGCAATGTACATGAATGTTTTTCTTTTCTTTTTTCTAATGTTGTGCATGTTTTGGAATTGATTATTGCAGATGAAGACGTTTTATCAATCTAGGAAGAGTAAAAGGTTGGTTACTGTGGCAGTGATGGGTAACAAGATCCCTTTATATGGAAGTGGTGCTAGTCTAAGCAGCACAACGGGTATGCCTACAATGCCAGTGCCATTGAACCTTAGCTTTGTGCTTAGATCAAGAGCTTATGTTCTTGGAAAATTGGTGAAGCCCAAATACTACAAGAGAATTGAATGTTCCATTACTTTGGATCCTAAAAAGCTTGGTGCTCCAATTTCTCTCAAGAATTCTTGCACATATGATTGATTATTACATATGTGATAGGGAACAACAAAAAGTTGAAAGCACATGTAAAATAATTATTGGAAAGAACAAATGATTATTTTATGATTGATGGATTTCTTTTAAGAGGTGGATGGAAATGGGGATCTAGCTCATAATGAAGGATGATAAGAACACGTTTTTTTTTGACTATTTTGTCCTTTAAATATGCAATG